>JAJJHT010023778.1:202891-339253 GCA_021223865.1 Drosophila pandora | reverse complement strand
ATGCTCTAATGCTCTACTGGTTTTAATAGGAAACAAAAAATTTTCCATAGAAAACATTTTGAGCATAAATAGAAGTATAAAAATAAATTTAAAAAAATTGGAGAATTATAAAAAAAATATATATTTACTATAAAAATGGTGCCAAATATGCTATTATTTGATCAATTTCTTGTCTTTGGTGTACCGCGGAAACTGTGGGTGGTGGAACTTATAATTGTTCTGGACTTTGGTTCAGGGAAGCCTAAAGGTTATGGTAAGTGAAATTATGCGTCGATTAAAAAATGGATTTTGTTAATCAGTGTTAATTACGTATGTAATTTGGCTTTAACAGGAGGCTAAAAATTTAATTATTTTAGGCCAGGGTTGGACACGTTGTGTTCCTTTCGGCTCCAGAGCTCCCAAAAAAATTTAAAAATTTGATTGTCAACATTTAAAGTGACAATCATTTCATACGCGTATACTGGAAAATAAATACTACGTCCAACATCCCAAAACATTAAAAATCTTGATTTTGGACTTCAACCATTGATCAATTTTTCAGTGTAAAACATAGATTATATTTTGGAAACAAAATTTTTATTTATTAGCTTCCAAATTGTGGTTTTATTGTTTGGTGAAAATTACATAGGCAACATAGGGGACCGTTTGGTCCACCCTTTTGGGCATTGTTGAAATTTTGCGACTGCACGGATTTCATTTCGCGTGGCCAACAATATCACAATGACAAACCAACAGGCATCAGCGCCAACGGAGCGAACTGCTGACCACCGAGCGGTAAGCGAGTCTATTACACTTTCAAAACAGAAAGGCAGGCTAGTTTTGGGTAGAACCGACCCTGGGATACACTACAAGCATTGTTATTAACAGCACCTTGAAAATAACGCACATACATATACAAATTCAGAAATATTTTTTTATATTGAATTGTTATTTTATTTTTGTTTATATTATTTTTTATTAATTTTTTTTAATTTTTTGGATTTACGGCCCAAATCATTAGTCTCAGTATAAACCTTATACTCCGCATTTGATGTATTAGGTTTTATGTAGAAAATGACTTAATACGTTATAACGCGTTAATGTCACTTGGCTGATACCTTTTATTGAAACATTAAGGTTTTTAAAAGTATTGTGTAGGTGCTCCGAGGGGTAATTTTCTTAAACCTTTAGAATGTACATATGTACAAGAAAAATAAAATCAATAAAAAAAATATCCTTGAAAATACTGTAGCATATTTTCAGGGATAAGTGTATGTGACCCATATGTGCCAATAGCCAAAAGCCAATATGTGAACCTCATAAACGATGACACAAATATAAGAGGCAAAATAATAAGATTTTATTTGATTTGGAAACATGAATAATGGAGGAGGGCAATTTGTATGAAGCAAGTGGTAAGCTTCCAATTGGGAAACTAAAAGTATTTCAAGAAAATTTCACAAAAAGAGTATGGCCACAATTTTCTTTGTAAAATAATAACAGAATACTGAATTTAATTCAAATAAATGTAGACAATTTATTATATCTATAATATTAAACACATTATTCGTCTTAAATTCGGTTGAATTGGTTCATTTTTGAATCATTGGTTTTAGATCTCCCCCCTGATACTTATGCAAAAAAATATATTGTTTATATATGTACATAATTTGTATGGCTATTTAAAGATTTAATTTTTTTTTTTTAATTTTTCCTATGTCTTCTTATCTCTTCTTAATCTTTTATTCGATATATTCCCCAAAATTTTCAAAATGTTATAATATACTAGTTATTTATATAAAAAGAAAACTCTCAGTTGTGATTAACATAATATTTTCCACATACCCCCCCAATTCATAAATGCATATTTAGCGTTTTTCTTGTATTTAGCTTTTATTTTCTTGTAATATAAATGTCTTAAAATTTAATTTTGCATTTTTCTCCTGGACACTTAATTTATGGAGAGTATTTAATTTTCGACTTTCGGAAATGAAGCTTTTCGTTATGTGTTTTTGTTGAATGCAACTGGAAAGAACCAGTCGAGCGACGAATTAACCTTTTTGTGACTTCGGCGGCTTCGCACTGCTTCGGAACCGGAGTCGGAGACGGACCGACTCGGACCGACTTGGTCCGACTTGCACCGAAGCTTGGATCCCCCTCAGCTCAGCTTAATTCGAATCTAGTTTGATCGGGCGGCCAGGCTTGGACCGCGTCGTGAACTTCTGTGAACTAAAGCGGCCCAAAGGAAAACCAGTTATTAGTCAACTTTCATTCAAAGCAGACGTTAACAGTGCGCGGAGCGGATAGAGACGGTTTGTTTTTGGAAGTTGCAGCATTTTGCCACCTAAAATTCCGAAGTGTTTGTTGTGTGTGGTGTGGTGTGCAGCGATGGTGTGCAAAGTATGGTGCTAGTCCACATTTAGGCAACTTACATAAAAAATAGTAATTAATTCACGTTTATAGGTAGCCATTTATTTTTTCGTTTTAGTTTATCATTTTGGGCTGAATGTACAATCTAGCCCCCATCGTGAAGGTTTCTTATATTTTATTTTTATTTTGCACCACTATTACACTGCTGCTGCTGTTTTTGTGCTATTTTTTTTTTTGTGAGCTTAAAATTTTATTTTTGTGAGAACTGGTCAGAGAGTGAGTTTTAAAAGTCGGCCCAAAACTCCCACAGCTCGGTTTATGGCCAGCGAGTAACCCAAATCGGTCCTTCATTGAATCATATTAGCGCACCAAGTAAATGTGTAGAAAAAGTTGGAAACAAGTATTTGATCCCGTTCTTCAAGTTATCCACTAAAGCGGTCGTCGTGTACTTTCCCATTCTGTTTTAATTATCACTCTGGTTATTGAATTAGGGTGCCCAAGTCAGGAATTATTCCGAAACTTTCCAAGCACTTCGATAGACTCAAGAGACTATCACCTGAAGAAAAACTGATAATTAGTAGGATGTATATATATGTATACGTCTAAATGAAAGTTTTTGTAGCTTTAATTGGTCGGAATTCTCCCTGATATGTACCCATGGTATACCGCAGTATATGCCATGGCTGTAGAAATAGTCGTGTCTGTTGTAACCCTGAAAAACACATCGGATCAAGTCACCACCAAGCGACCAGGCAGTACCGGTGCTCGTGTGCGATAATATTTTTACTATTCATGCTTGCTTCGAAACCAAAAAACGGGGGAAGCCGTTTAAAGTTTACTTTTACTTTTCGATTCGGGCAAGCGATTAAATACGCCGAATCGGACCCACTATGCATATTGAAACTTAGGAAAGTGGTTGTGATTTGATTTCAGCGGGCAAAGAGTCAACGGCCGACTACTGTGATTTTTCTCAATAACTACAATGCATAATCATATGTATTTTTGCATACTGTAATATGAAATCATAATTATTATGCTGTGGAAAATATATTGTATGTGAATGCGAAGTGAAAACTTATAAACGCAAGACGCTCACGCCATATACATGTTTTACGTATGCATGTGTATCTAAAAAAAAATAATCATCTAGTGTGTGCATAAATTAATCGCTGCTTATGCCACAAAAACAACTGTGAAGCCCCGAGCTAATGAACATGAGCAACAACTTCAGGAGCAGGAACCACATCGCCAACATCGGCAACGTCGCCAGCTGCCACCAGCGCACAATGTTGGGCCGAAAGTCATTGTTCGGAGTTTTGAGAGGAGCGACGGCGATGTCTTTTTCGCATCCAATGCCCCTCATTATACTGCTGGCGTTGTGCACAGCCGGAAATTGCCAAAGTAAGTTCATCCACACCATCCACTCCACAGCCGGTAGCATTGGCCCAAATCCATCTTTTCAACACACTTTGTCAATTAATCAGTGGCCATAGAATGTCAGGTCATCTTAAGTGTCCAAGTAAATAGTATTTGCCACATTGACCAGACATAATCTCGACAAATATATTTGTACATATGTATACGTACATACATATATATATATATATACATATACACTAGTCGGCATATATATTTTGACATAGCGATGCTTCATTTTCTTTTTCAATTATTTCTTTATTTAAAGGAAAACAATTAGTGGTTTAATTTCAAATAGATATTAGTAATGTATTACTACCAAAATAACAGTTTTAGGTTTTTTATAAATATATTTTGTATTTATTTTTTAATTTAAACTAAAATAAACTAAATTCCATAGGTGGCATAAGTATTTTGACATAGCTTTGTTTCACAATTAAATATAACAGAGTGCAACAGTGATTCTGAACCTTTATAGTGAAATAGTAGGAATTGTTTAACTGTTCGAGTATTACACAAAACCGTGTATAAAAAATTGTTTAACACCCTAAAAATCTTGATTTATTTTAACAAAACCAGTTTTCGGGACTTTTTTGCGCTTAAAAATTCCTAAACTCGTTTTTTTAAACCGATTTCAAAATTGCCGATGTTTTTCAATAGTTAAAGGTTGTAACTTTTGAAAAAAAAATATATCTTTGATTTTTTTAGGCAAAAAGGACAAAATTTTTACACCTGAAACTGAAATTTTCGCCTTTTGATCGTGTTTTTCGGATTTTGACGCCAGTTTTTCGGTACAACTTACAAAATTTCTGTCATGAATGCCACATATCAATGTTGTCTCATTAATACTGAATAAAAAGAGACAAATTTCATTAAAAAACTATCAAAATTGTTGAAGTTATAACGGTTATTCCAAAAAAAGTCAATTCAACATTGCGAGCGCACCGGAGTAACAGTAGGAATATGCTCTTATTCTTATAGTGCTCGCATTGTTGAATTGACTTTTTATACCCTTGCAGAGGGTATTATAATTTTGGTCAAAAGTGTGCAACGCAGTGAAGGAGACATCTCCGACCCTATAAAGTATATATATTCTTGATCAGGATCACCTCCTGAGTCGATATGAGCATGTCCGTCTGTCCGTCTGTCCGTCTGTCCGTCTGTCCGTCTGTCCGTCTGTCCGTTTCTACGCAAACTAGTCTCTCAGTTTTAAAGCTATCGAGTTGAAACTTTGCACACACCCTTCTTTCCTTTGCAGGCAGTATATAAGTCGGAACGGCCGGGATCGGTCGACTATATCCTATAGCTGCCATATAACTGATTGATCGGAAATGCCATAACTTTGGTGTTTTTTAAGTTAGAGGGTTGGGACTTTCCACACATGTTATATTTGACCAAAATATCTTGTGTACCAAATTTCATAAGGATCGGCCGACTATATCCTATAGCTGTCATAGAACGATCGAAATTGGCATAACTTTGGTGTTTTTTAAGTTAGAAAGATGGGATTTGGTACAGATTCTATTTTGGCAAAAACAATCTCATTTGCCAAATTTCATAAGGATCGGCCGACTATATACGATCCGCTACATATCTAATAATATAAGATGCGTGGCGCCACCTAGCGGGCTGCGACTGAACTGCAAGGGTATATAAACTTCGGCTCCGCCCGAAGTTAGCTTTCCTTTCTTGTTTTACCTTTAACTATTGAAAAACATCGGCAATTTTGAAATCGGTTTAAAAAAAACGAGTTTAGGAATTTTTAAGCGCAAAAAAGTCCCGAAAACTGGTTTTGTTAAAATAAATCAAGATTTTTAGGGTGTTAAACAATTTTTTATACACGGTTTTGTGTAATACTCGAACAGTTAAACAATTCCTACTATTTCACTATAAAGGTTCAGAATCACTGTTGCACTCTGTTATATTTAATTGTGAAACAAAGCTATGTCAAAATACTTATGCCACCTATGGAATTTAGTTTATTTTAGTTTAAATTAAAAAATAAATACAAAATATATTTATAAAAAACCTAAAACTGTTATTTTGGTAGTAATATATTACTAATATCTATTTGAAATTAAACCACTAATTGTTTTCCTTTAAATAAAGAAATAATTGAAAAAGAAAATGAAGCATCGCTATGTCAAAATATATATGCCGACTAGTGTATACATTGTTTTTATTTATTATAATTGTAAAATATAAATATACTTTTGATATTATTTATATTTTATGGGTACATATGTCCTGCGTATATTTGAACATGTAAATGTATATCCATAAGATACAAATAATTATATGGAAATTTTTGCAGAGACTTGGCAATACGTTAGATCAATATCAATTGTTGGTTTGAAGGGTCAAGGTATCCAATTCTTTGAAAATCTTTGAAAAACAAAGGAAACTTTAGCTGCCATAATTCGAGTCATATATATGTATATGTATTTATATTTACATTGAATAGGGTCGCAATTTAATCTCAAAGCAAAGCCGAAAGGATCATGAAATAATGCATGTAACAAAAATTAATGAATATTATTTTTCATTTTAATTATTTTGATTTAATTTAGTATAGAGAGTCTTAGGGTATGGATTGAGGATAAAATATAAAATATTTGCTACAGGGAAGTAATAAATGATGACAANAAATCCAAAAAAAAATATGTAAACAAAATTTTTTAATTTTTACAAGCGAAACAAAGCTTTTTTAAAACAAAGTTAAAGTGTTTTTTAAATGGAAATTTTATTTGGACATTGTTTTATATTATTTGTTTTTATTATATTTGGTATAAAAAAGCTTTAAATCAGATTGAAAACGAAATTTAAACATACTCGCAAAACTTTCAAATAATACTCTGATCGAAAAATATTATAACCATTTAAAATGATTCTTTTTCACAATAAAAATATATAATATATTTACTAGATTTGATGGATTATTAAACCGGATTTTCCTGCAAGCATTTCACGACTTTTTGCGAAGTCTCAGATATTGCAAAGTTAGCGAATGATTTCATACAAATTCATAGAGAATCGTCGTGATTATCCAAAATCAGCACTGTTAGGGTGTTATAAGAAGGAAAAGAAAAATTAAGAATCATAAATTTTGAAAAATGGAAAATAATACATTTGAACCCAAATTTTTAAATATCATAATTTTTTTAATAATAATATACAATGTATAAATTCGGCAGCGGAATGGATCTCAGACATCGGAATAAAAAGAGAAAAACACCTGGCCAAGAGCAGTGAAAGTTTCCGGTCAGTGGTACGATGACTTCTGGCCATATGTAAGCAAATAATTCGGGCCAAGCCGACAGCTTGAGTCCAATTGACTGTTGGGAATTCTTGCCTAACCAGTTTCACAAGTTTCGATACGTGATAAAAACTTGAACATTTCACTGCTCTGTCTGGGGGGCTGTGTTGTCACAGACTTATTCACCGGAATAGCTAAATTTATAAAAAAAAAAGTAGCTAGATATTAAAAAAAAATATATTGTGAAAACTATTTTAAGAAGCAGACTAAAAAGGATGAATGAATTAAATTTATAGTCTTAAGTAGGAAGTATTTGGTTCGCTTAATAGCAAAAAAACAAGAAACGAAAACTGACTTCGGGCGGATCAGAAGTTGATATACCCTTGCAGTTAGGTAGCAGCGTATTGTTATATATGTATATCGGATCCTACAATAGAAGGATGCTTTATAGTTTTAAAACTGAGAGACTAGTTTGCGTTTAAACAGACAGACGGACATGCTTATATCGACTCAGAAGGTGATCCTAATCATGAATATATATACTTTATAGGGTCGGAGGGATCAACCCGAAGTTGAAATAAGACCCGAAATATCTATAGTCAAATGTAGGTGTAAGTACAGAGCGGATATATAAATCGGATATAGCTAACCGATCTTTATGGGGACTTTGACTTCAGACCAATTTCAACTGAAGAAAAAGGCCCATCTGCGCTATCATGAAAATAGCAACTTTTGTCAAGGAAAACTCATAATTTTCTAATTAAATTTCTTTTATGTTAGTAGCATTTCATCAAAATGTTTATCGAGGTCAATTTCAAAAAAGCCAGATCTAGCAATTAAACAGCTACAATGTCAACCCTTCTGTCGCATTGTATTCATTGCGCTCCTCTACGTGCAGAAAATATAAATACCGTACTGTTTCTTTTTCATTTTTGGCCGGTGTTGTCATAACGGTATTTCAGAAACCTTTATAATGGTTACGCGGCCAACCTGTAATCGCTCTCCTAACCCATTTCACATTATACATACAAATATGGTCTTTAAGCCAGTTTGCTGGCTGTTTCACTAATTTTCACCCTTCAAGGAAAAGGGTGACCGGGCTCGGGGGTTAATTCTCGCCTTCCGCATATTGAGAGGAGTGTAGAAATATCTCCGGTTTAACCGGATGGCGAAGAGCCCAGATTCGTAACAAGAAACAGCCTTTTGGATGAGATAATAAAATCTCCAACATAGGTCGTGATGTTTATACTCTTGCAGAGGGTACAATATTATTTTCGTCAAAAATGTGCAACGCAGCGAAGGAGACATGTCCGACCCTATCACAGCGGACAACAGTCCGCTAGGTGGCGACACGAGGTCAAGACCTCCATGCCTTGGCGTGCGCGAGGAGACTCTATATATAGCCGAAGGATTAAAAATTTTCTGTAGGCATACACCAATCGAATAGTATTGTTTTAATTAGACAATTTTTGTCCAAACATCAAATGAGCAACTATTGTTCTAAAACTTTTTGAAATACCTCAAGCTTACGTTAAAAATTTCAAAAAACGTTGTTAATTAAAAAATTAATATTATAATAAAAAAAAAAATGATATTAAAACTTTACGTACTTTACACCGTTTAAAAGGCTTTTTAAATATCTAATACATTTTTTAAGATCAAATGTCTTAATAGTAGACAAAAAAAAAATACACCAAAAATAAATTTTTTTTTAAGAAAAAAACAAGAAAGGAAAGCTAACTTCGGGCGGAGCCGAAGTTGATATACCCTTGCAGTTGAGTCGCAGTCCGCTAGGTGGCGCCACGCATCTTATATTATTAGATGTATAGCGGATCGTATATAGTCGGCCGATCCTTATTTGGCAAATCAGATTATTTTCTCCAAAATAGAATCTGTACCAAGTCCCATCTTTCTAACTTAAAAAACACCAAAGTTATGCCAATTCCGATCGTTCTATGACAGCTATAGGGTATAGTCGGTAAAAAATGAAATTTTTTACATAAGAATACCCTCTGCAAGGGTATAATTATTTTTTAAACATTGGCTCATTCAATCTTATTTATATTGTATGTGGAGATAGCCCTTAAGAAGACGCAAGTTTTGATATATCGCTTATATCTGGCATTCGTTAACTCAAGATATAGTCCTCAGTGGCTTTTTGATATGGGGGGGGATATGATTCAGAATAATATCCAGTTTTTTTGTAAGTTTTATTTTACACTGCGATAATAATCCGCAAACTGTGATAATAATAATAATAATGCTGTACTGCACAGTCATCGCGTAAAAATATGTTTCTTTTTCAATTTTGAGATTATATCATCTTATAATTCTCAGACCCAAGGGGTGGATTGATCCCCCTGATCCCCCCCTATCTACGCTACTATTAGTCCTATAAGTGCACCTACCAATTTGGTCCAGCCACCTGTGGAGCTTGGTGTTACGTACACATATGTTACATACATACATACATGGATGTGTATATTTGATGGGGAATATTTTTTTGAGCTTGTGCATGTATGTGTGCAATAAACTTGAAAATATAGAGTAAATTCTTTCAACTGTTACTTTATTTGTCTATCGGTCGACTATATCCTATAGATGCCATATATGATTGATCGGAGATGCCATATGTTGGTGTTTTTATACCTTTGCAGAGGGTACTATAATCTTGGTCAAAAGTGTGCAACGCAGTGAAGGAGACATCTCCGACCCTATAAAGTATATATAAGTATATATACAGTATATTCTTGATCATCATCACCGCCTGAGTCGATATGAGCATGTCCGTCTGTCCGTTTCTACGCAAACTAGTCTCTCAGTTTTAAAGCTATGGAGTTGAAACTTTGCACCCACTCTTCTTTCCTTTGCAGGCAGTATACATATAAGTCGGTACGGACGGGATCGGTCGACTATATCCTATAGCTGCCATATAACTGATTGATCGGAATTCCATAACTTCGTTGTTTTTGCTGTTCGTCTTTGGGCAAAATAATTCGATACGCCAAATTTCATAAGGATCGGCCGACTATATACGATCCGCTTTATATGTATCTAATAATATAAGATGCGGGTCGCCACCTAGCGAACTGCGACTCAACTGCAAAGGTACATAAACTTCGGATCCGCCCGAAGTTAGCTTTCCTTTCTTGTTTTCTATTGTTTTTGCATTTGAAGAAAAAATTTGGAACATAATAAGTTTTATCTCACCATGAAATATGTACATACCTATGTGCAATTTTATTTTACACAATAGAAATTTCCCAGAATTGTTCTTTATGTAAAGTGTAATGGTAAATACCTTTAGGAATATTTCTGAGTAATCATCGCATCCCAAAGAATTTTGCCGGGAATTAAATGTTATTAGCCAGTCGAATGGGGACACCAGATGGCAAAGGTTTTGAGTTCCGCCATTCTGAATGTGCGAAGAGAGTCTATCGAGAGTCTAATTTTTATTAATTTTATTATTAACATTAATTTCTATTATAATTTTGGTCATAAGGGTGCAACGCAGTGAATAACGCATCTCAGACCCTAGTAGTATAAGTATGTATATACTCTTGATCAGCACTGCCTCCTGAATTGATATAAGCATGTCAAACTGTCTGTCTACGCAAACTAGAAGAAGAAGCCTGTGAAATTCAACGAATAAAACTTTTGGCCAACTGGTTTCTTCTTGTAAATATTAGATATTTACATTTACATACATATAATTATCAACTAAAAAATAGCATAAAAACCGGGGTTTATGAAAAAAAGGAAGTATTTTCCAATTATGTCCATAACAATAATGTTTGTATACTTTATGGTATTATGGCATACACGGCAACGTAACTGCCGCGTTTAATATAAATACTTTTGATATAAATTTGCGAAAAAAAGAAATATAATTTTGATTATATTCCCAAATTCTTCGTTAAAGTGATTTAATAAATCGATATAAAAGATATGAAGTTACTTATGTGTTAAATATACATACGTTCTAAACGATATATTTAGATACCACACAAGTTACATCATCTGAAACGTACCATATGTACATATGTATTAGAGGTGCAAAAACATCGATGTTTGGACACATCGATGTTTTTCGATGTTTTTCAAAATACATCGATGTTTTTCGATGTTTTTCAAAATACATCGATGTTTTTCGATGTTTTTTCATAAAACATCTATATTTTATATAAATTATTGTTTAATATAAATTAAAACTCACAATTAAATGTTTACTAAAAATAAAAAACGCAAAATATATTCAGAATTTATCAAACAAAAAACAACTTCATGAGATCAAACTTATTAATATTAATTAATTAATATCTAATATTATTTCTTAAAGTTTTCATAATTTTTGTTTATAAACATTAGTTTATCGACAATGTCTGCCTTGAGACGGGTAGGGCGATCGGATATGATTTGTCCTGCTTCACTAAAACCCCGTTCATTTTTCCAAAACATCGAGGTATCGATGTTTCCATCGATGTTTTCTGCACCTCTATTATGTATGTATGTTAACTCGTAACATCAATCAATAAATTTTGGAAGTACATATACAATGAATGACAAAACGAAAAATTTCTCTTTTGATTTGAATGTTTTTTGTGTTTCAATTCATTGAATTTGTATTAAAGGCATATACAATTTTATTTATTTTGATAGACTTTTTTTAGGGTTCTTAATAAAGTAAACTATGAAAGGCAGACACGTCTTTTTTTCTATGTTTTCTATGTTACTAAGTTTTCAAAGTCGGTTGTAAAAATTTCTCGCAAACAGCTCAATCGATCGTAATGAAATTTTACCCAGGGTTCGAGATATCATTTACTAGGTATTAACCGAAAGATTTTTTTTAATTTACAACTATTAAAAAAAAATTCCCGAGAAATGTTCATCGAAATATGATTTTTTTTTATAACAAGAAAGGAAAGCTAACTTCGAGCGGAGCCGTAGTTTATATGTACATATACCCTTGCAGTTGAGTCGCAGTTCGCTAGGTGGCGACACGCATCTTATATTATTAGACATATAGCGGATCGTATATAGTCGGCCGATCCTTATGAAATTTGGCAAATCGAATTATTTTTCCCAAAGAGGAATCCATTGAAATCCATCCTCCCATCCTTCTAACTTGAAAAACAACGAAGTTATGGCATTTGTATCGATATAGTCGTGCGATCCCGGCAGTTCCGACTTATATACTACCTGCAAGGAAAATAAGGATGTGTGCAAAGTTTCAACTCGATAGCTCTAAAACTGAGAGACTAGTTTGCGTAGAAACCGACGGACATGCTTGTATCGACTCAGGAGGTGATCCTGATCAAGAATATATATACTTTATAGGGTCGGAGATGTCTCCTTCACTGCGTTGCACACTTTTGACCAAAATTATAATACCCTCTGCAAGGGTATAATTATGTATCTGCAAAGGTATGAACATAATTTTTTCTTGGTTCAATGTGTAAATTCTGAAAATTTTTACTGCACACTTAATCATGTCTTATCAAAGCGTCCCAATTTCTATATCTATACAAAATTGCCAATTAACCTTTATGGTTGCTTAAATCTTGACATATTTGGGATAAAAAGACGACAATCAGAATAAACTCTCTTCGCACATTCAGAATGTCGGAACTCAAAACCTTTGCCATCTGGTGTCCCCATTCGACTGCAAAATTCTTTGAGATACGATGATTACTCAGAAATTTTCCTAAAGGTATTTTCGCTTACACTTTACACAAAGAACAATTCTGGGAAATTTCTATTGTGTCAAAAAAAATTGCACATATGTACATATGTATTTCATGGCGAGATAAAGCTTATTTTGTTCCAAATTTATTCTTCAAATGCAAAAACAATAGAAAACAAGAAAGGAAAGCTAACTTCGGGCGGAGCCGAAGTTGATATACCCTTGCAGTTCAGTCGCAGTCCGCTAGGTGCCGCCACGCATCTTATATTATTAGATATATAGAAGGTCGTATATAGTCGGCTTATCCTTATGAAATTTGGTCAAATACAACATGTGTGGAAAGTCCCAACCCTCTATCTTAAAAAACAACGAAGTTATGGCATTTCCGATCAATCAGTTATATGGCAGCTATAGGATATAGTCGACCGGTCCCGGCCGTTCCGACTTATGTACTACCTGCAAGGAAAAGAAGGATGTGTGCAAAGCTTCAACTCGATAGCTCTAAAACTGAGAGACTAGTTTGCGTAGAAACCGACAGACAGACGGACAGACGGACATGCTCATATCGACTCAGGAGGTGATCCTGATCAAGAATATAAAGTATATATACTTATATACTTATATATACTTTATAGGGTCGGAGATGTCTCCTTCACTGCGTTGCACACTTTTGACCAAAATTATAATACCCTCTGCAAGGGTATAACAAGAATGAAAAGTTAAATTGAAGTTGCAGCTGAAGGAAACAGCCCCAAGCATCTTTAAAACTAGCAAGGTTGTGCCATTTCTGATCGTTCAGTTATATGACAGCTATATAATATAGTCGGCCGATCCTTATGAAATTTTACAAAACTATTTTGCCCATAATTGAATCTGTACCAAGTCCCATCTTTCTAACTTAAAAAACACCAAATTTATGCCAATTCCAATCGTTCTATGACAGCTATAGGATATAAGACAGCTATAAGACATAAGATAACATTAATTTGGTTTGGGAGAAATTAGAGTGTATGTAAAAAATTTTGAATCACTAAATTGGGGCTGGTGGAGACATTTTAGTCCCCAGATAGAATATTTTTATATATTCGTATTCCTAAATACGTGTCGATTGGTACCTCAACCGACCCGATCCGACATTTCTTTCAGAAGTGATTCAAGAAATTCGATTTTTACAGCTCTATCTCGATTTGTACAGCTGTTTGCGCTTTTTTTTTCTTGACAATCCTGATAAAAATGCGAGAAGTTTGTTACTTTCATATGAGCAACTATTTTTCTACATCTTTTTGAAATTCCTCAAGCTTAGGTTAAAAAATTCAAAAAACTTTGTTAATTAAAAAATTTATTTTTTATACACCGTGCTTGACACCGTTTAAAAAGCTTTTTAAATATTTATTACATTTTTTAAGATCAAGTAGTAGACAAAAAAAAAGTAAACTCAAAATAATTTTTTTTTTAGAAACTTTTTTTTTAGAAAAAAATTATTTTTTAAAAATTGGCTCATTTGATCTTATTTATATTGCACGTGGATACAGCCCTTGAGATAACGCAATTTATGATATATCGCTTATATCGGAAAAAAATCCGTTAACTCTAGATATAGTCCTATAGGTGCAGCTACCAATTTTGTGCAGCCACCTGTGCACAGTGGTTGCGCCCATAGTCCAAAAATAAAAAAAGTCATAACAACAAAAATGTAGGAAAAGTAATCAAATCCAATTGTCCCAACTTCTTTGTGGCATTCTAGGTTTGTCTGGAAAATTAACCGTTCTTTCTAAAAAATAGAATTGAAGTTGAGTGCAGGTGTTCATTTTCACAGTGCATCTTCCGCGGATTTGAAGTGACCAGATGGTATATTACGTATCCAAATTTAAAATATTTGTAATGGATTTTGAAGTTAAAGGTATTTTCTAAAATTTGAGATATTATAAAAAATCGTACTTTTTAAACTGTTCTTGTTATATTAATTTGAAAAAATGCATGTTTTTTGTCTATATTTTGAACGTCTTTTTTATGATTAGCTAAAGTTCCAGTAGTGACCCCAAAAAAATCCTCACATAAGTTGTATACCAATGTGTTCGCCTGGCTCTGAAGGTAATAAAAGTGTAAATATTTAAAAGTGTAATAGTGTAAACACCCTCTTAACTTTTGAGGGTCAGTTTTGCACTGCAAGAATTTTTTTTCGCTCGTGATGGTTGTTCTGTTGCTTTGTCTTCGTCTTTTGATTTTGTGTTTTTTAATAGTTTTTCATATAATAGTTTTGATTTATTTTTGTTTATTCCATTGCTTTAAATCTTATAGGATCTTCTTATAAGTGTGCATTCTCACGTTTATATGTTTTTAATGTATGGTGCAACGAAGAGGGTAGCGCCATTGAAAGGCGAACAAAATTGATTGAAGGTATAGAAGCAAATATTATTAAAAACGGCTTTATTATTGACAAGATTGAAGTATCAAAGCGAATTGGATACGTTTGCAAAAGAATTGTAACGTTTTGGGTAAATTACAAACGCATGAAATCGTCAATTCTCCAATATCAATCTGATTGGTTGAATGAAAGATGCGCCCAATCAACATCGAAAAATCCTGACCGTGGATGACCCAAAGCAGATTTTAAAGAAGCGTCTGAAAATTTCTGATCTGTCAAAAACCGAAGAATCTATTGCTACTATATTACGCTCAAGCAATTCATATCAACAGAATTTAATCATGATGAAGTCTTGTCACTCTTTCTTGATACAAATATGAGTAAACATCAATATTTGCTTATTCGTAGTTTTGTTATTAGTAAAATATATTTCTACTTAATACCAAGTTACGTAAAATTTCTGGCGGGGATTACGGATGGGGATTATTTAGGGATTACAATTTAACCAACGTTTGTATTAAAATATCAAATATTTAATTTAGTATTGGAAAAAAATAATTTTATGATAAGTCGCTCCTTTCGTTTGTATGGAAGCTATACGATACGATTTGTTTTACAGTGTGTTTGGAATATTTTTTTAGATTTTTGGACAAAATTTCATTGCGATATTACTACTAAAAATATTTTTGGCCGCGGCTCCATACAAGCCCAACCACTGTGCTGTGGAGCTTGGTACCAGCAGTACCAACCTCCCTCGAATCACCCTGGATTCACCCGGGATCCCCCCGGAATCCAACCGGAAATCTAGAACAAGCGGCCCGGAATTTTGTACTGAAATTTTTGAAAATTTCTTCTCGGACCGGAATTCGATTTCAGGCATGAATCAGCCCAGAATCCGCCCGGATTTCGAATCCGGATTCCGGCGTGAAAATTGTCTCGAAATCGCCCCTGATTCAGACCTGAATTTCAGAGCGGAATCAGGCCCGAAAAGAAAGCATGATTCCTCGCTAAAAATCGTGGCTAAATCACGTCGCATTCATGACCCAAAATGAAAGAAAACAAGAAAGGAAAGCTAACTTCGGGCGTAGCCGAAGTTTATATACCCTTGCAGTTGAGTCGCAGTCCGCTAGGTGGCGCCACTCATTTTATATTATTATATATAGAGCGGATCGTATATAGTTCACCGGTCCTTATGAAATTCGGCATATCGAATTATTTTGCCCAAAATATCTTACAAAATTTCATAAGGATCGGCCGACTATATCCTATAGCTGTCATAGAACGATCGAAATGGGCATAACTTTGGTGTTTTTCTATTTTGGGAAAAACAATCTGATTTGTCGAATTTCATAAGGATCGGCCGACTATATCCTATAGCTGCCATATAACTGAACGATCGGAATTGGTATAACTTTGGTGTCATTTAAGCTAGAATGATGGGACTTTCTTCGGATTCCATTCTGGGCAATTTTATTTGTTCATCAGGATCGGCCGACTATATCCTATAGCGGCCATATGGCTGAACGATCGGAAATGGCACAACCTTAACTTAACTTCGGCTCCGCCCGAAGTTAGCTTTCCTTTCTTGTTATACCCTTGCAGAGGGTATTATAATTTTGGTCAAAAGTGTGCAACGCGGTGAAAGAGACTTCTTCGACCCTATAAAGTATATATATTCTTGATCAGGATCACCTCCTGAGTCGATATGAGCATGTCCGTCTGTCCGTCTGTGTGTCGGTTTCTACGCAAACTAGTCTCTCAGTTTTAAAGCTATCGAGTTGAAACTTTGCACACACCCTTCTTTGCAGGCAGTACATAAGTCGGAACGGCCGGGATCGGCCGTCTATATCCTATAGCTGCCATATAACTGATTGATCGGAAGTGCCATAACTTGTTTGTTTTTCAAGTGCGAAGGATGGGAGTTTCAATGGATTCCTCTTTGGGCATAATAATTCGTTATGCCAAATTTCATAAGGATCGGCCAACTATATACGATCCGCTATATATATAATAATATAAGATGCGTGTCGCCACCTAGCGGACTGCGACTCAACTGCAAGGGTATATAAACTTCGGTTCCGCCCGAAGTTAGCTTTCCTCTCTTGTTTTTTTTTTTGTTTTCATATAAAACAAATTTAAAAAAACGCCCCTACCCTCTATTTTTAAAAAGACCAAAGTTACGACTTTTCCGATCGTTCAGTTATATGGCTATAGGATAAAGTCTACCAACCCCGTACAGGCTTCTATTTTATTTTTTAAGTGATTGCAAGCTGCGTCACTCTGGCCTTTGTCTGAAGTGAAATTATTATACTTTATCTACCCACATATAAATATTTATGTGTAAATTAAACATACGTATGTATATGTGTATAAAGCAACAATATTTTATTTGTGAAACAGGTCCAAAATGACATGCTTGTTTTGCCAACTTCTTAGCAGAAATAAAACCAAAGAAGAAAGGAAATCTAACTTCGAACAGAGCCGAAATTGATATACCCTTGCAATTAAGTGAGGGTATTTTTCAAGGATCTCATGCATATAGCAAATATTCGATAAAATCGGCCGATGCCTATGAGAATTTCATAACAAGACAAATTTATTGTAATATTTTAATCTATGATATTATGTTATAATTTATGTTATAATAGTTTTATCTGAAGAATCAAATGACAGCAGCTATAAAATATAATCTGCCGACCCAAATAAAATTTAAACAAGAAAGGAAAGCTAACTTCGGGCGGAGCCGAAGTTTATATACCCTTGGAGTTGAGTCGCAGTCCGCTAGGTGGCGCCACGCATCTTATATTATTATATATATAGCGGATCGTATATAGTTGGCCGATCCTTATGAAATTTGGCAAATCAGATTATTTTGTCCAAAATCTGTACCAAGTCTCATCTTTCTAACTTAAAAAACACCAAAGTTATGCCAATTCCGACGTTGTATGACAGCTATAGGATATAGTCGGCCGATCCTTATGAAATTTAGATTTGAAGATATGTTGGTCAAATATAACATGTGTGGAAAGTCCCAACCCTCTATCTTAAAAAACAACGAAGTTATGGCATTTCCGATCAATCAGTTATATGGCAGCTATAGGATATAGTCGACCAATCCCGGCCGTTCCGACTTATGTACTACCTGCAAGGAAAAGAAGGATGTGTGCAAAGTTTCAACTCGATAGCTCCAAAACTGAGAGACTAGTTTGCGTAGAAACCGACACACAGACGGACAGACGGACATGCTCATATCGACTCAGGAGGTGATCCTGATCAAGAATATATATACTTTATAGGGTCGGAGATGTCACCTTCACAGCGTTGCACACTTTTGACCAAAATTATAATACCCTCTGCAAGGGTATAAAAAGGACCAGCTTACCAAAATCGAACTTAAAAATCCCAAGTTATGACATTTCTATAATATATGGTAGCTGCGGAATATATTCGATCAATTCAGCCCGTCCGACTACTTACAGAGGAAAGAAGAATGTATGCAATGTTTGGAGTCAGGCGAGTAGACTGTCGGTTATGCATATGTATATCGACTCAATAGATGGTTCACATAAAGAACATATCATTCTGGACGGCAGTCCATATATATATCCATATATATAGCCCAAAAACTTAATAATTTCTGTGTGCGTCAAATATGAATAAATGATACATTAATGGAAAGGAATTGTTTCAATTGGATAATTTGTATATCTTTGCAGAGGGTTGCTCGAAAGAATGAAACATTGGGTGAAGGAAATATCTTCGACCCTATACAGTATATATTCATGATCAGGATCATCGCCAGATTCGATATTAACATATCCGCCTGTCTGTCAGTTTTTACGCAAACTAGTCTCTCAGTTTTAAAGCTATCGGCTTCAAAATTTGATCACATACTTCTTTGCTTTCCACGTAGTAAATAAGGGTGTTTGTTTTTATACTTTGTTGTCTATATATACATATTTTTTTCATCAGCATCAACAGCCGAGTCGATATAGCCATGTCCGTCTGACCCGTATGTCCGTCTGACTTTATGTAAGCGTGGATCACGGAGACTATAAGAGATAGGGCTGTAAGATTTTGCACAACAACTTATATAATTCAGCTTAGGTCCAGTTTGTATCAAATGTTTGTCACGCCCCCAAAATGACATATTTCTGTAGCGCCTGTTCATGAAACTATTTTGTTTTCTGTTAAATAGTTCTGATGCCAAACTATTTCTATAGCTTATTAATATCTGGAAAATAATATATTTAAGTTATAAACTTTTCATTCTGCTTCTGAATTGTTTGAGTTTTTTATTTCAAAACATACAAAAGTGCGCATACATTTTTTTTGCGGAATCTACATATGTATAATTTGAAAAGTTTAATAAAGTTTGTGTTGTCGGGAAACTCGACTAGCCGTCCTTTCTTGTTTTGTTTGGGAAATGCTTAAATAGCCCATTTTTTGAATAAATTAACGAAATATTTGATCGCGATGGTTGAGTCAATCGACTCGATTTCAGGAGTATAATTAAAGTGTGAATTTTATTAAGGTATTGTAAAAATTGTAAAGTAAAAGAATGTGTAAATTAAATATTTTGTCTGGTAACTCCAAGGACCAAGAAGTTGAGTGATTCAATATTTATTTTACTTTCCCCAAAATTTATTTAAAAATAAACAACTTTTGGCAAAAATTTAAATTGTATCATGGAATGAGGAATAAAGAAAGATTTAATAGTTGTATACTTCTTTTCAGTTTGCGGTCCTCCGGCAGTGCCGCTGAATTCCAAAGTACGAACAGTGCCCGGAAACTCTGGAATTGCAGAAGCGCACTACGAGTGCGATGCCGGCTACGAGCTATTCGGGCCAACTTCGATAAAGTGCGACGATCGGACGGGATGGGAAAGGGATCTTCCCTTCTGCGGAGTTAACGTGGCGTACCGCAAGCCTGTCAACCAAAGCTCCTACACTCGCAGTGGTCCTGCGAGCTATGCCAATGACGGCCAGCCTGGCAACAAGGTGAGTTTTTACACGTCTACCATGGACAAGGACAAATAAAAGTATATCCGTATTTCCGTTTATATTTAAAAAATATGTGACCAACAGCACCTAAGTGCGCTCCGCTAAAAGAAATCCTGCGCTACAAGTGGTGGCAAAAAATTTCTAAAGTTTTAAGGTTTTTAACCATGTTAAAAAACCATTTTATACCCCTCTGCTCAGGGCTGAAATTTTGTAAGACTTCATTTCCCAAGGGTTTGAAATATATAGAATTTAATTATTGTGCTGCAGGACAATTTTGTTAACATTCTATTACTAATATAGTAATCTGTGCTTAACTGTAAATAATTCTACCTTACAAAATCAAATGTATTCAAAGATATAGTTTTACAAATATTTTACATCGAATTCTCAATTGACTAACTTCCAATTGACCAACTTCGCCAGCGGAATGACAACTCAGTCGAAGGAGAATAATTCCCCTCAAAATTTGTGGGCGGAATTGTGTCAGAACTGATTTAAATTCGAGCGGAATTGTACCTACTGAGATGTTGCAGTTTTGTTAAAAAAACGTTTTTTTTACAGAATTTATACTTTATAATTTTTGATGAATTAAAAAAAAAACAACGAATGTGGAATAAAAAGATGAGTATCATATAGTCGGGAGTCACGACTATAGCCAAAATGAAATAAAATGTAAAAATACATAGCAATTTTAGACATTTAAAAAATGCATATTGCGAGAAACTAGTCTGATAGGCAAGGATAGTTCCCATAGATATGGGTCTAGTACTTTAATATAAAAATTCCCTTAATCAAGCTTTCTTATTGCTCTTTTAGAATCCCGATGGCCAAGAGTGCTCGGAGACCCAAAAGGAGCCGTCACCCTGGTGGCGTGTTGACCTTCTCACACCACAGGCGGTGCATGTTGTACGGATCACGACCCGCGGATGCTGCGGGCACCAACCGTTGCAGGATCTCGAGATCCGCGTGGGTAATAGCAGCGCTGACTTGCAGCGGAATCCGTTGTGCGCCTGGTATCCCGGAACCCTAGATGAGGGCGTCGTGAAGACATTTACGTGTGCTCGGCCACTGGTCGGCCAATTTGTGGTCATCCAGCTGGTAGGCGTCGAGGGCAGTTTAAGTCTGTGTGAGGTGGAGACGTTTACTAATGACGAGTTCTCCGTGGACCGCTGCCTGAGCCCCACGCTTGGAGTAGACACTGTTGTGACAACATTCTCGAAAACCTGCTACGACTTCCACATTACAAAAGGAGAGAGTTTTGAAAAAGCACAAGCCATTTGCAAGAAAACTGGTGAGTAATTACCAGAGATATATCTGGTGTGTTCAATCTTAAACCGGCCACTAATTGGACTCGGGCATTCATAAATAGGTGGCGACTTGGCTTACGATTTTAGAGGCGCCACCAGCCAGTACATATTGTCTGAGTTGGAGCGTCGCAAGACTGAACTGAAGCCTCAGCTCGTATGGATCGGAGCTCAGAAGGAGCCTGGCATCACATCTCGGACCTGGAAATGGGTCAACGGTAAGTGGTTTTATCCGGTAATAGTGCTTTCCGGTACACAGATCGTGTAGGCACCTATAACTTATGAGTAGGCCGAAAAATGAAACTGAAAAATTAATTTTTTTAAAGACAAGCGTAGCTAATTCTAATTCCAGTCCAATCCCATTTCCAGTCGTTGATTTTTATGCAATACACAACTTTTTTAATAGTTTTCTTTCACTTTTTAAAGGCGAAGTGGTACAAAAGCCCACTTGGGGCAAGGACCAGCCAAACAACTACAATGGAGAACAGAACTGTGTGGTTTTGGATGGAGGTCGCAACTGGCTGTGGAACGATGTCGGTTGCAACTTGGACTACCTGCACTTTATCTGCCAGCACTGTGAGTAGCCCCTGAGATCAGTGTCAGTGTCATGTCTTCACCTTTTGTTTTTCCGTTAGCTCCATTTTCTTGCGGCTCCCCGGATGTCAAGCAAAACACCACTGTCATGGGCAAGAAATTCACTCTGGGGGAAAAAATCCAATACGCCTGCCCCAAGGGTCACTCATTGCTTGGTCAAGCGGAACGGACATGCAGACTCGATGGAACTTGGAGCGGTTTGGCGCCGACCTGCAAATGTAAGTGAAAAGATTTCGAGTCGAGCTTTGTAGAAATTAACATACTGATGTAGGGAGCTATGTATATGCTGAACATTCATTACTCCTCGACTTACTCTGGTCGCTTGGGGAAGGTGTAAACGGTATTTTTTCGGTTTCGACAAGCTTTACATTTCATATTTTTGAGAAGTTAGCTTTCCTTTTTAGTTGTTGCTTATATTTTTTCGGTCTCGACAAGCTTTAAATTTTACTTAAGAGAGTTGAATTTTTCAAGGTATAAGTTATTATCATCTCACATTGAGAAGATCTTTTGATAAGTTACTTACCTTTAATTTTTACAGATGTTGACTGTGGAGAGCTGCTAGAGCTAAAGTACGGGTCCATTCACTTGTCGGAGGAGCGCACCAGCTTTGGCGTAGTGGCCACGTATAGCTGTCACGAAAACTATACGTTGATTGGCAACGAAAACCGAACTTGCGACGTGAATGGGTGGAGTGGCAAGCAGCCTGAATGCCTGGTGGACTGGTGTCCAGACCCGCAGCGCATTACTGGAGGCAACGTGCATTTCAACGATAAGCGGGCTGGGTCCACGGCCACCTACGAGTGTGATCTGGGTTATGTACTGGTTGGTGAGGCGGTATGTATTAATTTGTGTCATTGGTATTATTTCCCCGTTTCGAAGGTTTTTTTGCGTTTTTCTGGCACAGATTATCTCTTGTGGACTGGGAGGCGAGTGGTCAAGCAAAACTCCGTCCTGTCGATTTGTGGACTGTGGAGCCCCGGCACGTCCAGACCGAGGCAGCTCCGTTCTTCTAAATGGCACCACAACTGTTGGGTCGGTGGTCAAGTACGAGTGCGATGAGGACCACTGGCTCGACGGGCCGTCGGAGCTTTACTGCACCAGGGACGGAAAATGGTCAGGCGAAGCCCCTGTCTGCGAACTAGTCACATGCGAAATGCCCCCGGTGCCACCCGGCTCATACGTCGTGGGCTATGACTACAACGTCCACTCGAAGATCAAGTACTCCTGCGACCCCGGACACATCATGCATGGCATCTCGGATTTGGAGTGCCTCGATAGCGGCGAATGGAGCACAGATGCTCCCATTTGCGAATGTGAGTCACAAAAATATAAAAAAAAGTAACAAAAAATTTAGTTAGTTCTTAACATAGGGATCCTTTGTAAAGAATGTAATTTTGATGAAAAAGTTTAAGATTTAATATTATTTAGTAAATCCCAGTTATTATATTTCTTTATAAGCTCTATTTATAATATCTTAAAACTTTTAGATAAGATATAACAAAATTTCATGAAAGGTATCATATTATATTGTTTGCTATTTAGTACTAATTTCTATATATTTCGCTATAGACATTGACTGCGGCCCGATCTTACCCATTCCGTATGGCGGCCACAAATATGTGACCAACAGCACCTACGTGGGCTCCGAGGTAGTCTTCAGTTGCACCCAGTCTCATAAGCTGAGCGGCGTGGTGAAGCGTCAATGCTTGGAGTCGGGTGTCTGGAGTGACGCCTCTCCAAAGTGCGAAGGTGAGTTAGAAAATGGGAAATATCCTTTTACAATTTTTTCATAATCCTATAATTTCCATGTAGAAATTCGCTGTCCGGAGCCTAAACTAGCAGCTCACAGTTTGCTTTCCGTAACCGGTAACGATCGCATGTATGGTCGCACACTCATTCGCACCTCGGAATCTTCTCAAAATACAGCTCAAACATACAAGTAATTTAATTGATTCTCATCTCCTTTCTCCTTTTATAAGCTTTTCCTTGAAACCAATAATTTTGATAATTAATTATTTGTTCTTAAACAGAATTGGTGCTTTGGCCAAGTATCGCTGCGAACGTGGATATAAAATGGTGGGCGAAGCTCTGGCCACTTGCATGGATAGTGGTCAATGGAGCGGCACAATTCCGGAGTGTGTGTGTAAGTACCAATCACGATAAAAGTGTTCTGGGTAGATAATAAAGACTTCTCGAGGTCCACCCGACCAATATTTAAAAAGATATTCACAAATTTAAATTTAAATTGTTTAACAGAGCGTTAGAAATGGCAACACCACTTGAATAATATTAAATAATAATTTATAAAGTTCTAAGTTAGAACAAGAGGTAGATATGGTAGATTTCATGTGTCGGCTTAGTTGTGGTAAACCAAATAGTTCAAACAAACAAATGGCTTAACCAGACAACTTATTTTCATTTAAACAAGAAAGGAAAGCTAGCTACAGGCGGAGTCAAAGTTGATATACCCTTGCAGTTTAGCTTATATTATTAGATAAAATCGGATCGGATATTGTGGGCCGATCCTTATAAGAGTTTCACTGTACAATCAATTTTCTAGAAAAACTTTTTGGTGTAGTCTCAAGCTTCTATCTTTAATAATAGATAACATCGTTAAGATATATCGCAGCTATAGGATATAGTCGACCGATCTGGGCCGGTTCTAACTTAAATAAATGATCTAACTAAACTAATTTCTTACAATTGGTTTATCGTTTATTTAAATAGGATGTAAACTGACAATTGTTAATTCTTCGGCTCTATGTACATATGATACAATAGACATCCGCAAAG
The DNA here is from genome assembly GCA_021223865.1 of Drosophila pandora. NCBI lineage: Eukaryota > Metazoa > Arthropoda > Insecta > Diptera > Drosophilidae > Drosophila > Drosophila pandora. The sequence goes on along the minus strand of JAJJHT010023778.1, from coordinate 314,490 downwards.
GCCACGACTGCCAATGATATGGCTTTAAAAAATATGATGCTCTTTTAATTTGTATCTTTTCCCGTTTAAAAATTGATTGAATGTGAGATTTTATATTAAACTGCGATATTAAAAAATAAATATAATTAAAATTGTATCTCATAATGCAGTTTCGTATTACTTGCATATAGAATCTGTACCAAGTCCCATTTTTCTAACTTAACAAACACCAAAGTTATGCCAACTCTGATCGTTCTATAACAGCTATAAGATATAGTCGGCCAATCCCTATGAAATTTTGTATATAACATATTTTGGCCACATATAACATGTGTGGAAAGTTCCAACTCCAACTTAACTCCAACTGAAACAAGAAAGGAAAGCTAACTTCGGGCGGAGCTGAAGTTGATATACCCTTGTAGTTAAGATTGTTCCATTTCTGATCGTTCAGATATATGGCGTCCATAGGATATAGTCAGCCGATCCTTATGAATATTGGCAGATCGGATTATATTGCCCAAAATGGAATCCGTAGAAAGTCCCATCATTCTAGCTTAAAAAACTAAAAAATTATGCCAATTCCGATCGTTCTATGACAGCTATAGCATATAGTCGGCCGATTCTTATTAAAATTTTTTCAAAAGATATTTAATAATATCACATGTGTGGAAAGTCCCAACCCTCTAACTTAAAAAACACCAAAGTTATGGCATTTCCGACAAATCAGTTATATGGCAGCTATAGGATATGGCCGACCGATCCAGGCCGTTCCGATTTATATGCGTTATATGCCTGCAAACAAAAGAAGGATGTGTACAAAGTTTCAACTCGATAGCTTTAAAACTGAGAGACTAGTTCGCGTAAAAACAGACAGACAGACGGACATGCTCATATCGACTCAGGAGGTGATCCTGATCTAGAATATATACATATACTTTATAGGGTCGGAGACCCCTGTCCCCTTCACTGCGAAGCCCACTTTTGACCAAAATTATAATACCCTCTGCAAGGGTATATTTATATCTAATCAAAAATACCTTTCTTTTTGTATTTCATTCATTTACAGTGTGCCACTAAAGTCATGATACAGCAGATGAATTTGACTTATTTTTCATATTATTCCCTTGTTAAATTATTAAGAAAAAAAATTTATGATGCCGAATTATTTATTTGACTTATCCTAACAATATAATACACAAAAATAACAACTTTTCCTTTTAGCTTAGTTAACGGCCGCACAAAAAAAATTGTTCATTCTTCGTCTATATGTATATATGTAGTGTCTTCTCGCGTCCTCTAAGGCATGTGGTTTTCCAGCTCGTCGTTGCCGTCCACAGTGATTACCACAAATTGTAGTCGCAAAGATCACCAAATAAAATATTTCAAACGAAGCCCACGCGCTTTCGATTCCAACAACTGAGTTTACAGCTGTTATTCTCTTTTCTCTAACAATATGTTAATACTAACATAAGTAAAATACAGTATATAATTTTGCCTTAAAGTACTAGTACCAGTTAACAGTACCAGTTAAACGAAAGAGATTTTTCACCCTGTATTCGTAGAGTACCAGGATATGTTGTATTAGTATACCAATATATGTAACAGGGAGAAGGAATCATTTCCGACCCGAGTTGATATATCTACGTCCGATTGTCCGTCTTTATGACGTGGATCTTAGAGACTTGAAGTGATGGGGCTTAAAGATTTTGCAAGTATAGTATGCATATATTGATTTGAAAAATTTAAAGGCATCGATCCTGGGTAATAAAGACATTAGACTTAATTTTAAGGATTATTTTAAGGACTCTTAAACGAAACAAAGTGGCAGTTGACCCCATAGTGCATCGTTTTTTACAATTCTTTAAAAATTTTTCAATTGTTCATTCTTGGGCAAAAAATTTACAAAAATAAACCACATTTCTTTGATTTACTTATTAAATATTGATCTTTTTCCGAAAAAAATATTCCTAAAATAAATTTTAGAACTCTTTAAGATGAATCCAGAATTTTTTTTATACCCTTGTGGAGGGTATTATAATTTTGCCGAAAAGTGTGCACTGAAGAAGACATCTTCGACCCTATAAAGTATATATATTCATGATCAGGATCACCTCCTGAGTTGATATGAGCATGTCCGTCTGTCTGGTTGTCTGTATGTCTGTCATTTTGTCTGTTTCTACGCAAACTAGTCTCTCAGTTTTAAAGCTATCGAGTTAAATCTTTGCACACATCCTTCTTTTGTTTGCAGGCAGTATATAAGTCGGAACGACCGGTACTATAGAGGTCGACTATAGCTGCCATGTAACTGATTGATCGAAAATGCCATAATTTTGGTTTTTTTAAGTTAGAGGGTTGGGACTTTCCACGCATGTAATATTTAGTCAAGATATCGTACCTACCTTTCATAAGGATTGGCCGAATATATCCTACAATATAGCTGTCATATAACTGAATGATCGGAATTGGCATAACTTTGGTGTTATTTCAGTTAGAAGGGTGTGACAAAATATGTTATATTCTAAATTTCATAGGGATCGGCCGACTATATCCCATAGCTGTCATAGAATGATCGGAATTTGCATAACCTTGTTTTTTTTTTTAAGTTAGTTAGATGAAACTTTCTACCGACTCCATTTCATAAGGATCTGCGGACTATATCCTATAGCTATCACATAACTGAACGATCTGAATTGTCATAATTTTGTTGTTTTTTAAGCTAGAGGGAAAGGACTTTCAACGAATTCCATTTTGGGCAACTTCATTTGATCTGCCAATTGGATCGACTGACTATATCCGATAGCTGCCATGTAATTAAGCGATCGGGAATAGCGCAACCTTGTTATTTTTAAAGACGCTTGGCTGTTACCTAAAATCTATATATATAAAAGAACATCGTGTTTTATGTTACACCACTTATAAATCAAGAACGGAAGAACAGATTTGAGTGAAAATTGGTAGGGAGGTAGCTTAGAGCCAGGAGAAGGACATAGGATACTTTTTGTCCCGTTCGACAGTGTTCCTCCCTGGCCCATACTTTTTTATTTAGGCAGACAGCTAAGAAGAAAATGTCAAATGTCAAAATGTCAGTTACAAACGAAGTCAAATTCATAGTCAGGCTCTCAAATTTAACAACGAACCAAAAAGATTGTGTTGCGCTGAAATCAATATTAAAACTATTTCTATTAAATAAATAATTAACAAGTGGATTGAAGTGAAGTGAAGTTTAATTAATAATGCCGCGACCAAGACGGTCGAATCTTTCCCGACAAAGCCGTAATGCAAGAAGAATACAAAATATTGCATATGAAATTACTGAAGAAGAACGAGAAATTGCACGTGAACAGCGCCGCAATAGTATGGCTCGACTTCGTGCTTCTCAAATAGATTTCAATTTGCGACGCAGATATTTAGCTGATTTGAATCGAGCTGCGTTTCGATACGATTGCAGCAATGATTACAGCTTGCATCCTAGCGTTTGCATTGGGCAAATGGACGTTGTTTGCGAGTATTGTGGTGCATTAAAGTTTTCCGGAGAAACGCCTGGATTATGCTGCGTTAATGGTAAAGTGAAATTGCCAGTGTTGACTCCGCCACATTCCGAGGATCCCGATGATCCCAACCGATATGCCGTTTGAATTTAAAAGACTTCAATTTCCGATACGTCTTGCATTTGCCATGACAATCAACAAATCACAAGGCCAATCCTTAAAAGTTTGTGGTTTAAATCTAGAACATTCATGTTTTTCCCATGGTCAATTATACGTGGCATGTTCACGGGTCGGAAGACCATCTGCGTTGTTTGTTTTTGCGCCTGATAATAAAACAAAAAATGTCGTGTATCACAAGGTGCTTAAGTGAAGAGCAACCTATGTACTAAAATACAGAAATAATAATGAATGATTAAGGAGGAGAAACAAAGAATATTGTATACCCACAAGTATTACAGAATTTAATTAATTTGAAAATTATTCTTTTTTGTTTGACTTATTTTTTATGCGTGCAACAACAATATGCCACAGCGAAACGTGGCAGGGTACTGCTAGTTTTATATGAAAATTGATTCGATGGTGAAATTCTCATAAGGATCGTCGTCGTCGTCATAAGGTCGTTCTCGTAAGGATGTATATATAGTAATATAAGCTGCTACTTAACTGCTTCGCCCGAAGTTAGCTTTCCTTTCTTGTTTTCAAATGGTGAATGCCGTTTCTACTTCTACGCCACTTCTAACCCTCTGTTAAATACTTTTAATTCAAACTTTTATTATTGAATAATTTTTTAAATATACCGCTGAATATAAAAAAAAAACCGTACTAGAGACCTCTAAAACTATTTATTATCTTTCCAAAAAGTTTTCGCTAACTTCAAATGGCTTAATCTATGAATGTAAATGTTCAGAAATACGACATTTAGGCATTGAAATGCACATTGGAAGCCTCTTTTAAATATTCATTATACTATATACTATACATCCATATTTTCAAATAGTTCATACTTGTGCTAATTGATGTATATTTTAAAGTAACTTATGCCCAACAACATTTTGTAAATGCAGAATGAGAATCTAAGCCTGTATCCTTCTTATCCTTTCCTTTTACTTTTTTGTTTTACTTATTGGCAATCGCCTTTAAAAAAGTTTATGGGGTAAAATCAATTCCCACACTTATCACAATCGTTATTTTTGTTAGACGTTGAATGCGGGGCACCGGAGAACATTACCAACGGAAAGGCTAATCTGGCCACCAATGCTACCTACTACGGAGCAGCCGTGCTCTATGAATGCAACGTGAACTTCAAGCTTAATGGAGTGTCCCGCCGCCTGTGTACCGAGCATGGAAACTGGAGTCATGAGACACCAGAGTGCGTGGAGGTTGTGTGTGACATGCCCAATATCAATGAAAACCTGATCGTCGAGGCTGGAACTCGAGCCGTGGGCTCTGTGGCGACCTTTAAGTGTGCCAAGGGTCGTATCATGGTGGGAAACGACACCCGCGTCTGCCAGAAAAATGGAAAATGGGCCGGAAAGAATCCAACATGCAGACGTGAGTATACGAAGATTATAATTTCTTGAAGATTTGACATAGATTGGCTAAGTGGCTTCCTTGTTCCTTTAATTAGCTGTCGATTGCGGACGTCCACTAGCAATCGAGAATGGACGAGTAATTGTGGTCAACGACTCCACCCTGTACGGTGGCTCTGCGGAGTACCATTGTATACCGAACTACAACCGGATAGGGCAATACCTGCGCAAGTGCACCGACGACGGGGCTTGGAGTGGCAAGCAGCCCCGATGCGAATTGGCTACCGTTGAGGGCCAAGAGAGCTCCGACCTGGGCACAGGCGTGGGCATTGGGGCGACTATCATTGTGGCGTTGCTGGTGGTGTTCGGTTTTATATTTCTCTATCGCAACAAAGCCCGACCTGTCAAGAATACTGAAAACGTACAGGCAGCCGAGACGAAGGACGAGCGAAATGCTGCCGTCATGTCGTACTCTACCCTGGAGGCCAACAACCGGATGCACATGGATAACAACACCTCGGCTACATTCAACACGTTCCACGGCGTTGAAGGTCGCGGCAATAATGCCGCATATCCAGCGGCTGGTGGCGAAAGACTGAACAACAACCGATCTGGTAAGTGCGACGAGATAATTCCCCTTCATTATCAAATCGCCCTTAATCGCCCTTTGCTTTACAGAGAACATCTACGATCAGATCCCAAATGAACAGTTTTACGATGCTCCCTACGAAATGCGGACTAACGAGGAGGTTTATGAACCCGAACCGGTGGCCAGTAACGTTATTACCATAAACGGGATATCCGTTAGATAGGGTTCCATAGGGCCGGTCATAAGATTATTGTTAAGGGAGTCATGAGACTCTAACGAACGATCAGATAGGTCGACAGAGCTGTTGGTGCCGGACTAGGCTCATCAAATTATGTACCTACCAGAATTCATTCTTATATTCTTAATGTGCATAGCTTTGAAAAAGTTATAAATGATCAAATGAACCATACTGATGTTTCTAATATTTATTATATTATTCTTTTCATATGTATTTTGATCAGTCCCAACAAAAACATCAAAAACAAAACAACAAAAAAAACATATCAACATTTCTGTACGATTTCCTTTAAATGTACTACAACTAAATTCAGACGATATTAAAATCACTTTTATATATTTACTTTAATGTAAAACCCTATTAATGCAAAGGTTCCTTTTCTATGAAACTTTCAATTTACATGAATTAAAGCACATGGGCGTGCGACCTAAAAAAAATTATTCATGCTTAGTCTTCTGTTAACGTTAGTTTTGTACGCTTAAGTGTATATAGTTATTGTTTAAGAAAGGACATTAGCTGCTCGTAGTTTTGCTTGTAAAGATGTATAACAGCTTCATGTACCTAACAAGTACTTTAATCTAAACTTGAAATCGACTGCAAAGCGAAAATCAATAAAAATTCTGCCAAATACAGACGTATTACAGCTCAACGTGTCCATTATACACATTCGAGCTTTTTTTTTTAGTATCTTTAAATTATTTAAACCCTATAGAAAGTTAATCAAAGTGTATCAAATTTTGTTATGCAATGTGTAAGAGTTTGCAAGTTGTAGGAACGGTAAACTTACTGTCAATTAAACATGTGGTTAACTAATTTATTAATAAAAATTTATTAATAAAAATAAGAAAATTTGTTTTATTGTTACTGGTTGCCAGGGGAAAGGTTGCTAACGACTTTTGTTTGATCAATAGTTCATTGAAAAAAAATTTTTTAATCATTTTCATTTTGGCGCATATCCAAAAACATAAACAAAATTTGTTTTCTTTTCCAAAATTTAATCGATATAATATTTTGGCCGATCTAACCAAATTTTGAGGAATTCCCATTTTTGGACTCCTCGCTTTCGTAGTTCCATGTAGATAATGGCCAAGAAGGCGGGACAACAACAACTGCAAGCGGATATCCAGAGCGATGAGGACCTTGAGCGCTTCTTAGAACGGCCTGGCCTCCTTGGTATGGACCCATATTTGTCCAATTTCTTTGCTCACTTCGCTTATGCCTCTGGTTTCTCCTCTTTGTTTGGCAGTGCTCGATATCTACTCGGAGTGGTGTGGGCCGTGTCTAGCGCTGGTTGGCAACTTACGCAAGATCAAACTGGAGATGGGTGGCGACAACCTGCAACTGGCTATAGTGAGTCCCTGCGTAAATTACTCATTTCCAGAAAGCACTAACTGTAGTCCCTCATAGTGTAAATCAGACAATATTACGGCCCTGAAGCGGTTTAATAAAAAGAGCGAACCCACATGGTTGTTTGTGACTGTAAGCCTCGATTGTAAAAAAGCATTCTTTCACTCCTTGGATTATGATTTTGTACTTTAATTACAGGGCGGTAGGGCCGTCAACATAATGTTCGGAACAGACGTGCCGAAACTTCTAAACTTACTGACCAGGGAGCTGGAAAAAACGCTTCAGAAAACCACGCGGCAAGCCTTTTACCGATTAGACGAGTTGCAACCGATCGAGGTGGAGCAGCAGAGGATTAAGATGGAGGCAATCGAACGCGCGGAGCGCATTGAACGGGAAGCTAAGCACAAGAAGCAGGTTGACTACCTCACCCAAGTGACAGAATCCATTATGGAAAACATGCCTGATATAGGCGTAACAGTGTTTGGTCCTCAAGTCAACCGCGACATGTTTAAGAAGCTCACTGAGCCCGCCGAGCCACTCAAGATGCAATGCAAGGACCGTAGAGTGCTCCAGGTGTCCATGGATCAATTCGAGATCGTCAACTTTGCCTGCAAGAACCCTCTACCAATGGATGTAATTGAACAGCTAGACGGCAAGGAGTTGCTCATGTGCTTCTGGAAAATCGACGAGAGCATCGGAACAGTGCCTAATGTGCTTATGGCATATGCTCACGAGTTAACCAAAGAGAGGGTAGGGCCGCCCAATGAGGAGTTTAGCGAGGAGCACATCATACCACCCATCATAGCCACAATGAAGCTCAAAATCGAAGTGGAGCTAAAGGAGGGTGAAGTATGGGTTGAAGAAGTCAGCTCCGAAGAGGAGCTAAAACTGGCCCAAGCCAAGGCCAAGGTGAAGAGCAAGTCGGTCGTGCAAGAGGACACTCATCCCGCCGAAGAAGAGGCGGCTGATATCGACGGCGAGGAGGAAGCTAGCGAAGAAGAGGTTCCCGAAGCAGCCGCCGACGCTCCACCTGGGTTCCCTGACATGCCCTTCGACATGGATATCGACAACGACGACGAGGCTGGAGAGGACGAAGAAGAAGCACCAGAAGTTAAGGAGGAGGAGCCACCAAAACCATTAACCCGCATTAAGACCGTTAAAATTCCACCAATCTGGGTGCCCAACAATCGTCGCACACATGCTGCCCTCATCTATGTGTTCTTCCGTGGTCAGACCAGTGGCTTCCTGCCACCAGATCCCAAGCCAGAGCCACCTCACGTTATCATGGCCTTTGACGCATCAAAGCGAAAGGAGATTATGCACGTTGTCGATCGTCATAAGGATGACGTTCCGCTCTACGGGTACTTCTCAAGCGGTGATCCCGAGGATGCGGAGCTGATTGCAAATTCCACGGACAAATACGAGAGTAGCCCCCACCTTCCGTTCGTATTCTTGCCTTTACAAAATTCAGATTATATCCAAGATTCATTAATATTCAATTCTTTCATGTTTCATCCCATCTAGGACTGACAAGATCGTTCTAAAGGTCAACAAGGTTCAGTCCAACATGATGTTATCACTGGTCTCCTACGGACCCAGTTACGTGAGTCCCAACGTCAATGTTGGTAAAGATGAGGCCCTTAGGTTTTTCCCGGAGGACTACAAGCTTCAAGAAGAGGTCGTTGTCGAGCCAGAGAAAAAGAGAAAGAAGGTAAGGAGCGGTTATTTAAAGCCATCAAAAAGCTCATCAAGGCTAAAGAAGGAAATTTCGATCTATTCTATTCCTATTCGCTCTATTCCTTAACTAAATTGTTATCTGAGACCAAAAAAACAAGTTAGTTGGTTAGAAAGGCCAAAAAATAAGGGGAAATCCGGATCTAGGACTACCATTATACTTATTTTTTGTTATAGGATATACGGAGAATTAGGATTCCGTTATAGGGTTATAAATATATATATTTAAGGACTTTTTCCAGTAATTCGATATTGTACTATTTTAAGCAATTTTCGGACAAATGTGCAACACCCAACCAATTTGAAAAATTTTTAAATTTTGATTGACTCTTAAATATATAACAATCGGATAGCTTTATAGCTTTCTCGATTGCTTTAAAACTAAGAGACTAGTTTGCGTAGAAACAGACAGACGGACATGCTTTTATCGACTCAGGAGGTGATTTCGTCTTCTTTTGACCAAAATTATAATATTCTCTGCAAGGGTATAATAATGCATGTGTATACAACTTTTTTCCCCACAGAGCAAAAAGATCGCCGAGGCGGTCCCTGGGCCTCAGGAGCCGGTGGAACCGGACGATGCGGCGGCTCCTGCCACTGCGGCGGCTGCGACTCCGGCTGCAGTAGAGGCGGCTCCGGCAGAAGGGGCGGCGCCGGCAGGAGAAGGAGAAGCCCCTGCAACCGTTGCTGGAGAAGGAGCACCCACGGCAGAGGTAACACCTGCAGCTCCCGCCGAGCCCGCTGCTGAAGCAGCCGCTCCAGAGGCACCACCACCGGAAGCGGCACCCGAAGCACCCAAGGAGGATCCTCCGGCTGAGGCTCCGGCTGCGGCACCCGAGCCAGAGGCAGAAGCACCTGCTGAACCTGCTCCAGAACCGGTAGCCGAGTAATTACGTCCCACATAAAAGCTGAAAATCCGTTTAGTTTCTAAATTTTCAAGAATACAGAAATTGGTTTTTATTGATTGGGGCATACGAAAAAATTACAGAATGGTTAAAATTATTATTTCTTGATTTTTTAAATAAATTAAGTCCTGAAGATATTATTTAAATTATTTATAACTTTACCAAGTGAACATTTACATTTAGTCGTTTATTTGGGGCCGAGAGTATATAAAGGTCACAATACGAGACATATTTGACCAGATACCTAATCATAACTGGATTTCCTCAAGAAAGTGTCCCGGGTCCACTACTCTATACGCTTTGTACTGCTGGCATGCCCATCTTATTTTAAACAAAAAAAAAGGAAAGCTAAGTTCGAGCGAAGCCGAAGGTTATATACCCTTGCAGTTAGATAGCAGTTTTTATTATTATATATATGTATATCGGATCGTATATAGTTGGCCGATCCTTATAAAATTTTGTAGATGAGATATTTTGACCAAATTTAACATATGTATGTGGAAATTGTTAAGCTCTAACTTAAAAAACACTAAGGTAATGGCATATCCGATCAATCTGTTATATGGCAGCTATATAGTCGACCGATCCCGACCGTTCCGACTTATATACTGCCTGCAAACGGATGGATGTGTGCAAAGTTTCAAGTCGATAGCTCTAAAACTTGTTTGAGTAGAAACAATATAACTGAACGATCGGAATTAGCATAACTTTGGTGTTTATTAAGCTAGAATGATGGGACTTTCTACGGATTCCATTTTGGGCATATAATCCGATCTGCTTTTATAAGGATCGGCCGACTATATCCTATAGACGCCATATATCTGAACGATCGGAAATGGAACAACCTTAACTGCAAGGGTATATCAACTTCGGCTCCGCCCGAAGTTAGCTTTCCTTTCTTGTTTTTTATTGAACTTATTCGTATCCAAAATTGATATCAGATATTTTGGGCGTGACATGCGTGTTCGTCGTGGTGTTTTTCGTCGTTTTTTATTAAATTTTTTTGAAAATAGAAGAAATAAATCAATTTTTTCGAATATGTATGGAACCAAACCCCTGCAGGGACGTTGGGAGACGAATGCGCAAACGCATAGAACATTCGGCCAGACAAGCTTTGGTCATCCCAGAGCTCAACAAGCGTAAAGTTAAATAACAAAACAAAAATGGCTTAAGTGAACAAACACCACATGGAAAAGAATATTTCTTATACTAGGTGTGTTAAAAATATATAACTTTTCTTTTTTTTTTCCAAAAAAAATCGATTGTTGATTGATCGCCCGAGTTGAAAATTTAAAAAGTTTCGTTTCTATTTAAACACACACATCAGAAAAAATGGAAAAGAATGTGGTAAGCGAAAACCAAAATCGGAATCTACAAAGTATTTTAAGATTACCTCACGTGCACTTTTGATAAAAATTATAATATCCTTTGGAAGGGAATAATAATGTACAAAAGTGATCTGAGCTCTCTTCCATATTTCAAAGCAGCTTGCTTACATTTTCTGAGTTTTTAGGAGTATTGAAAAACTTTTTCGAAGTTTAACAGCCTTGCCACCCAAAACTTGCTCATTGCTATGAAAAAATAATTGATTTTCTTAAGCTACTAAAGTATACTTAAATATAATGTTTTAATTGAGAAATTATTCTATTCGATGTATTACGCATCAAAATAAAAAAAAGAAAGAAAAGTCTAACTTCGAGTTGGATATACATACATTGCATTTATGGGATATTTTTGGCCAATCCTTATAAAAATTTCATTGTTAAACCTATCACTGTGGACGGCAGTTCACGAGGTGACGACCTTCATGCCTTGCCGTGCGAGAGGACACTCAATATATAGCCGAAGGATTAAAATTTTCCTGTAGGCATCCGATCTGAATGAATTATATCGAAAGGTATTGTTTGAATTAGATAATTTTTTTTCAAAAATTTTCCAAAAGTCGTTTGGATTGGAAGAAATTAGGGTGAAAGTAAACAAATTTTGAATCACTAAATTGGGGCTGGTGGAGACATTTTAGTCCCCAGATAGAATATTTTTATATATTCGCATTCTACTCCGTCGCGTCGATTGGTACCTCAACCGACCCGATCCGACATTTCTTTCAGAAGTTATTCAAGAAACGGGATTTTTACAGCTTTTTGACAACCAGACAACCTGTCTGGTTGTCTGTTTGAACTATTTTTTTCTTGTCAATCCTGAAAAAAATTTGAGATGTTTGTTACTATCAAATGGGCAACTATTTTTCTACAACTTTTTGAAATACCTTAAGCTTACGTGGAAAAATTCAGAAAACTTTGTTAATTAAAATTGAAACTTAATTAAAACTTTTTTAACCGCTCCACCAGTACCAACATATTGGAGCTAACATCTTTTATCACGGATGGCTTCCGAAATGGCTTACAAACATACGTCATTTACACCGACTTCAGTAAAGCATTTGACTCTGTTAACCATTCGCTTCTTATAAGTAAACTCAGTCTTTTGGGATTCCCAACTGATCTTCTTATGTGGATTTCGAGCTACTTATCAGGGAGAACCCAACGTGTTTTCTTTAAAGATGTTACCTCGCGTGTAGTCCGTGCCACATCTGGGGTGCCCCATGGAAGCCATCTTGGACCCCTACTTTTTACACTGTTTATTAACGACTTGGCCCTTGCCTTAACTAATTCACTTGTACTTATGAACGCTGATGACGTTAAGCTATGTCTTAAGTATAAATTCATTAGCGTCCAGTCTAGACTTCGATCCGATTTGGATAAATTTAAAAATTGGTGTTTAGCAAATAACCTAAAGCAAATAATCAATTAGGATCGAAATGTAAACTCATGTCACCAGGTACTCATGTCATCGTAGTCCTCACCAGGCTATGTAATTTCTCTATGCGAACGCCTTAGAACGATTAACTCAGGTTAACGATCTAGGTGTCCTATTAGATTTGAGACTTAAATTTACCGACCATGTATCTACCATGGTTAATAAAGCTATGGGTGTGCTTGGTTTTATTAAAAGATGGTCAAAAGAATTGAATGACCCGTACATAACTAAAACTTTATATACATCACTGGTTCGTCCGATTCTTAAGTATGGATCGTGTGTCTGGAGTCCTCAATATGGAGTACACCAAGATCACATTGAATCTGCACAAAAAAACTTCCTTACTTTTGCTCTTAGGGGACTTAATTGGGATGCAAATCTTTACCTCCCCTCTTATCGTAGTAGACTTTTACTAATCAACTTACCATCATTAACAAACCGTAGAGCGATGCTGGGTGTCATGTTTCTATATAATCTTATTTATGGAAATATAGACAGCCAGCATTTACTAACACGCGTAAATTGTAACGTTCCTAGTAGAAGGACTAGAAACTTTCGTCCTCTACTTCTAAGCCATTGTAGTTCGACATATGCCCAACATGATCCGTTCAGGGTATTATGTTCGGACTACGATGGTCTCTACCACATCTTGTCACTTTGCTCTACTAACAATCTTAAATTGCTTATATTAACCGCCTTATCTTTGCAACACTCTTCCTCGTGATATCTTTATCCAACTCTTTGCTTAACTATCTCGGATCTATTCCCGCGATTCGAGCCGTACGTTACGCGTCCCTCGGTCGGTTGGACAGGAGGTGGGCTGTACATATGCAGTGGGAACCGCGAATCGCGTGCCTTACACCGTTGAAAAGGTTTTTTAAATACCTATTCACTTCACTATTCACTTCACTTTATTTAAGACCAAATGTCTTAAAGTAAACAAAAAAAAAACCATAGCCACCAACGCTACCCATAAAAGCGCCCACCAGATGGATCTCGGCAAGGGGAAACCTGGCGGTCTAACAAGCGAACCAAACACCAAACCAACCTCACTGCGAGCAAAGGTAATCATGGGATCAACCACGCGACTGTACGACACCTAAGGACAACGGATCAGGAGTTGGGACCCTATAATATGAGTATGAATGCTAATAAAAATAATGTAGACGGAGAAGCAGCTTTCGCGAAAAGCTGCAAACTCTTAAGATCACCCAGCACCAGGCTGGACGTTGCCTCCCCATTTCAGGCATCCGCGTGGACCAATGTAGGAGCGGAACCCAGGGGATGGGTAGAGCAACGGTAAAGGACCTCGGGAAGGACCAGTGCAGGAGCGGAACCCAGGGGATGGGCAAAGCATCGCTAAAGGACCTAGGTAAGGAAATCGGGCTGCTGTTGGAGATGCTGGAGGATAGGAAAGGAGGTCCATCCTCCAACCAATGAGGCACGTAATAGAGAGCATCCGTGCTCTCTACGAGCGACTGGCTGCCCAGAAGAACGAACAAGAAGGCAAAGAAGCGCAGAAAGCCCACCAGGCATCCCAGACGTCCCCTTATTTTGACCAAATCCCCCGAGCTCCAAAAGGAGCAGAAGGGAGGCTTCGCAAGCGGCTACGCAAACGAGGACCAGAACCGGAAAGCCAGGGCAGGCCGTGGAATCGGACTCTGAAGCCCAGAGGATGAAGGACGCCCCCGAGTGGAAGCTGGTAGGTCCGAAAAAGGGGAAGAACCAGCGGAGACCTAACCCACTGCCCAAGGAAAAACCGTTGGGCACCCTTGGAGGGGTAAGTAGAAAATGGATAGCCAAGGTGACAGGACCGAAATGGAAAGACAAGCCCATGGATCGAGAAGCATTCTCAGTAGCTTTCCAGACGCTCGACGCCACCATCTACCCCAGAGGGTCAGCGAACGACCTATCAAGGTCAATAGCAGCTGCCTGCGACAGCTAATAAAATACATGTGCATCTCAGTGGAGCATTTAGTTCGTAGGCGCTGGCTGGACACTCTGGTGAATCGTGCATACTGTTGGTAAGGGCCAATCTAGGATCTAGGATTGATTTACACCTCAATGGCGCAATCCAAAAATATAAAAAAACAACAAAGGAAAGCTAACTTCGGGCGGAGCCGAAGTTTATATACCCTTGCAGTTGAGACGCAGTCCGTTAGGTGGCGCCCCGCATCTTATATTATTGGGTAAATAACGGATCGTATATAGTCGGCCGCTCCTTATGAAAATTGACATATCGAATTATTTAGCCCAAAGAGGCATCCATTGAAAATCCCATCCTTTTAACTTAAAAAACAACAAAGTTATGGCATTTCCGATTAATCAGTTATATGGCAGCTATAGGGTATAGTCGGCCGATCCTTATGAAATTTAGTACAAATATCTTGTACACAAGATATTTTGGTCAAATATAACATGTGTTGAAAGTCTCAACCCTCCAACTTAAAAAACACCAAAGTTATGGCATTTCCGATCAATCAGTTATATGGCAGCTATAGGATATAGTCGACCGATCCCGGCCGTTCCGACTTATATACTGCCTGCAAAGGAAAGAAGAGTGTGTGCAAAGTTTCAACTCGATAGCTCCAAAACTGAGAGACTAGTTTGCGTAGAAACAGACAGACAGACAGACGGACAGACGGACCGACGGACAGACGGACAGACGGACATGCTCATATCGACTCAGGAGGTGATCCTGATCAAGAAAATATATACTTTATAGGGTCGGAGATGTCTCCTTTACTGCGTTGCACACTTTTGACCAAAATTATAATACCCTCTGCAGGGGTATAAAAAGCCCTTCTGGCTATATTGTCATCGTTTGTGTTTCCGCTTACATTCTGTTTCGGCATATCGACATGCAATCAATCCCATTTCTTGCCACATTCTCTTTTGTAAAAGTTTCTTTTTAGAAAGCATAACAAGAAGCCGGTCTTCTTTTCGTAAACAAGTAGCAAAACTAGTCGAGGAGATGGCACCAGATGCTGCGTCTGAGTTTTCTGATGCAGAATGGGTAGATGAGGTAGGTGCTCTAGCTTTAATATGATAGAACTGCAGGAATGAAAGGCACCGCCATCACGATTGCGAGGAAAAACGAAAAATTTTCTGCTACGGGCTACCAAAACACTTATAATTCCACATGTAATCAATCTCAAAAGAATAGGAAGGTGAACACACGACAACATCCAGTCGTGTGTTTCAGGAATCTAGGACTATTCCACTATGTCTACTGGACACAGGAGCGTCAGTCAATCTCGTAGGTGGGAAGTTGGCTCAGCACATCATTAAGCCTTGTAAGCGTAGTTTTGGGCCAATAACGACTGCAGATGGTCATAAGCAAGAGGTAATAGGGCGGCTACGAATTGTGACCGGTTATGAAAGAAAATAAAAGGAATTAGAGCTGTTCATAATTCAATCGTTTAGGCTGGATCTGTACTAGGGCATATTGTTTGACCGCGTTAGATCTTCTACCACCCAATATCGAGATATCCGAGTTACAATCTGACTTACATATACTAGACAAGACTCAGAAATTGTCGCTAGGAAAAGCATTGGTCTCTCCAGCAATTTAATGCTGGAGAGGCTAATGGACATAGTAGTACCTTCTGAGCTAGCATATGAGGTATTCGTAGATGATTTACTGATTGTGTTTGGTTGTTTTGATAGCCATTAAGGTCCTGAGTGCGTGTTGAAAATGTACATATGAGCAGAGTGAAATATTCGAGGCACATTATAGGTGAAGGTGAGGTACGAACCGATCCGGAAAATGTCACGGCAATGGCAGGTTTCCCCTTACCAAAAACTTAGATGGCTTGCGACGGTTCCTTGAAATGGAAAATTGGTATACAAAATTTATTAGCAATTTTGCCTCAGTAGCCGGCGCGTATTGACGAATCTGTAAAAGCCAAAACAAAGGACAGCTAGATTAAGGGGATGGGTGCCCAAATGCCTTCGTGACGAAACCGGCCAATACATTGTGTAACAATGAGGATGGGTGCTTGAAAGCCGTACAGGATACGATATTCAAGTCATAGGCGAGGTGTTGAATTTGGGAGAAAAACTGCGTGCATGGGGCAAGCTTCGCTTGGTAAGAGATCGGCTACTCATCTTGGCCATCGGGAAAAAGGATTAAGGGAAAATAGAGAAGTGGGTTCCTTCGCAACGGGCCATACTGCCGAGTGCTCAAGACCTCAGATGTTGCGAGGCTTGCTTTGCCCACCCAACCTGTGGCTAACACAATCCTGGGTACAGAACCCATTATCAGTTATGTCGGGCCAAAAAATAGAATTATTTAGCAAAATGTAAAAATTTATTTAACCACTAAAAGAAATAAGATTAAATACTAAAATGAACATAATACTAATTGAAATGTTGGTAAGTTATAAGTATTGGTATAAATTGTATAAGCTAATAGAATTGACAAGAATTGGCTTTTCAAAATAATAAAGACAAATTAGGCATGAGCTAGGCCTTCCTATTAAAGCATAAATATATAGAAATTGCATCGAACATATAAACGAACATGCGCTCGGACTTGAGTGAAAATTTGCCAACGAACTGGGTCGAGCGACTTGGACTGCGGGATTTAAAATTATTTTGAACTTTTCATTTCCTTTTTTTTTTCTTTATTTAAATTTTAAGTCGGCCATCGTGTTCTACTTTATAATTTTATTGGTCTCATTTACTTTTTTGGAAAAAGTACCCATGGAAAATGGGCTCATAGAAAAGAAAAAATTTTTTCTTGGTTAGGTCTAACCCCATTACCACTTCGACCCGAGTTTGGCAAACTTTCTTCTCTATTTCACATTATATCTTTTCACTCTAATGGCTCGGAATTGGTTTTAGCCATTAGCAATCGTTAAAACATTATTCTTACTCACTAAAAAAAACTTATATTACTTAAACTAACACCTATTTAGACGCCGGAATCCCACGTGGATTCGGCTCCTCCGATTTTTCCCGGACAAAACTCTCCGTATTATCGCGGCGGGGTCGCCAGATGTCTCGAAAGTGCCACGGGTCACTTTACCGTCGGAAAACTGGTGATCTTTTGGATATTGTTTGCGGCGAGGAAAAATTATGCGCTATCGAGCGCGGTTGGACCAAACTGCCGCTCGCGTAAAGGGTTTGATGGTTGGCCTAGCGAGTCAAACTCAAGACCGCCGATTGAGTCTTCTTAGCTTATCTGTTTTGGGTCTATCTGACAATCTTGGCACAACCCGGAATTTTTCCGGCGCACTCTGCTCCTTCTGCTTTGCGCCGTGGGCTTGCGGAATCTCTCAGATCCGCTCCGACTCGTTGGGACTGCCTGAATTCCCCTCTGTTCCGGCAATATCTATCCTTTCGCCGAGCCTTGTCACGAAAGAGATACTTAACGAAAATTCCTAACTAACCCGCTCCCCTTTCTTACCTCCACGGATCCAGCACTGGCCACAAAAATGGTGGGCTTTCCTTTTGGACTTTTCCGCCCCTGGACCTACGCTCCTCGTTCGCCGATTTTTACACTTAGCACTTGGACACTTAGGTAAACCAATCCACTCAACCGAATCTGAGGAGGTGCAATGAGGGAATGAACGCACAGACGCCAAAATTGGCGCCGAATCCTCCCTGGCCTTTGCCCGAAGAGACGATACCCCAAAATGGAAAGTTGCCATTTTACCCGGTTGCACTCCTCCTAATCTCTCTATGCCCCTTTCTAGTTTGAAACTTGTCTTCTAGATGGCGCACCTTTCCCCTCTACCTTTCTTTTTACAGATACAAGCGTTATAAAGCCCCTCCGCTAAGAATCTGGCTTGGGGTTTGATACCCTAAGACAGATTCCACAAACAGCTTGTATCCTCTAACTCATAGCATGAGTTCCCAACTCTTTTGCGCACTCTAGCTTTTATGAATGCTGGGCCTAATTTGGCACTATATCCTGCCGCAAAATTACTCTGCTTAAAGTTTTTGTAAAATATTTCTTGCCCTTTTTTATAAGCCACCTCTCTATCCCGCAGATTATACTGACGCTCATTCTTCTCATTCTGTTTCCTCAGAACCTCGCAAGCCTTTTTCCGGACTATTTCCACAGAGTCCTCTTTTGAAAGCGCCAACGACGTGTCCTCCAACAGCCCTAAAACTCTCAACAGTTTGTAGGATGACCCAATCTTTCTGATCCGGTCTGACTAAGATCTTATCGCTGCGATGACTGATCGGTTAACCCTCTCCGATGCGTTCGACTGGGGCGAATAAGCAGCGGTCAAAGTGTGTGAAACAGAATATTCGCTTAGCAATTTCTGAAAAGTCTCAGCCCTGAACTGCGTTCCATTATCGCATACAATGGTTTCCGGTACGCCGAAAGTATGAAAAAGATCTTGCTGGAGATATTTAATGACCACGTCTGCCGTGAATTTTTTTACCGCCTTTAGAAATACAAACTTTAAGTAATGGTCCAACACTATAAATATTCCGATGTTCCCACTCCGAGACCGGTGGTACGGACCGAGAAAATCTATGTAAAGACGCTGGAAAAATCGCTCTGATACAGGAGCCACACCCATTGGAGGTCGAAGAGTTTTATTTGGGGCTTTGGTAGATTTACAAACTTCACAAGCTTGCGTATACGACTTCACATCGTTGACTAACCCTGGCCAATAGTAGTATCGCCTCACCCTTTCCAACGTCTTGTGAATACCTCCATGAGAAGCAAGAGGCTCGTCATGATTCTTTCTTAGAACCTCGGCAACTAGCTCCTCGGGAATCCATAATTTCCAATTGAAAATATCACGCATCTGGTCTCCCGTTGCATGTTCTGTTCTCCGATAAACGAGTCCATCTACCACTTTTAAATCTGGCAATTGATTCTAATGGGCCTTGATTTTCTCTATAATTTCTAAATACTTGGCCGACCTGAATTCCGGTGCTTGCAGATCTATTAAAAGCCCGTGTCTCGCCTCTATAGCAGCTAGTTCCGCCTCGTTGACCCTAGACAAAGCATCCGGTACAATATTCATTTTCCCACTTCTGTGTTCAATACTGAACGTGAAGCCTTGCAACTTTCGAGCCCATCGAGCTAGGCGCGAGTGGAGATCCGTCTGGCTCATGAGCCATTTGAGTGAAGCATGATCAGTAATCACCGTAATGGCCTTCTATATACGGCCAGAAACGCTTGATGCAAATTATGGCCGCGAGACACTCCTGTTCAGTAACCGAATAATTCCTTTGGGCTTTGTTTAATTTTTTCGATACAAAAGCAATGGGATACTCGTCACTCTGATCTATCTTTTGCACCAGCACGCCACCCACTCCAGACTTACTTGCATCGCATTGCACGAAGAAAGGTCTGGTAAAATCGGCGCTACGTAACACTGGGCGGAGCAAAGCATGTCCTTAAGCAGGAAAAACGCCTTCTCCCCCTCCGGAGTCATTTCGAATTTTTTTCTTGGCTTCAACAAATCTGTAAGTGGAGCCGATACTGATGCGAAGTTATTGATGAATTTGCGATACCACCCCCCCAAGCCAAGAAAACGCCGAAGAGATCTTAAATTTTGGGGAAGTGGAAAGTCTGGCATGGCCGATATTTTTTCTGGATCAGTTCGTATAGTCCCTTCTCCCACGATATGCCCAAGATATTTTACCGTTTTCACGCAGAATTTACTCTTCTCCACGTTTAGTGTGAGTCCAGCTATTTTCATTTGCTCGGCCCCCACACTTAGAACCTTCATGTGGGTTTCAAATGTATCTGAGACGACCAAGAGATCGTCCAAATAGACAAAGACTTCGTACCTAAGCTCAGGCGGGATAACTTTGTCCATTAACCGAGTCATCGTTTGACACGCGTTAGTCAAACCGAATGGCACCACCTTGAATTGGTACAACGGCTTTCCCGGAATTGTAAATGCTGTTTTATCCCGAGATTTTGGGTCCAACGGGATCTGCCAATAGACATCTTTCAAATCGAGGCTAGAGATATACATTGCCTTTGGAAGTCGAGATAAAATTCCATCGATTTGGGGTAAAGGATAAGCATCCTTTTTGGTAACAGCGTTGACTTTACGACTGTCCAAACACAACCGTACTTTCCCGGGTTTTTGAACCAGGACAACAGGCGAAGACCAAGCACTCTGAGACTCCTCAATCACCCCCATTTCCAAAATTCGATCGACTTCTTTGTAAAGAAGCTTTTCAACAGCCGGTGACACCGGAAAGTGACGTTGTTTGACTGGCTTAGCATCATCGATTTCGTGAGTAATAAAAGTTGTTTTTCCTAATCCCGACGAGGCAAACGAAGGAAATTTCCCAATTACCTCGAATAGGCTGTGTCGCTGACCCTCCGTCAGATTATGTGAATTTGACGCTGTTGAGCTATCAGCGTTTTGATAGATGCCGAATTAATAGACCAGGTTCAATTTTACAATTTAATTTATTATGGGTCAATTTAATCCCCAAACAAATTCCGCGGCCGGTCCAAAACAATGCCGAATTACAAGTCATAAAACCTAAGAGCTTGCGCAGAAGCTCCACCAAAGGTCCCTAAGTGCATGCGCTACAAAAGAACAACAAAGCGCATGCGAATCTGGGAGAAACAAAGAATATAATACAGCTGATAACGGGCAATTAGTGGACCGCTGCGGCTAATTACACTGGGAGAATTAAATTGAAATAATTATGTTATTTGATGCTGGCACAAGTCCCAACATCCTCCCCCCGTTGAATTCCATCTTTCAACAAAAAATCCTTAGGGGCATGGGACAGCTTCATCACATAATATTGCTGATGATCTCAAGGTCCATAATTCTCAGTTGCAGGCTGCCGTGTCCATCCAGATTCAGAGAGCGCTCGAGCCAGGCGTCAATAGAGTGGCGAGAGTGGAAGGAAACTTCTTTCCGAAATTGCGCGTAGGCGCACCTTTCGACTGCAGGATCGGTAGCCTTCACGGCTGGAGCAGAAGCCACCTTGGCAGCTGCAGACGGCGGCAGCAGCGATGCGGACGACCTCCTCCCATTGGAAGGGTGCAGGCTAGAGTCCAGAATGGAGTCAGACCTGGGCGCTGACTTAATCGGCAACGGTGGCAATAAACCAAATCCCGGGCCAGATGCGGGATTAAGAACAGCAGCTTTAGAAAATCCATCGCAGACAACTGCCAGATGCGATGTGGAAATAGCGACCACGGGGGGAGCGGTGGATAGCAGTGGCACTGATGAGACGCAATTGGACCCGTCCTGGCTATCATGATCGTTGTTCAGGTTTCGCTCCAATTTCAAATCCTGAAAACCCGATTGGATGTCACAGTCCAGCGAAGAATCCTGACTGCATGAGCGACGATTTACCAAGAGACCACCATGCACTTCGTAGCGTCGATGGTTGGTTTTGTCAATGACGGAGCAATGGGACCAGTGGTGCCATCGAGACGAGTGGAGTGTTCAGGCACCCTCATGGAGTACCTTGCCATTCCCACCTGAATATCAACGCGCACATCAGCGGCAAGCTGGGAGAAATTCCAGAATAATTCGCTCCCAATTTCACTAGAGCTTAATCGCTCTAACTCATCCTGGAGTGTGGTGAATTTCTTCCGCAACGCAATTTCCAACGGCTCCAGTACCGTGATGGTCAAATCTCCCTTCTGCACTGCAGCCTTGACCTTATTATGCAGGGCTTCCATCTCCTGGTAGGTCACTTCTGCTCTTCGCCGCAACAGCCTTTCCCTGCTTGCAGGAACCGAGGCACTAAATAAGTCTCCAGCCTCCATTATGTAAGATTTTGTGCAAGGTGCAATGTAATGGAAACAACAGCAACAAATTTTCCTTTACAAAGTTTCCCTTATGCATTTTAATGATCAAAAATCAAACAGGGCGCGATCACGTCGGGGTCACCGATGTTGAGCTATCAGCGTTTTGATAGCGGCCGAATTAATAGACCAGGTTCAATTTTACAATTCAATTTATTATGGGTCAATTTAACCCCAAAATTACAAGTCATAAAACCTAAGAGCTTGCGCAGAAGCTCCACCAAAGCTCCCAAAGTGCATGCGCTACAAAAGAACAACAAAGCGCATGCGAATCTGGGAGAAACAAAGAATATAATACAGCTGATAACGGGCAATTAGTGGACCGCTGCGGCTAGTTACACTGGGAGAATTAAATTGAAATAATTATGTTATTTGATGCTGGCACAAGTCCCAACAGACGCTATTTCTGATATTTGCATGGAAGATGGCAGCAAACTAAACGCTGTCCAGAACGTAATACCCAAGTACAAATCCTGATTCACGGATGGTATGATATGGAACTCGAGATCCTTGGTTTCTTCCTTGTATTTTACGGCCGTTTGAAGCTTTCCTACTACAACATGTTTCTGACCATCTGCCGTGGTAGCAACTGTTGTTACTCTTTTGAACGGAACTTTACCTCGTATTAACTGTTCTGCCAATTTCCCACCACATTAATAGCCGCCCCCGTGTCTAATAGACCAACCACTACCCTATCTAGGAGCCTGACTTCGGCATACGGACGATTGTCATTGTTTTTAAACCTAATTGTATTTATAGTTTCAACATTGTTCCAATAGGACCTTATTCTTTTAATATTTCTAGAAGCCACTTTCTTCTTCACTTTCGGTTTTAAACCTGCAACTTGTGGAACCACCAGATTTGGCCAAAACTTCGGGATCGGATCAGATTTAGGTGATCTCGCAGGGTTTTCTAAGGTCTGAATTGGACATACTAGTTCAGGTCCCCGTTTGTCGACTTGTCCTTTGGAACACTTGCCTGCTGTCGACCGCTGAAAGTGTTCGCTTTCCCGTTTTTTAAACAATTCGGACAAGTATGGCGGTAGTTATTTGGGGCGCCACAGCCGAAACAAAACACTTTGCGCTTTATTCGGCATTCTTTATGTCGATGGCCTTCTTTGCGACAGTTCCAGCATAATAGTGCCATTGCACAGACTTCGCCAATCACTTCGCCTTCTGCGAATTCCTCAGCATCCATCATCTCCTCAACCAACTCGGAAACTTGTTTGCGGAACGGTACCACCTTCTGATATCCCTGGGATTTTCGGACTTCTTCTAAGAAATTTTCCCTGCGCCGGCATATTGGCCTTAAATTCTCTACCGACCGGACTGGAATTTTCAGAATCTCATGCCGTATCTCTGGCCTTAAGTTTCTTTTTAAAATTTCCACCACTTCCATTTCGGTCAGTGGCATGTCCAGGTGATCCATTAACGCCTCTATTGCATCATAGAACGTATCGAATCCTTCCCTTTCCCGCTGCTTCCTATATCGAATGGCTTCTCGGATATCTAAGTCCGTCCGCGCCTCTCTGAATTGCCTCCTTAGCGCAGTACAAAGAAAATCCCATCGCAATTCCTGAGTATTTTTGTGGTACCTCCAGTAGAACTCTCTCGCTTTTCCTTCAAATAGAAGGCTAGCATTGCTGCTTAGAATTGAAAAATTACCTTCCAGCGTTTGTCTGGTGAGGGCTTCTACTCGGTAAATAAAATTATCGACTCTAAGACCTTCCGGATTTCCACTAAACCGCAATTTCCAACTATTTAAAATATGGCCTACCTTGTCGGGCCTCTGGCTTAGGTCTGAGTGATTACTCCTGGGTGTTTCACGATTGGACCCTATTGGTTCATCCATACTACCTAATGGAATTTGGCCCAAGGAATTCCTTCCAAGTGCTCCCTCCGGGTTTGAACCTTCTACCGCTGGAAATGATGTCGGAATATTGGCTTCAATCAACCTAGCCATTCTTTCAGATAATTCTGTCAACAACTCGTTCTGCATGGACTTAACAGCGACTAAAATTGTATTTTGGATTAACTCTTTCTGAGCCAGTCCCAACGCGGATGCCCCTGATGAGCCACTGGGCGTAGAACTTAACATCTGCCCTCTATTTTACCTAGTGTTTTGAGATGGTGTATCCGATTTTTCGAAGCATACTGTGCTACAAGTAGGACACGTTGTTTTACTCTTGGCATAGCCTGCAATGCAGGACTGATGGAAAACATGACCACATTTGGTTTTGTACGTTTTCCCAACATCTAAGGTAGAATCACATAACGGACACTTTTGTGCCACATTTTCTTCGGGATCTGGCATAACTGGTTAATTTCTAGAATTTAGCAAGGACAGAAAAAAAAATATATCTAAATGAAAAAATACTGACACGACTATTTAATGAGAAATAAACTATTGATAATACTAATATTAAAACTAACTTGCAAATAAATCTAAAAAAAGTATAGGTAAAAAAAATGAAAGCAGGGAATCAAACAGATGTGATATGGGATTTCACCGAACAAAAAGGTCAATGAACGTTCCATTGTATCAGCTGATTCTTTTGCTTCCCACAACAGGGAATTCAACCAGGTGTAATATCCGAACGAAAAGGTCGATGAACTTTCTGTTGTATCAGCTGATTCGTCAGCTTCCCACAACTGTCTACCCGAACCAATTCAGAACTGACCTATCTTAACTTCGGTTTGATCGAACCCCTCAGAAGTTGACCTAGATTCGCTAAGGTTTGATCGCCTGATTAAAAAAAAAATTATTTATTTGTTTATTTATTTATTTATTTTTTTTTTAAATCTCGGCCAGTACCGACAAAAAAAACTAAAATCGCAAACGACAAATATATCATAAAATAGTTGGCCCTGAACATAATTACACCCCTTGAGATAAGACCTGCATGCGAGAAAAAAGGAAAAAAAGGAATGAAAAAAAAAAAATCACGTGAGTGGAGCTAAACACCTGTTGCTTGTGCGCTTACACCAACAACAAATTCTGCTTTACGACAGCGGCTAGGCGATTGCTGTCGATCGCTTTTGCCTATAATCTCAGCTTCGTACACTGCACTACAAACTTTGTTTTCCCATTATTTCGTGGTCACCTAATACTTCATCATGAAAATAATTGCTGCAATTCCAAAGCGAAAATTTTTTTGAGAAAACTAATTTTGTTTTTATTTATTTATTTTTTTTTTTCATTTGAGGAGTTCACTGCGTTCTAATATCATCCGTGGTCAGGCAATGTGGTTATAAGTAGCCCACAAATTCCTACAATTCCTATGCGTATGATAACAAAACGTATGGACCTGATGTAGATAGAGGAAATTTTAAAAGGATTTTTCTTTTGCACTCGCTCGAGTTTAGGTCAAACCGTGGCCGGACGACCCTACTTCTCAGTACTTGGTCTATCCGTTTCCTATGCGGCTGATCGAATTTCGAACGAGGTTGAGCCTAGCATGAGCTTCAAAACGAGATCAAACTCCATTTGTGGGTATATCAACCAATAAATTAATTGATTTTTTCTAATTTGAGGTCTGTTTTGTAGACTCCGGCCAAAATGAGTAGATGGTGAACTACGTTGCTTAACGTGGCCCTGAGGTTGGGCGCCATTTGTAACAATGAGGGTGGGTGCTTGAAAGCCGTACAGGATACGATATTCAAGTCATAGGCGAGGTGTTGAATTTAGGAGGGATGCCACACGCAATATGACAAATCTTCCGGCTCTGGCTCGGCAGCTAATGGGGTGGTGTTCTTGCCACGCCTCCCAAGGTACCTTTCGCTCATTATCCACAAAAAAACTGCGTGCATGGGTCAAGCTTATCTTGGTAAGAGATCGGCTACTCATCTTGGCCATCGGGAGAAAGGATTAAGGGAAAATAGAGAAGTGGGTTCCTTCGCAACGGGCCATACTGCAGAGTGCGCAAGACCTCAGATGTTGCGAGGCTTGCTTTGCCCACCCAACCTGTGGCTAATACAATCCTGGGTACAGAACCCATGATGTTGCTATTAGCCCCTACCTCGGCGGTCTCAAGGGGATCAGTTATGTTGGGTAAAAAAATATAATTATTTAGCACATTGTATAAATTTATTTAACCACTAAAAGAAATAAGATTAAATACTAAAATGAACATAATACTAATTGAAATGTTGGTAAGTTATAAGTATTGGTATAAATTGTATAAGCTAATAGAATTGACAAGAATTGGCTTTTCAAAATAATAAAGACAAATTAGGCATGAGCTAGGCCTTCCTATTAAAGCATAAATATATAGAAATTGCATCGAACATATAAACGAACATGCGCTCGGACTTGAGTGAAAATTTGCCAACGAACTGGGTCAAGCGACTTGGACTGCGGGATTTAAAATTATTTTGAACTTTTTGATCCCCAACCGGCAAGACGAATGAGTAGTGGACTGTAGAGTTATATGTTCTTGTCAGTTTCGCTGTCTAATTGGTACTAAGAAAATTTACATTTGTGGAACTTAACGATAGGTGTGTGTGTGAATACATATTGTGGATTTTAAAGCTAGTAGGTATAGAAAATATAAAGATGACAATATAGGATAACTTATAAACTATGTATCGATAGTTCCTAAACATCCCGGGCCACCCTGAAACACGGTTTCTGAACTGGGTAGTTTCGCAATTTTCGTTATTGACCGGGTCACTTCTCCTGCTGCCGTCTTGATCTTGACTGCTCGAACCATATTGTCCTTTCCTTGGAACGTGTCGATCACCTTCGCTAGTTGCCATGATGCTGGTGGTGTGTTGGACTCCTTGACGAGCACAACGCTGCCGATCGAAATGTTAGGGGTTGTTGTAGTCCACTTAGGACGCTGCTGTAGACTTGTCAAATACTCCTGGTGCCATTGCTTCCAGAAGCCTTGGTACATAGATTGGATACTCTGCCAGTATCCCAGTCGGCCCACAGGAATGTGGCCAAGATCCGCCTCCGGTATTGTGGTGAATGGTCTTCCGATAAGAAAATGGGCTGGTGATAGATAGCTGTCATCTGTATCTGATGTGTAGCATAGGGGTCGTGAATTGACGACAGCACTAATTTGCGCAAGCAAGGTGCGCATTTGTTCGTATGTCAGGGTGGTGTTTCCAATGACTCGTCGAAGATGCAGTTTTACGCATCGAACAGCAGATTCCCATTTTCCTTCCCAATGCGGAGCACGTGGTGGGATAAATGTCCATTGAATCCCTTCGTCTGCAAGGGTGTTCACGATTTGGTCTTTGTGTTGAGATGAACCTAAGAGTTGCTGCATTTCATCGAGGGATCGCTTCGCTCCGATGAAATTTGTACCATTGTCGCTGTACATGCGGTTGCATTTGCCTCGTATCGAGAAAAATCGTCGCAACGCCGCCAGAAATGTTTCTGTAGACAGGTCCGTGGCGAGTTCTAGGTGGATCGCCGAAGTGACCATACAAACGAATAGGCATATGTAGCCCTTGCTGATGCGTGGTTTACGCACCTTCGCGTCCTTCAGAAGAATGGGTCCTGCGTAGTCGCATCCAGTGTTTACGAAAGGAAGTGCCTGCGTGATACGTACGCTCGGTAGATCTGCCATACGTTGATGCATTGTGTTGTACCTTTGCCGAAAGCAAGCCAGGCAGTTGTGCGTGATTTTGCGTATTAAATTTCGTGCGCCGAAAATCCAATACCTTTGTCGAACTATGACGAAGAGAGATGAGACTCCAGGATGCAAATTGAAACGATGCTCATGTTCAATGATCAAATATGTGATCCGGTGATTCTTTGGAAGCAAAATAGGATGCTTCGCCTCTGCTGACAACTGTGAATGTTGGATTCGTCCACCCACTCTTAGCAGGTTGTCCTTGTCGATGATTGGTGAGAGCTTGACCCAATTGAGATTGGTTCCCTAGAGCCTTGTTTGCGCGTAATAACTGGAACTCCTGTTGAAAACCAGCTTGAGCGTGTTGCAGCCATCGAATCCTTGCTGCCTTGATCTCATCGAATGTTAGAGAATTCGATGTTTGTTTCGAAGATGGGTGCTTCATGCGATGAATGAAGCGCAAAACGTAAGCAAGTGTGTGTATAAGCTTCAGCAAAGATGATTTGCGATTGAGAAGCTTATCCAAAGGGTTGTCCGTCGTGACAGTCATCTGCGCAGCTAGGCAGATAGTTTTGACTTCGTCTTGTATGCGTTTGTCTGAAAGAGAAGTACCGTTGTGAGTATTGTTCAACCTTTCCAAGAATTGTTCCTTGTCCCTCAGCCATGAAGGGCCCTTCCACCATAATTGGAAGTCAATGAGCTCGGATACTCCCAAGCCACGGGATGCGCAATCCGCTGGGTTCGATTTTGAGTCTACATGCCGCCATGCATGCTTCGGAATGGTTTCGAGGATTTCTGAAGTGCGGTTCCCAACAAACGTCTTGAGTTGGGCTGGTTAATACGATAACCATGACAGGACTATCGTCGAATCACTCCATGCGTAGATCGTTACGTCGTTGTTCATTAGTCCAGCTTTTATAGATTGCAGAAGTTGACTCAGTAGAAGTGCGCCACATAGTTCCAGGCGCGGCAAAGACTGCTGCTTCAAAGGTGCCACTCTTGTTTTTGCTGCAAGTATGGCGACCGAAATGGTTCCGTCGTCGTTAACCACTCGGCTGAAATAGTATTTTGAATTGGACTACGATTGGTGCTAATAGACCGAGAGGGTCGAATATGCGTGAGACATCCGACAACACTTGCCTCTTGGTGCAGCTAGGGTCTTTCGATAGGTTTACATTGTACGACAATGTGTCCTCTCCAGGGTGCCAATGCAGCCCTAGCACTTTGACTGGTGATTGTGAGGAATCCGTATTATCCTCCGATTTGATGAGTTTGGTATTCGATACCCATTTCCCGAGCTCTAGGTTAGCACAGGACATCAGTTGGACCAGTTCGTCCCTGTTGCGTAGCAGCTCATCCTCACTATTTGCTCCAGTGAGAACGTCGTCGACATAGAAGATTTTTGCTGCGTTCGGAAACTCGTGCTTATGGTCAGAAGCTAGTTGCTCTAGCACTCTGACTGCTAGAAATGGTGCGCATGATGTTCCATACGTCACCGTGCATAGTTGGAAGTGCTTGATAGGATCTGACGGATCCTCTCTCCATACTATTCTCTGATAGTCTCTATGTTTTTCGCTCACCCATATTTGACGGAACATCTTGACTATGTCCGCTGAAAAGACGTATTTGTACATACGGAATAGCAAGCACACAGCAAATAGGTCTCGCTGAATACTCGGTCCGATCGAGAGCGTGTCGTTTAACGCCATGTCTTTGGCGTCTTGATATGAGCCGTCGAAAACCACTCGAAGTTTCCGACCCAATACGGGATGATGTGGCAGGTAGAAATTTCTACCCTTGGGAATTTCGCTCGGTGAGATTTCTCGCATATGGCCTAGCTCCTGGTATTCCCTCATGAACTTTACGTAATCGTTACGTAACTGTTGATTCTGCGCCAAACGTCGTTCAACTGATTTGAACCTCTGCAGCGCTCCTTGAAGTGTATCTGCGAATTGTGTTTCGGATACTTTAAACGGAAGTTCCACGATGTACTTGCCTTGTTCGTCTCGAGTGTGTGTTGCAAGAAAGTGTTTCTCCACCTCCTCGTCTTCAGGTTGAACTTCTGCCTTGCGTTGTATGCTCTCCAGTTCCCAGAACCTTCTGAGATGAGCATCGATGTCGATTGTCGTTGTGAGTGCCGTAGCGCTGCATGCGCGTGATGAAAGCAGTGATGTAATTACCCATCCGAAAATTGATGATATAGCAATGAGCTTTTCTTTGTCGTCGTAGATCTTTCTTCCAGTTATAACACTCCAAACGTTTTCGCTGCCCAAAAGAATGTCAATTGGGGCATTCGTGCTAAATTGCGAATCTGCCAATTGCAGATCGTTGAAAACTCGAAGTGCAGACGCGTCGATGGTCTGCCTTTCCAATGATGACGTAATCTTTCCAAGCACATGAGCCTGGACTACCAGCTGATCTTGCGAAATACGGGATTGGATGCGTATATTGCTGCATCCCCTTGTAGTGTCTGCTTTGGTTGATGAAATTCCCGTAACCAGTATGCGTGATGGCGTACGAGCCAAACCAAGTGTTTGTATACAGCGTTCAGATATGTACGACAGTTCTGATCCCGTGTCCAATAGGAGTCGGCATGCTACCAAGTCTCCCTTTGCGTTGCGAACGTTGACCATGGCCGTCGGCAAGGTGCTCCTGTTCCATCCAGTTGATTGTTGTGTATTTACAGTGCTTTGTGCACATACAATTGCTGCAGAACCTTCTGCTTGTGCGATGTGACTCGTAGTCACCGTTGAGTGTGAGCTAGGATCCTCCTGATCCTCACCAGTTTGAGCAATAGTTCCAATAGCCTGTTGCGTGCGTTGCAGGTGCAACAGTGAGTGATGCTGACCTTTACATTGTCTGCACTTGAACGTCGATTTGCATTTTCTGACCCCATGACCAGGATTCAGACAATTGTAACATAGAGCGTTTTCCTTGGCAAACGAAAACCTCTGTCCTGCTGACATATCCAAGAATTGTTGACATCCATACAGACGATGCTCTGTAGAATGACATTTGCTGCACTTGTTTCCTTCAAGTACAACCAGCGAATGTGTGACCTTCCTTGTCTTGTCACCGATTGAGGCTGTAGTCTTGCCTCCGATTGTTTCACGCTTGCTGAGCTCTAGTTCCTCGCAACGTGCATCCAAAAATTTGAAGAATTCCTCCAGTGTGGGTGAGTCTGTCTCCACACTGCGCTTGATCCACCTGCGTCGAGTATCTGCATCCAGCTTCTCCAGCGTCTAGTAGATGATCCAACAATCTCGTCCTGTTTCCTCTATGGCATCCAGACCACGCACTATTTCATTGGCGCCGTCTGACACCTTCCGTAATGTTGTTGTATCCGACCTTGTTGTTGTTGGCAGCTTCATAAACTGCTCCAAAAGTGAATTCACGATGTGCCATGGACGATTATATCTTTCATTAAGTCGCTCCCACGCAGTGTTGTAAGCTGAATCCGTAATAACCAAATGTCGTACCAGATTTGCAGCCTCGTCGATCAGAAGAGATTTCAAATGATGAAATTTGTGCGTATTTGTCAAATTCGCCTTATTGTGAATTGTGCTCTCATATATGTCTTTGAAAGCTGGCCACTCTGAATAATTGCCAGCGAACCGTTTAGTTTGAATTTTAGGCAATTCGCTTTGAGCTGATGCCGCTACCATTTAAGCACTACCTGAATTCGCCGCGTAGGCGTCTCCTCCTTCAGGTCTCGACATGTTTGCAGTGGCTCGATTTGCCGCCAACTGCTTGAAGAGTTGTTGTTGTTGTTGTAGCAAACTTATTATTGCGTCGTTGTTTTGCAGCACGCCGCTGCAGTTTTCGTTGTTTCCAATTGATGGACTAGGTCTTGTACCTACCATCGCCGAAAGTAATGCATGTGCCCTTAGTTATTTTTCCTCGTAGAATATGTTGTCATTCTCTGGGTCCACATAGCCATCTACTTCGTCGAGTATGGCTATTTCATCACCAAATCTTGTGAAGTCTTTCCAAATTGTGTTGAGATGCTCCAGCCGCGAAGACACCTCTGCCCGTGTGGCGTTCGAATGTTGCGCGTCCTCAGCCCAAGCCAAGCTCCGAGTGATATTGGCCTTGAGTCTGGCGCGCCCTTTTGTCAATGCTTTTAATTGCTCCATGCCGAGAAATAATTACAAAATGAGAACCAATGCACAGAAAACTACAAAACAAATCCGGATGCGAAGGACCAAACAATGATCCCCAACCGGCAAGACGAATGAGTAGTGGACTGTAGAGTTATATGTTCTTGTCAGTTTCGCTGTCTAATTGGTACTAAGAAAATTTACATTTGTGGAACTTAACGATAGGTGTGTGTGTGAATACATATTGTAGATTCTAAAGCTAGTAGGTATTAAAAATATAAAGATGACAATATAGGATAACTTATAAACTATGTATCGATAGTTCCTAAACACTTTTCATTTCCTTTTTTTTTCTTTATTTAAATTTTAAGTCGGCCATCGTGTTCTACTTTATAATTTTATTGGTCTCATTTACTTTTTTTTTCTTTTTTGATTAAAATTTGTATTATGTAAGAGCTTTACAATCTCACTCACCCCAAACTTGGTAATTCCATCGTCGAAAGCGCTTTCTCGGACTTGAGGTGGCTGAAAATCTTGGAACTAAAAAAAATTATAAAAAAAAAACAAGGAAAATTCTCTAGAATAAAATACACTATGGGCCCATAGAAAAGAAAAAATTTTTTCTTTTTCAAAGGTTAGGTCTAACCCCATTACCACTTCGACCCGAGTTTGGCAAACTTTCTTCTCTATTTCACATTATATCTTTTCACTCTAATGGCCCGGAATTGGTTTTAGCCATTAGCAATCATTAAAACATTATTCTTACTCACTAAAAAAAACTTATATTACTTAAACTAACACCTATTTAGACGCCGGAATCCCACGTGGATTCGGCTCCTCCGATTTTTCCCGGACAAAACTCTCCGTATTATCGCGGCGGGGTCGCCAGATGTCACCAAAGTGCCACGGGTCACTTTACCGTCGGAAAACTGGTGATCTTTTGGATTTTGTTTGTGGCGAGGAAAAATTATGCGCTATCGAGCGCGGTTGGGACCAAACTGCCGCTCACGCAAAGGGTTTGATGGTGGGCCTAGCGAGTCAAACTCAAGACCGCCGATTGAGTCTTCTTAGCTTATCTGTTTTGGGTCTATCTGACAATCTTGGCACAACCCGGAATTTTTCCGGCGCACTCTGCTCCTTCTGCTTTGCGCCGTGGGCTTCCGGAATCTCTCAGATCCGCTCCGACTCGTTGGGACTGCCTGAATTCCCCTCTCTTCCGGCAATATCTATCCTTTCGCCGAGCCTAGTCACGAAAGAGATACTTGACGAGAATTCCTAACTGATCCGCCCCCCTTTCTTACCTCCACGGATCCAGCACTGGCCACAAAAATGGTGGGCTTTCCTTTTGGACTTTTCCGCCCCTGGACCTACGCTCCTCGTTCGCCGATTTTTACACTTAGCACTTGGACACTTAGGTAAACCAATCCACTCAACCGAATCTGAGGAGGTGCAATGAGGGAATGAACGCACAGACGCCAAAATTGGCGCCGAATCCTCCCTGGCCTTTGCCCGAAGAGACAATCCCCCAAAATAGAAAGTTGACATTTTACCCGGTTGCACTCCTCCTAATCTCTCTATGCCCCTTTCTAGTTTGAAACTTGTTTCCCCTATACCTTTCTTTTTACAGATACAAGCGTTACAGTTGAAAGTCATCAATTTCAGGTGATCACGGATCTAGCCTCTCTGAAATGGCTAATGGGGCATGAACTTCCACTTAAAACGATGGGCCATGCCACTACAGCATTTTAAATTTAATTTGGACCACCGTAAGAGCAACCTTAATGACGTTTGAAATGCATGTGTGCATAAGGATGAAGTGGATGCCCTAGGTGCGAAACAGGGAATGTTGCTAGATTTAGAATCGAACTATTTAGCATAGCGCCATACCCATTGGCTCTAGCTTCCGTATGCAACTTTTTTGATAGTACGATTAACACTGCCACCGATGTAGAACACTATAGATATACTACTATACCTTCTGTCAAAAAAGTCCTAATGTCCGAGTTTTTCACAATTTTGTCATCTAATCGGCATCTTCATTTTGAACCTCTCCTTTTCGATTCGAGAAAGTTCTACATTTCTGTTGAACGTGTGCGCAACTTTAGTTGTTGATGCCCACGTTTTTATGTTTATACACTGATAAAAAAATTGGTTCTAAATTTGACAAAACAAAATTCTTAAAACAAGACTCAAAATTTTCTTGAATCAATACCGGAATTCGTACTTGAAATTAGAATGAATGGGTTATCGATAACATTTTATTGTCAAACGATCGGAGATGGAAGTATGACTCAGCTAAAAATTGAATTTTAAAGCAGAACAGAGCAATAACTAAAGTCTAGAAATTTTTTCGGCCAAAATCTTGCCTAGGATAGCTCAACGGCAGAGTTCTCGTCTGATGTGCGAAGAGTACCGGGTTCGAGAATTCCATGTTTGAGTCGATATGAGCATGTCCGTCTGTCCGTCTGTTTCTACGCAAACTAGTCTCTCAGTTTCAAAGCTATCGAGTTGAAACTTTGCACACACCTTTCTTTCTGTTGCAGGCAGTACATATGTATGTAAGTCGGAACGGCCGGGATCGGCCGTCTATATCCTATAGCTGCCATATAACTGATTGTTCGGAAATGACATAACTACCTTGTTTTTCAAGTTAGAAGGATGGGAGCTTAAAGGGATTCCTCTTTGGGCAAAATAATTCGATATGCCAAATTTCATAAGGATGGGCCAACTATATACGATCCGCTATATATCTAATAATATAAGATGCGTGGCGCCACCTAGCGGACTGCGGCTCAACTGCAAGGGTATATAAACTTCGGCTTCGACCGAATTTTATTAACCAATAGCCATACCAACTCAGGAGCATTGGCGTGGGAAAGTCTTTAGTAAAAACAAGCACAGTTCGATTTATAGATATTAATACAATTTATTTAAATGTTTTGGGTTTATACAAATGATATACATACATACATATGTGACTGCGGAGGGTTGAAGACCGAATTAGAATAATGACGCGGGAGCGCGGCTCAACGCTTGAGACCGAGAGATCCCGCGAGAGAGCGAGCAGGTGGCCGACCGAATGCACGAGAGCGGGCGACGCGAACGCAACGACCGAGAGATCCCGCGAGAGAGCGAGCAGGTGGCCGACCGAATGCACGAGAGCGGGCGACGCGAACATATGTAAATATAAAATAAAGTGACGTCACGAATTCAATAAATTATTGCCGGCCAAACTTCTTTGCTGCTTGACCCGAAACATACATACATACATCTATAGGTATTTACTAACCTTTTGCTTTTTCCAAGACGAAAGCTTTTGGCGGAATTCCAGTAGTAGACCTAGGTCCGGTATTTCTTCTTAATATCAGTTTCATTTAGGTTGTCTAATATCTCAGCCGTAACTCCAGCCCCTGAAAAAACAAAATTTTATTTAATACTTTATTGTGTTTTATAAAATGATGTCGCCGCATTTCGTGAAAAAGGACGCGGACGATATATGTTGATATCGGATGATATCGGAGCTATGGATGATATCGGAGTTTGGTGTACACGGCGGTCCAATTCACTCCACAAACTTTCAATGGGATTGAGATCAGGTGTTTGGGGTAGCGTTTCCAAGACCTTTGGGCAGTTGTAAAGCAACCAGGACTTAACTTTATGGACCTTGTCCTGGTAAAATTTAAATGTGTTTTCAATGCCCATTTTCTCCACCGACTGCTTCAAATGTTCATCGCACTTCTTCCGCCGTGTTTAACTATTGGCCTCAGGTTATTTTTGTGCTACTCTGTATTTCCTCGCGCACGCCAAGGCATGCAGGTCGTCACCTCGTGGACTTCCGTCCACAGTGATTTGGTTTCCGAAAAACCATGGTCTTGACATCACTCCCAAAAAGATTAAACTTGCTCTTATCTATGAAAATGATATCGTCCCACCAGCTTAGGTCCTTTTTGAAGTACTCCTGAGCAACATTTTTTTGATGCGCCGGACAATGTCACCAACTGTGTTGGACTTCATTTCGAGGATTTCCGCAGTTTCCTTATAGGTCTTGCCCTCTAGGTGTAGCTGGAGGAAAAGTTTTCGCTGCTCCAGGGATGCATATTTTCCTTTACAGCCCATCTTCAAAATCGGTGCTCGTGGTAGCTTTTTCTTTGGTTTGATCTTAGGAAATAAATACCACTAATATGTGTGCTATTCGGGGAAACCCATTTTTGGCGGAACTTTTGGTTCTGCAGTTGCCACTAAAGTCATGATACAGCAGATGATTTTGACTTATTTTTCATATAATTCCCCTGTTTAAATATAAAGAAAAAAGTTGTGATGCCGAATTATTTATTGGAATTATTCTAACAATAAAATAAAAAAAATAAAAAATGAATAACCAACAATTATTTTAAACTTGCATATTAAGGATAGGAAATCATTCGCAGAAACTATCCAACATGTGATAGGGCGTTTTAAAAATGAGGGTCGGGTCGAAAACAACCTGAGAAGTTGGCGGCCGCCAAAATTGAATCACCTCCTGAGTCGATATCACTGTGGACGGCAGTCCACCAGGTGCCTTGACGTGCGCTAGGAGATTTTATACATATATACATAGCCGAAGAATTAAAAATTTTTTCTGATCTGAATGAATTATACACCAATCGAAAGGTATTGTTTTAATTAGGTAATTTTTTTCAAACTTGGTTTGGGAGAAATTAGGGTGAAAGTAACAAAATTTTGAATCACTAAATTGGGGCTGGTGGGGACATTTTAGTCCCCAGATAGAATTTTTTATATTTTCGCATTCTACTCCTAAATACGCGTCGATTGGTACCTCAACCTAACTGCAAGGGTATATCAACTTCGGCGTCGCCCGAGGACTCTCGTACCTTGTCTTCTCTTCGAATTGCTGCAATTCTTCTTTATTTTGAAATGTGTTTGTGCCAATGTAGCGGTCGTCTGAAGCGACTTTGAAAGAAACCAATAATTTTAACGAGATAGGTAAAAGAAGACTTCAATATTTGAATGGAGTAGCCGTTAAATTCATTGCAGCGTTTAAAGTGGACAGATTACGTTCTGTTATTTTGGGACGCTTAGATTTTAACAATAGGTGGCGCTGGAAAACTTATTTAGTACCGGTTAAGCCCAGCGGGAGATTAGTCTACCCTGGTGGGGTATTGATCAAGGAAGATTAGCGGGTTGAGCTAAATATGGAGGATGATTTTAGATCGGGGACATTTCCGCTGCAGCTGGCTTTAAAAGCTCGGAGGCGTGCAGTTTCGCTCTATTTTCTTGTGTACGCAGTCGTAAGGGACAATCGAGTCTACGTTGATTTAAAATCGGGCACTAACCTCGTGGGAAAAAAAAAACAAAGTGCTGAATAGTGGAAATATAGTGAACTAGAGCCAGGAGCATTTTCTACGGGAAGCCCGGACTGTTGCATTTAGCAGGAGCTAGCTGCCTTTGGCAAGCCGCCAAATTCAACAGATTTTAAAGGGGCCGGATCTGCGGGTATGTAATTATGCGAACAGTGCGGATCGGTGCCCCTAACCCAGGGGTAATAATTTTTTTTAGGTCGGCCCTCTTAAACCTAAATTAAAAATAAAACGGAACATTCGTTGAGGGACTAACAAAGTTGGTTGGATGAAATGATTTGACGACGCACCCGAAACCCTTGTATATCTTCCCGAGCTCCGGCCCTGTCGCGGCTTCGAAATACATGTTTGATTTAGAGGGTCGGTCCTGAGCCGCAAAACCCTGGCCCATTACTAGCTCGGATCCTGTTATTCTTGACACACATAAATATACCTTTTTTGCCAGTTCAAGAATGGGAATTGGAATCACGTGTCTCCAACCTAATTTGATATTTTCTTAAATATAAAACTGAATTTTTATAAATATTTCTTTAGTCATTTAAGCCCAAATCAATTTCGATTTCGAATCACAAGCATCATGTTTTCAAATTTTTATTTTTTTTTTTAGTTATAAGTTTATCTAACCTAAATTTCTCTCAGTGTATATAAACGCTCGTATGCAAGCTTAAAGCTTTTATATGCAAGAACCAGTCTCCAGAATCTTCTAACGATAAGGAATATCTACACTTTTGAGCAGACGACACAAATTTTAATGCATAATTTTGGGGATGACCACTTTTAGGCCACTTTACAGCCTTCAGCCCTCGGAAGATCGATCTTTCTACGCTGGGTCAGGAGTGAATAATGTGAGTCGTTTTGTCCATGTTTTTATTATATCCTAAATTCTCCCCTAATTGAAAATTTACCTTTTGATAAATTTTATAAGAATCTGCCCAATAATGTAGCATACCTAGTCGTCAATGAATTTGAAAAATTAAATAACGTAAACTTATTACAAAGCTTTAGGCTTGAACTAAAAGTACATTTTTTATCCTTCTGATTGCGTTTAATGAAATATCTAAACCTCTTCAAGGTGTATATTCCAATATCGAAGCTATATTTGCGTATTTTACGATAACTTTTAAAAATCCTTTTGAAAGTTACTTTTTATATACAATTTGTATTATTAAATTTATCGAAATATTTCAGAACATTTATCATTATATTAGCATGTAAGTCTATCTGAGAAAATAAACCCTGTTAGTATTGCACCATGAAAACTAACTAAACCTAATTCATCTGAACTCAGCTAATGACCTAGTGGTCGCAGGATAAAGGGGTCATCAGAGCCAGTCTCAAGGATGATGATCATAGGTTGGGAGAGCAAATTGGAGACCACATCTACACCAGTGGTTCCGCCTAGTTTACATCTTCGCGCTCTCGTCCTTTTCTATCCCCCTTCTATAAAATTTGATCTTCTATATACTTTACCGGTTCTATCTTGCAATTCTTATGTCGCTAGCAAATATAACGGCGGTTAGTTGTCTGTCCGACTAAAATTAATACCCATGGAAATCCTTTCTATTCCTCTCGTAATGAGGGTATCACTAGTCTAAAGTTAATGGGAGTTTAATGCACAAGCTTGCGAGCAGTGTATTAACCTAAAACTTAATAGCGAAAACCCGAACTTTTAACTCTATTTACTTTCCGAGATAAATAAAACATTCCGTAGATTCAGATCTGGAAACAAATGCTATATCAGTTTAAGGTGTTATCATCTCCCTCTAGGAATTTCGAGAAGAGTAGAGGGTAGTCCTCTAAATAGGAACTCGAACCTCTTATAACTTTTGCGAAGAAAATTAGTAAACTAAAAATAAAACCTGCGACAGGCGTGGCATTAAGCTTGAGTTCAGTTTAGATATCTTTTATATTTCCTGAGAATTTGTTTACTTGTTGCTATTTTGGTTTTGTAAGTAGAAATAGGCGTTAGTAAAATATCTAGGAGAAAAATTAAAAATGGGTTTGGACCGATCCCCTGAAAAAATAGCTTCGGGAGAAAGCTCAAAGCCTGTGTGTTCCATTTGCAAGGCTGAGATCGAAACGGCAGCCGAGTCCTCAAGAACAACTTGTAATCACGAGTTCCATAGGCGGTGTATAGAATCCCATTTTCAAAAAAGCAGACTCTGTCCAGTTTGCAAATACCAATGTGGGCCATCTGGGAGTAAGGCGCCGGACGCACGCGAAACCCGGTCAAGATCTCGTATGCTACAATCGAAACCTACAAGGAGTTTAGCCGCTAGCGATCCGTATATCAGCGCTAATGGTGAGGGAAATGTACACGAAAGGGGTCGCAATCCCAGCACTTTGCTGGCTACCAGCTCCTCAAGACCCGAATAGGATCGTAAACGATCTGACGTTATTAGAAGTGGAGAGACGATAACAGAGTGTTGTCCGAAAGGCTAGAAGACTGCGCAGGAGCCTGTCTACAAAAACTATTGGGAACGCCGAATGGTTCCTTGTCCAATGATGGTACTGCTCAGGCGAACGATAGCGAAAGACCAAGGAGAAATAGTGAAATAGCTACCGATAATAGAGATTTACTCACTCTAGAAAATACTTCCTTCAACCGGAATAGGACAGGACCGACGGTAGCATCACTAAGGTCACAACATAGTAGAGTTAGCGAGTTGGAGCAAAGACCCGATAAAGTAGCTCAAATCCTAAACAGTTGGAGAATAAAATATTCAGGAACCGGTGTAACGGTGGACAAATTTATATACAGAGTTGAAGCCCTTACGCATCAAACTTTGGAAGGGAATTTCGGGATACTATGCCGGTATGCAAATGTCTTGTTTGAAGGCAAAGCTAATGAATTTTATTGGAGGTTCCACAAGTCTGTTGATGTAGTTCGTTGGGACTGATTATGCGAGGCTCTGCGAATGCAATTTAGGCAAGGAAGAGATGACGGCGATATCGAGGAGTTGATACGTAACCGGAAGCAAAAACCCAATGAAAGCTTTGATAGTTTCTTTGCCAGTATATCAGTGTTAACAGATCAGCTCGAACAACCGTGGGGTACGGCGAAGTTAGTCCGAGTACTCAAAAATAATTTGAGACCGGAGATCCGGCACGAAATTTTAAACGTGGAAGTTAGCACCGTTTCTGATTTGAGAGAGATATGTAGGCGTCGGGAATCCTTTCTTGAAGACGTGAGGCGTACTCATGGTTACGGCAAAAGTAATCCTTTTAAAAGAGACGTTTCGGAGATAGCACCTGGTGATGAGGGAAAGCCTACTGAGTCCGATGAGGAAGAGGCAGTAGAAGCTTTTACACTTGTATGTTGGAACTGCCAAGAAGAGGGGCACCGCTACCAAGAATGTGTATCGGAACGACGGATTTTTCGTTATGGTTGCGGGGCGGCCGACACTTATAAACCAAGCTGTCTAAAGTGTTCAAAGTGTAAACTTCAAAGGCAGCACTGCGAAGCCGAAGTACAGACCGAAGACTTCCAGTGCTCGACCCAATCAATCAACGATGACCGAATAGGAAATAAGGCATCCATAAATTCTTCAAGAAATAGACCGGACGTACAAACAAACCCGGACTTGGCTTTGTTACATAGGAAGATAGTTGAAATTTCGGAAATTAAAATTTTGACAAGTAACAGTAGCAAACCTTTACAACCCCCGAAAACTCGTAGCGCTGCTAGAATGAAATCATTTTGGCACAATATTCGAAAATTTCGTCAAGGCATTAAGTATGTCTGTGAACTCCAGATGACTTCTCGAGATCCTCGACCGTTTCTGCCAGTAAAATTTCTAAATCGCACCGCCTACGGGTTGCTGGATTCAGGAGCATCTTTATCCTGTGTAGGAGGGAGTTTAGCCAAAGAAATAGTTGCCAGTCAAATGGTTTACAAGCCCCTTAAGCAAAAAGCGAGCTCGGCTGACGGAACTGTTCAACGGGTATTAGGGTTAATGAAGGTTGAGTTCGAAAACGGAGCGAAGTCCTTTACGATTTATATTGTGCCATCTTTGAAACAAGATTTGTATTTAGGGGTGGACTTTTGGAAAACTTACAATTTCCAAAACACTTGAACATAGCGGAAGTGGAGAAAGTTCCGATTGGTCCCGACAAGGGTAATGATGGTAATGAACACGACTTAAAAGATACTCAAAGAGCCAGATTGGATATTGTGGTAAATTGTTTTCCATCATTTGCTCGGGAGGGCTTGGGGAGAACCAATTTAATATACCATGAAATTGACGTAGGTGACGCCAAACCGGTCAAGCAGCGACACTTTCCGGTCTCACCCGCGGTGGAAAAGTCCATGTACGCGGAAATAGACCGTATGTTGCAACTCGGGGTGATTGAAGAATCAGAGAGTTCTTGGTCCTCTCTGATAGTTATGGTGACGAAACCTGGTAAGGTTCGTATGTGTTTGGATTGTTGGAAGGTGAATAGTTTCACCAGCAAAGATGCATACCCACTGCCGCAGATCAGTGGGATACTAAGTCGCTTGCCAAAAGCTGAATACATAACAAGTCTAGATCTAAAAGACGCGTACTGGCAAGTGCCCTTACATCCTGCGTCTCGAGATAAAACGGCTTTCACAGTTCCTGGCAGACCGCTTTATCAATTCAAGGTAATGCCTTTCGGACTGTGTAACGCTACCAGTACTATGTCAAGACTAATGGACAAGGTCATTCCTGCAAATCTTCGAAATGAGGTTTTCATCTACTTAGATGACCTCTTAGTGGTTTCATCCAGTTTCGAGAAACATTTGGACGTATTAAGTGAAATATCACTGCACCTAAAGCGTGCGGGTCTAACAATTAACGTGGGGAAGAGCCATTTTTGCATGAAGGTATTAGGACATTAGGTATTAGGTATTAGGTATTAGGACAAATCCCGATAAAATATCAGCT
This sequence comes from Drosophila pandora, assembly GCA_021223865.1. Taxonomy (NCBI): domain Eukaryota; kingdom Metazoa; phylum Arthropoda; class Insecta; order Diptera; family Drosophilidae; genus Drosophila; species Drosophila pandora. The sequence continues at coordinate 272,147 of JAJJHT010023778.1, read as the reverse complement.
ATCAGCAACTTTCCAGCACCTAAAAACCTTCGCAGTTTGAGAAGATTCATGGGTTTATGCGGATGGTATCGCAAGTTTGTTTCTAATTTCGCTTCTTTGGCTTCTCCTCTTACAGATTTGATGACGACTAAGAAACGGTTCGTCCTGACCGAAGAGGCTGTTAAAGCATTTAATGAGTTAAAACGCTGTCTGTGTGAGGCTCCGGTGTTAAGTAGTCCCAACTTTTCTGAACCTTTTGTTATACACTGTGACGCTAGTAAAACCGGAGTAGGCGCGGTGCTTGTACAAAATTCGGAGGAGGGGGACGAACGTCCGATTGCATTCATATCAAAGAAGTTAAATAAGGCGCAGCGTAATTACACGGTGACGGAACAAGAATGTCTGGCCGCAATAGTGGCGCTTAGAAATTTTAGAGCATACGTGGAAGGGCATGAATTTAAGATCATAACGGATCACGCATCCTTAAAGTGGCTCATGTCTAACACGGACCTTAGTACTCGTTTAGCTCGGTGGGCATTATCTCTACAAAGATGAATTTAAGATCATAACGGATCACGCATCCTTAAAGTGGCTCATGTCTAACACGGACCTTAGTACTCGTTTAGCTCGGTGGGCATTATCTCTACAAAGATATCGGTTCACCATAGAACACCGAAAGGGTTCGCAGAACGTGGTACCTGACGTTTTGTCCCGTTTAAACGAAAATGAAATAGCTACAATCGATTTGCGGGATGGATTATTGGTTGACATGAAATCAGACTGTTTCCAATCCCAGGAGTATGTGGATTTACTGAAGCTTGTGAAGGAAAACGGAAATAATTTTCCTGATCTGAAGGTGGAAGATGGGTATCTCTACCGTAAAGCAGAACTTCTCACGGGTGTTCAGGTCCACGACGAGTATGCTTGGAAATTATGGGTTCCGAAGATATTAGTTCCCGAAGTTCTTAGGAAAGCGCACGACAACCCCCTTGCTTCTCATGGAGGCATCCATAAAACGATTGAAAGAATCCGGAGGTATAATTTCTGGCCTGGTTTAGTAACTGAAGTCAAAGCCTACATTAATTCCTGTGATGTATGTAAGACCACAAAGGCACCTAATCACACCTTAAGACCGCCTATGGGAAAAGCCCCTAAGACTCTTCGGTTTTTCCAACGGTTATACATAGATTTCCTGGGTGCTTATCCCCGGTCAAGAAGTGGGAATATTGGGATTTTTATCGTCCTTGATCATTTTTCTAAATATGTGTTTTTGAGTCCAGTGAGAAAGATCAACGCAGAAGTGGTGATATCTCGAAGGCGCAGAATATCTCGAAGGCGATTTATTCATGTCGTTCGGGGTACCTGAGACGATTGTGTCCGACAATGGCTCGCAATTCCGCTCAAAAGCATTTCGTAGGTTGACCGACAAATACGAGATCAGTCACTCCTTCACGGCAGTTCATTCGCCTCAGGCCAACGCTTCCGAAAGGGTTAATCGTTCTGTCATTTCCGGAATCCGATCCTATTTGCGACCAGATCAAAAGGACTGGGACGAACACATCAATCATATATGTTGCGCTTTACGCTCCTCGGTGCATTCGAGTATAGGAAATTCTCCTTACTATATGGCATTCGGTCAACATATGATTACATCTGGATCGACGTATGCACTGCTCAGAAAATTAAATTTACTGGATGATCGTTCTCTTTTGCTAAATAGATCCGACTCTTTTGAAATTGTTCGACAACAGGCTTCAAGCCACATGTAAAAGGCGTACGAAGAAAATGCCAAAAGATATAACCTACGTGCTAGGCAAGTTGATTTCAAAGAAGGGCAAGAAGTTTATAGACGGAACTTTAGACAAAGTTGTTTTCAGATTGGGTATAACTCTAAATTTGGACCCGCTTTCGTAAAAGCAAGAGTTTGCAAGAAAGAAGGGAACTCGTATTATGAGCTTGAAGACTTACAAGGGCATTTAATAGGGAGTTATCACGTTAAAGACATTCGTCAATAGCGTCCCTTCAGCTGGGTTTTCAGTCTAGGGTACGCTGGATATACCCTAGCCTGAATGTAGCGGGGGAGCTTTGTAGCGGTGGTCTGAAGGGACTTTGAAAGAAACCAATAATTTAAACGAGATAGGTAAAAGAAGACTTCAATATTTGTGCTGACAAAGCAAAGTGCTGAAAAGTGGAAATATAGTGAACTAGAGCCAGGAGCATTTTCTACGGGAAACCCGGACTGTTGCATTTAGCAGGAGCTAGCTGCCTTTGGCCAGCCGCCAAATTCAACAGATTTTAAAGGGGCCGGATCTGCGGGTATGTAATTATGTGAACAGTGCGGATCGGTGCTCCTAACCCAAGGGTAATAATTTTTTTTAGTTCGGCCCTCTTAATCCTAAATTAAAAATAAAACGGAAAATTCGTTGAGGGACTAACAAAGTTGGTTGGATGAAATTATTTGACGACGCACCCGAAACCCTTGTATATCTTCCCGAGCTCCGGCCCTGTCGCGGCTTCGAAATACATGTTTGATTTAGAGGGTCGATCCTGAGCCCTAGAAGGACACCATGTCGCCACAATCGCGCCCAAAACCCTGGCCCATTACTAGCTCGGATCCTGTTATTCTTGACACACATAAATATACCTTTTTTGCCAGTTCAAGAATGGGAATTGGAATCACGTGTCTTCAACCTAATTTGATATTTTCTTAAATATAAAACTGAATTTTTATAAATATTTCTTTAGTCATTTAAGCCCAAATCAATTTCGATTTCAAATCACAAGCATCATGTTTTCAAATTTTTATTTTTTTTTTAGTTATAAGTTTATCTAACCTAAATTTCTCTCAGTGTATACAAACGCTCGTATGCAAGCTTAAAGCTTTTATATGCAAGAACCAGTCTCCAGAATCTTCTAACGATAAGGAATATCTACACTTTTGAGCAGACGACACAAATTTTAATGCATAATTTTGGGGATGACCACTTTTAGTCCACTTTACAGCCTTCAGCCCTCGGAAGATCGATCTTTCTACGCTGGGTCAGGAGTGAATAATGTGAGTCGTTTTGTGCATGTTTTTATTATATCCTAAATTCTCCCCTAATTGAAAATTTACCTTTTGATAAATTTTATAAGAATCTGCCCAATAATGTAGCATACCTAGTCGTCAATGAATTTGAAAAATTAAATAACGTAAACTTATTACAAAGCTTTAGGCTTGAACTAAAAGTACAATTTTTATCCTTCTGATTGCGTTTAATGAAATATCTAAACCTCTTCAAGGTGTATATTCCAATATCGAAGCTATATTTGCGTACTTTACGAAAACTTTTAAAAATCCCTTTGAATCCTTTTGAAAGTTACTTTTTATATACAATTTGTATTATTAAATTTATCGAAATATTTCAGAACATTTATCATTATATTAGCATGTAAGTCTATCTGAGAAAATAAACCCTGTTAATAATGACCTAGTGGTCGCAGGATAAAGGGGTCATCAGAGCCAGTCTCAAGGATGATGATCATAGGTTGGGAGAGCAAATTGGAGACCACATCTACACCAGTGGTTCCGCCTAGTTTACATCTTCGCGCTCTCGTCCTTTTCTATCCCCCTTCTATAAAATTTGATCTTCTATATACTTTACCGGTTCTATCTTGCAATTCTTATGTCGCTAGCACGCTCAATTCTTGACTTTAGATTATTAATTTGTAACCCGTACGAACCGTCCGAAACAAGACCTCCACCCCCCAAGCCGACGAGCGAGAGCCGGATTCTATAGCGTGCCCCAGTGAAGACGGGTCCCTTTCAACACTCACACCGTTACACGTTACACCAATCCGACGTTTAAGCTCTCCCCATAGGTTTTCTATTGGGTTTAAGTCGGCAGTTTGACTTGGCCACTTCATAATCCACCTTGTTTTAGGTGAACCAAGCCTTGACCAGCTTTGATGTGTGTTTTGGGTCGTCGTCCTGTAGAAAGACCCATCTCAAGGGCATGATCCTCAGCATATGGCAGCATTATGTCAGACAATATATTTTTATATCCAAATCGGGCATAGTATCGGTAATCCGATGAATTGGGCCAACTCCATGCCAAGAAAAAGAGTCCCGAACCATAATGTTCCCGCTTACGTGTTTAACGGTCTTTTTCGTGTACCGGACATTGAATTCTTTGCCTTTGGGTCATCGTCCATTCCTTCTGGAGTCGTTACCATATAGATTTATTTTGGTTTCGTCGCCCCATAGGAAATTATTCCACTTTTTGGAACCCTCTGGTCCAGATCATGCCAAATGATTTTGGGCTAACTGTTTCCTCCTCTTTTAATTATTCCCTCGAAGGAGAGGAACTTTTCTGGCTATGCGTCCTTGTAAGCCAACATTAGTAACTCTACGACAAACTGGCCTAGACAAATCTTCATGGTCAATATGAGCAGCAATGGACTTGGAAGACATGAAGGTATCCTTCTTTGCAAGACTTAGGATTCGGGTGTCCGTCGTTTGACAGGATTTTTTCTTCTGACCTCGAGTGTCAAATTAAATCTTGAATTTTAGGGCATTCTGGACCCAACAATGACTGCCCAAGTCTTTTAGCGATTTCCCGAAGACTTTATCCTTTCTTTTGCCGAATTAAAGCAATTTTTATTTTTTCTGTTGTACAATGCTTGTTTTTGGCCAACTATAGAATTTTTTTCCTGGGATATACTTAAATATGCTTGGAAGTAATAAAAACCAACATATCTTAACTCTAATCTAGCTTTAATCCTTTAAAATTTATCAAATAATTATATCGGGGATCTATCCCCGCGATTCGAGCCGTTCGTTACGCGGCAGCGTCCCTCGGTCGGTTGGACGGGAGGTGGTCTGCACGTATGCATTGAGAACCACGCGAATATCCAAAAAAATATTAAATTTAATTTTAAGCTGCTTAATATAGTTTTAGTGAATTTAATCATGTGTTTTAAGTTTTAAGTTTTTTCTTATTTTTAAGCTAAAAGGAAAAGTTTTTATATTTATTCCCTTGCAGAGGGTATTATAATTTTGGTCAAAAGTGTGCAACGCAGTGAAGGAGACATCTCCGACCCTATAAAATATATATATTCTTGATCAGGATCACCTCCTGAGTCGATATAAGCATGTCCGCCTGTTTGTCTGTCTGTTTCTATGCAAATTAGTCTCCCAGTTTTAAAGCTATCGAGTTGAAACTTTGCACACATCCTAGTTTTGTTTGCAGGCAGTAAATAAGTCGGAACGGCCGAGATCGGTCGACTATAGCTACCTTATAACTTTGGTGTTTTTCGGCCGACTATATCCTATAGCTGTCATAGAACGATCGAAATTGGCATAACTTTGTTGTTTTTTAAGTTAGAAAGATGGGACTTGGTAGAGATTCTATCTTGGACAAAATAATATGATTTGCTGAATTTCATAAAGATTGGCTGCCATCGGCTGCATATCTTATAGCTGCCATTTAACTGAACGATCGGAATTGGCATAACTTTGGTGTCTTTTAAGCTAGAATGATGGGACTTTTTTTTTAGTTAGAAAGATGGGACTTGGTACAGATTCTATCTTGGACAAATTAATATAATTTGCTGAATTTCATAAGGATCGGCTGCATATCTTATAGCTGCCATATAACTAAACGATCAGAATTGGCATAACTTTGGTGTCTTTTAAACTAGAATTGTTAATTGAGATTAGTTTATCTCGTCGCGAAAAAACCGAAAGACAAAAAGGTGGCTGTAGAAATTAAATTAAATTGCAAAAAAACGAAAACGAACGAAAACGAAAAATGCGTGCACTCTTTTCAACGTTATAAATTCGATTATATATTCATATCAACAAAAACTTAAGCCTAGCTTATCTACTGCGGCGAAGCGGGGCGAATTCATGGGAGAGCGCAAGTGAGAGCTTCACTTGCGCTCCCGCTTCGCCCTAAACTAACTTATACTAGACTTCATAAAATTCCACTTAATTATCGTCATTAATTATACAAGAATGATGGGACTTTCTATGAATTCCATTCTGGGTTTTGGAATTCCATTCTGGTTCGATCTTATTTGTTCTGGCAAATTTCATCAGAATCGACCGACTATGTCCTACAGCCGCCATATAACTGAACGTTAGGAAATAGCACAACCTTAACTGCAAGGGTATATCAACTTCGGCTCCGCCCGAAGTTAGCTTTCCTTTCTGGTTTTGTATTATATTGTTAGGATAAGTCAAATAAATAATTCGGCATGATGACTTCTTAATATTTTAACAGGGGAATTAATATAAAAAATAAGNTTTTTTACTTTTATATATGTAGAAATTTTATTCTCATGATTAGCGCACTGCTACCCAAATGGCAGCTTAATCTAATCGTCTTAACAAATTAATAACAAAACTATGTCTAAGCAGTGCTTAGGGCAAGATGTGATTACAAGGAAAGAAATAAAATGTGTTTGGTGAAAATGTTATGTCAAGATCCGGTCTGGTAGGTCTTGAGGGTGAAATCTTTTTAATCTTCTCCTGACTCTAGTTCGTGGATCGGCATTGCTAATAGCTGCGGTGCCAAGTCTATTGGCAAGGCTGTTGGGGTGATCATTCAATCTTTGCATATATTTTTGAGCAAGCTTTTGCAGCTTGTCTCCGATTTTGGGCACGTTGAGATCGCGTTCAATGTCTCTTGTCCGGATAAACCACGGAGCTCCAGAGATCCTTCTAAGGGTTTTAGCTTGCAAAACCCGGATTTTATGTAGATGGGTTTTGGCAGCGATGCCATAAACCTGTAACCCGTAGAAAAGGCTTGGCGCTAAAATTGATTTGTAAATTTGAACCTTGCATCCTAGCGTCAGCTTATTGCGTGGTGCAAGTAACCAGGCCATCCGAGCAACTTTGTTTTTAAACGAATTTTTAATACATGTTATATGTCTGTTAAAAGTAAGCTTTTTATCCAGGGTGACACCAAGGTATTTATATGCAGGATAAGCTCTTATTGGACTTCCATTAAGATTGACTCCAGGACAGGTACTTCTCCGATTAGTAAATGTAACATTAGCACATTTGTCCGCATTTATTCTGATGTTCCAGTTCTTAGCCCATTGTTGAAACGCATCTAGGTATTCTTGTAAAGCATAAGTAGCCGCCAAGATACTGGTGCTTTTAGTTAGGACAGCAGTGTCATCAGCATATGTCGCAATTAAAACGTCATTTTCGTTCACTTCCGTAATTGGAGTTTGGGTGGGCATATCCGAAGTATAAATGGAGTATAAAGTAGGGCCAAGGACGCTACCTTGGGGAACTCCAGCAGAAATCGGTTTAATGGACGACATATATCCATCTACAGATAAGCTAAAAGAAGACAAGCCATACAGAGTTGTGCTCAAAGGAATACATTCAAACGTTCCAAAATCACAAATTGAACAGGGATTTACTGACAAGGGCTTTGAGGTCCTTAACATATACTGTCCCAAAAAGTCTGATTGGAAGAACATTCCGGTTAATGAAGATGATAACGAAGCTACAATAAATTTTAAAACTAGGCAAAATTTATTTTTTGTCAACTTAAAGCAGAGTCCTAATGTAGCGGAGTCCCTAAAGATAACTCAACTTGGTAGATACAGAGTCTCTGTTGAGCGTGCTTCTCGTAGAAAGGATCTACTTCAATGCCAAAGATGCCAAATTTTTGGGCACTCTAAAAACTATTGTGTCCTGGACCCTATTTGTGGTAAATGTAGTGGCCCTCATGCTACTGGATCTTTACTCTGTGTAAGCGATACATACTTGTGTATAAACTGTGGCGGTAACCATGTCTCAACAGATAATAGTTGCCCAGTCAGAATTGATAAAATTAAAAAACTAAAACCGAGGCCTAGACTCCCGATAACCAATCCACGACATGTCTCTCGTGGATTCATCCCTGGTGAAGCCCTAAGAACGAATATATTGTATGCTGATATAGCTCGACCAAAGGATATGCATCCAAGGACCTTGCAGAGTGACGCAAGCTCTTCTTCTGACCCTAGGCTCAGCCATAAATTCTCAGTAATAGATAATGCCATCCGCGACATCAATTCCAAACTGGACACTCTATTTAAGCTGATGCAGGAAAATGCAGAGTCCAACAAATCTTTCAGAGAGCTGGTCCAGGTTCTCATTGCGCGTTTGCCGAAATGATTCAATTAACTATAAATATCGGATTGTGGAACGCTCGTGGATTAGTCAGAGTTTCTGAAGAGCTTCGATTATTCCTCAGCACTCATAACATAGACATATTGCTTGCCACAGAAACTCACATGCGTGCTGGTCAGCGCATCTACTTGCCAGGCTATCTCATCTACCATGCTTATCACCCCAGTGGCAACAATAGGGGTGGATCTGCAGTCATTATAAAGGATTCCCTAAGTCACTATCCCCTGCCCCCTACCTCTAGCAATGACAGACAGATAGCGAGAGTACAATTACAGACTTCGGATGGGAATGTCACAGTAGCGGCGATATACCTACCTCCAACGGAAACATGGATACAATCAGAATTTGAATCCTTGCTGACCGATTTTGGTGGCAAGTTCATTGCTGGCGGTGATTATAACGCCAAACATCCTTGGTGGGGAAACTCACGAGCCTGTAGAAGGGGTAAGCAGTTGCAAGAAGCCATTGCAAATGGACGTTACCAAGTTCTTGCCACGGGTGAACCCACTTTTTACTCATATAACCCTCTTTTAACACCGTCAGCGCTTGATTTCTTCATAATTAATGGATACTCTATGGACAGGCTACAAGTGAGAACACTCCATGAGCTCTCCTCGGACCACACTCCTATTCTAGCTACGCTCCATTCTACGCCTGTGAAAAATCCGCAGCGCCCACGACTCCTTGCCAGGGGTGCTAACATAAACTCTTTCAAAAACCACCTAGAACAGCTGGGGGAGATTAACATTCAAATCCAGGAACCTTCTGACATTGACAATGCCATCAGTACTTTCATGCGCATTATAAACCAGGCTGCTGAGATAGCTGCACCCAACAATCATCGAAGTACAGATACCTCTAGACATCCCCACCTACCACCAAGAATTGCTGCGCTCCTTAACCTAAAGAGAAGAGTCAGAAGAGAATTTACAAGAACGGGAGACATCCGAATCCATCAGATATATCATCGGCTGGCTAACTGTCTTAGCAAGGTGCTCGCCCAGAGAAAACAAGATTCTATAGATCGACTTTTGGAAAACCTGGACACAGACGCTAGTTCTAACTATTCACTGTGGCGTATCACAAAACGGTACAAAACTCAGCCAACTCTAAAATCAGCCATTAGAAACCCCTCAGGTGATTGGTGCCGTACGAGCCTAGAAAAGGCTGAAGTGTTTGCTAACAACCTAGAACAACGATTCAAGCCATTTGATTATTCGCCTGAAAGCATACGTCAACAAGTTGAGGAGTTTCTGGAATCTCCGTTTCAAATGAGCCTGCCTGCTAACCCTGTCTCACTGACAGAGGTGAAAGATCTTGTTTGTAAACTTTCGCCAAAGAAAACCCCTGGTGAAGACCTTTTGGACAACAGGACGATTCGACTTTTACCGGATCAAGCCTTGCAATTTCTGGTGATGTTGTTCAACAGCGTACTTACTATTGGATACTTCCCGAAAGTTTGGAAATCGGCGAATATTCACATGATCCCAAAACCTGGAAAGTCGCTAACTGACGTAGACTCTTACAGGCCCATTAGCTTGCTACCATCTCTGGGAAAAATCATGGAAAGATTGATCCTGAATAGACTACTTTCTGACGAGAATGTCAACAGGGTGATTCCGGAATTCCAGTTCGGCTTTCGCCTTCAGCACGGAACTCCTGAGCAACTACACAGAGTCGTCAACTTTGGTTTAGAAGCATTAGAGAGGAAGGAGTATGCAGTTGCTGCTTTTCTGGACATCCAACAGGCTTTTGACAGAGTGTGGCACCCTGGGCTTCTGTATAAAGCCAAAAGTATATTTTCTCCGCAAATGTTCCAGCTTGTAAAAAGCTTTCTGGAAGATCGAACATTCCACGTATCTGTAGATGGATATATGTCGTCCATTAAACCGATTTCTGCTGGAGTTCCCCAAGGTAGCGTCCTTGGCCCTACTTTATACTCCATTTATACTTCGGACATGCCTACCCAAACTCCAATTACGGAAGTGAATGAAAATGACGTTTTAATTGCGACATATGCTGATGACACTGCTGTCCTAACTAAAAGCACCAGTATCTTGGCGGCTACTTTTGCTTTACAAGAATACCTAGATGCGTTTCAACAATGGGCTAAGAACTGGAACATCAGAATAAATGCGGACAAATGTGCTAATGTTACATTTACTAATCGGAGAAGTAACTGTCCTGGAGTCAATCTTAATGGAAGTCCAATAAGAGCTTATCCTGCATATAAATACCTTGGTGTCACCCTGGATAAAAAGCTTACTTTTAACAGACATATAACATGTATTAAAAATTCGTTTAAAAACAAAGTTGCTCGGATGGCCTGGTTACTTGCACCACGCAATAAGCTGACGCTAGGATGCAAGGTTCTAATTTACAAATCAATTCTAGCGCCAAGCCTTTTCTACGGGTTACAGGTTTATGGCATCGCTGCCAAAGCCCATCTACATAAAATCCGGGTTTTGCAAGCTAAAACCCTTAGAAGGATCTCTGGAGCTCCGTGGTTTATCCGAACAAGAGACATTGAACGCGATCTCAACGTGCCCAAAATCGGAGACAAGCTGCAAAAGCTTGCTCAAAAATATATGCAACGATTGAATGATCACCCCAACAGCCTTGCCAATAGACTTGGCACCGCAGCTATTAGCAATGCTGATCCACGAACTAGAGTCAGGAGAAGATTAAAAAGATTTCACCCTCAAGACCTACCAGACCGGATCTTGACATAACATTTTCACCAAACACATTTTATTTCTTTCCTTGTAATCACATCTTGCCCTAAGCACTGCTTAGACATAGTTTTGTTATTAATTTGTTAAGACGATTAGATTAAGCTGCCATTTGGGTAGCAGTGCGCTAATCATGAGAATAAAATTTCTACATATATAAAAGTAAAAAAAAAATATTGTCACGATGTAACCAATAGAAAGTTAAATCCGGATATCGAAAGAAAATTGTTTTTTTTTAATGATTTTTTTAAGGCCTTACCCAGGAATACTTAACATTTCATTAAATTAAATTCAGTCTTATATAAACAGCTAACAATCAACTGTAGGATAAAAGAATCTGTTATGCGATTTATCGAATAGTAGAAGGAGACTGTTAACAAAATCTGCGAGTAGTTAGTCTTAAGCAAGATATACAGCAGAAGCGACGCTAAGTTAAGACCAAATCATTGTTATTAAAAGCACACAATCTCTAGCATATTAACACATTAAATTAACCTATGAGACCACTAAGAAAACCACATCCTCTCACACTTATTTATTTTCTCTCACACCGATTTTAGTTTGTAGGAGAACCCAAGTAAGGGGGTCGTTCGCAGGGTGCGGAACATCTGGGACCAATGAGGTGGGCAAGCAAGTGTCGCCTCTAAATACCTGGGTGGCTCGTAGTTAGCCTAAGGAAAGGACATCCACTCTCTCACTAGGTAGGATTTCGGAGCTCAGTCCAGAGAGTATCTTGCGCACGCAAATGAAAAATTAGATTAATCCCTTTAGGATTGCAGCAAAAGGATATAAATACTTATGAAATTTGGTAAATCGGATGGTAGAACAAAGCCAAATCCACTGAAAGTCCCATCCCTCTAACTTCACAAACTAAACCAATTCATATGTCTAAACCATTTCGAAGAATTTTAATTAAATTTGATCTTTGATATTTTTCCGATATTTTCGACCAAATTTCCTGAATTTCGGTTATAGTTTCGGGGCGAGCACTGTCAACCTTCCTCTAACTTTTAACTTTAGTCCAGTTTACTCACTATTATGTGATATATGTATATGCTAACATACAAGTCTGAAGTATTTACCATTTTCAAAGATTTTGTTGTTAAGTGTGCAGCCCATTTCAATCTTAAGGTCGTGCATATATTTGCATATAGATAAAGGAGGAGAATATTTATTAAATGACATGCGGGAATACTGCGTTGAGAAAGGAATAACTTATTTATCTCTTCCTCTCTTTATCTTAAAGCGGCCTGCGTTTTTTGTGCGCACTGCGTTATTATCAATTCTTTTATTGATGGGAAAAATTCATGGGAAAAATTCGGCTTCTGATTATACAAGTATAAGTGGGCAATTGTCTGATATGTCCTCCGTGGCATAGCTTCAAGTGATACCACCAGATCCAATAATTCAAACCCCCTTATGTAACGGCGCCTGAAGCGACGTAGGCATAAAGAGAAATAAAAAAAAAAACAAAGAATAAAATTTGAACTTAACCCGCGAAAAATACACAAAACAAAATATCCCATTTTTGGCGACAGTTACCACTTAGGCAAATCATCGGCCAGCTGATCAAAAGTGGATCAAGACTGGTCAGTCTAAAGGGCCAGGAAATGGCGCGGGAGAGGGCAGACCTTCTTTCGAAATTTGGACCTACCGCAAGTCGGTCGTGTTGAGAAGAGCGAAAATTCGTAAACTCTTCTTTTTGTTTTTTGGTTTGCACGCGGTCGTGCAAGTGCGGCTTCGCCCCCCCGAAAGAAACGGAACCGCGGGATCGCAACCAGCCGCGAGTGGAAAAAAAAACAGATTCAACATCCAGCCCGTGCCTGGAGCCAAAGTGCAACACGTGGAACACGTGATCAGCGCCGGAGGAGAGGGCGCTAGGAATTTGGAGAAAAGAAGAACCCGACGAACGGGGCCACGTTTTCCCGCAACCCCGAAGAGAACCTCTCGAGGGAAACTTTGGAAAAACGAGCCCCATCACTGGAAAGCCTCCCGGAGTCCCGCACGTGTAGAGCGGGAGAGCGAGAGAGAGAAGCGACAACGTGGGACCGCCGAGCCCAGACGTAGAAGGAGGAACAACGGAGGGAAGAGAATCAGAAAACACCGTTGGGAAGCTCGGACTAAGGAACGGCAGAATTACCACGTGTTTGCACAAAGGAGAATCGAAAAGTTGCAAGCAAATGGAGTTTTGGTGAAAAAACAAAGAAGAAACAGAAAAATGAAAACAGACCACGTGTTGTAGAGGCGAAAAAGCTGAAATCAAAAATGGCAAAGAACTGAAAATTGAAACAAAAATTATTTTTTTATATTTTGTTAAAAGAAAGGTGCAAATAGAAAGAAGAAAAGAAAAGAATGGAAGAATTGTGAATAAAGTTTAAGTTGACGCTATTGATAAGTGAATCACACTGAGAAAAAATGAAAGTCGAAAAATGTGAAGTTTAAAGCAAAGAAGCGAAAATGTAGAAAAATGAAAGAAAGAAAAATCAAACAACATATTTAATAAAATTTAAGCCATGATCATTAATGAGTGAAATGTATTATTTTCTATTTTTTTATTTTTATTTTTATTTTTGAATAATTGAGATCAAGTGCTCCAAAGAAGAAGAGAAAGAGGAAAGAAAAGGAAAAGAAGTGCAGAAATGACCAAAAGGAAGTGTGTGTCGGAAAAGAGAAGAAGAAAGAAGAGCGAAAGCAATAAGTGAAGTTTTTTTTGACATTGATTGAAGTGAAACGGAAAGCAAAGAGAAGCACAGTGGTATTGAACAGAGTTTTGAATATAAAAAGAAAAACAAGAAAGGAAAGCTAACTTCGGGCGGAGCCGAAGTTTATATACCCTTGCAGTTGAGTCGCAGTCCGCTAGGTGGCGCCACGCATCTTATATAATTAGATATATAGCGGATCGTATATAGTTGGCCGATCCTTATGAAATTTTGCAAATCGAATTATTTTGCCAAAAGAGAAATCCATTGAAACTCCCATCCTTCTAACTTGAAAAACAACGAAGTTATAGCATTTCCGATCAATCAGTTATACGGCAGCTATAGGATATAGTCGGCCGATCCTTATGAAATTCGACAAATCAGATTGTTTTTCCCAAAATAGAATCTGTACCAAATCCCATCTTTCTAACTTAAAAAAACACCAAAGTTATGCCAATTTCGATCATTCTATAACAGCTATAGTCGGCCGATCCTTATTAAATTTTGTACATAAGATATTTTGGTCAAATATAACATGTGTGGAAAGCCCCAACCCTCTAACTTGAAAAACAACGAAGTTATGGCATTTCCAATAGAAAGTTAACCAATCAGCTATAGGATATAGTCGACCGATCCCCGCCGTTCCGACTTATGTACTGCCTGCAACAAAAAGAAGGCTGTGTGCAAAGTTTCAACTCGATAGCTTTAAAACTGAGAGACTAGTTTGCGTAGAAACAGACAGACAGACAGACAGAATACATATACTTTATGGGGTCGGAGATGTCTCCTTCACTGCGTTGCACACTTTTGACCAAAATTATAATACCCTCTGCAAGGGTATAAAAATGAAATGTGATTGAATTTTTGTTTTTTTTATTATTTATCTTGATTAAAAGCAAAGAAGAAGAAGGAAGTGAATAAAACTTAGAATGAAAAATAAAATAAAAATACTAATGGAAAATTTCTAAAAAAATACATAAAGAAAATCTTAAACCCTAATCCACGCCAGCAGCCACCAACGCCAAGGGGTCGACCTTTTCGCCGAGGAAAGCATGTAAGTCGGAAATTTTCCATTGTGAATTAAAAGAAGAAATTTATTAGCCATGCGCAAAATTTGATTTATTATGAATTTATATATTTGGTTTCCCTTTTTTTTCCACTGTAAACACAACCTTAGACAGAAAACAAAGAAAAATTTGAAAGAAAAGAAAAATTTTAATACATTAATTTCCCTAAACTATAAATACACATGCAGCACAAAATTATTAGAAAAAGTAAAATTATATTAATAATCAAACAAAATAAACAAATATTTTAGGGTTTTCATTAGGATTAGTCATTTTCTCGACTGCATTGTTAAAAATACTAGGATTAATTTAGCTATGTCAATTAAGAACTTTAAATGAAAGATTATGAATATAATGTCTCTGTAAATTTAACCGACTAACTTCGCAAATGAATCCTCGGGTGTAGCGGGGGAAAAGGGGCCACCAGAGTCACACTCTTCTGCCTGAGACCAAGGTAGGGTTGGGGAAATGGAAAGAGGACACACCAGCAGCAGTGATCCTTCATAGATTTTCTCGAATCAAACTTCTGTCCTGGCTTAAATTTTTAATTTTATTTTTTTTTGAACTTGACGATTGAAATACCGGCTCTGATCTCTAGCGGAGATTTTACACTTCTCTCTGACGCAACCTTTCTTATACCGCTAAATTATTATGATCCTGCATTGCAACTGTTGAAGGACCTGTCCCAGCAAGACCACCACCCCCCAAGCCGACGAGCTAGAGCCGGACCCTTTCAGCGTGCCCGCGAGCACAGGTCCTCCTACTGCACACAACCCCGTTGCACGTTACACTTAAGAGTCACCGAACAGGGTACTAGACCATCGAACTGATGCCGCAGTATGGATATTAGTTATTAGCAGGGCCGACGAGAACCATTTCGGGCCCGGGGCATGGATTCCACACGGGCCCTTTTTCCTTTTCGTCTCTCATTCTCATTAAGATCAACCAATATAATTTTCAATATTTATTCATTCTAATTAAACATTCATATATTTCTTTCTCAATTTTGGTCATCTAAATTTTCGAAAAAAAAAAATTAGACCCCGCTGCCGGAAATTTACCCGGCTGACCCCCCCTCTCATCGGGCCTGGTTATTAGTATTAGTTGCAGGTGATCCCACCATCAAAATATTTTTTTTTTGTCCGGCTGGCCCCTGATACTTCTGAGATTGATATCGTTGACCCGTGTATTCGCCAGGCCCGGATGGTGTACCAGTTTTAAAGAACTGCGCCGAGGCTCTGTGCAAACCGCTCCTTAAACTCTTTAATCTATCGCTGAAGACTTCGATCTTTACCCTGATGTGGAAGGAACCTTACGTTTTTCCAACGCTGCAAATTATAGAGGCATTTTTAAATTGTCAGCAACTCCGAAGCTTTTTAAAAAACTTTTCACTCTTATCTTATAACTATAACTTATATCTTATCTTATAACTTATCACATTTGCAACACCTATGTAGTTCAATAATATCTCCGTGCCAGCATGGCTTCATGAAGCGCCGCTCCACCACTAGCAACTTGTTGTAACATCTTTTGTCACGGATGGGTTACGGAATGGCTAACAAACATACGTCATTTACACAACCGTCCGCTTCTTATAAGTAAACTTTGGGATTCCCAACTCATCTCCTTATTTGGATTTCGAGCTACTTATTTGGAAGGACCCAACGTGTTATCTTTAAAGATGTTACCTCGCGTTTTGTCCCCGTCGAATCTGGGATGTCCCAAGGAAGTCATCTTGGACCCTTACTTTTTACACTGCTTATTTACGCAATGTCCCTTGCCTGTACTTGTACTTATGTAATTACGCTGATGATGTTAAGCTTTATCTTCAGTATAAATTCACTGGCGCCCAATCTAGACATTAATCCGATTTGGATAAATTTTAAAATTGGTGTTTAGCAAATAACCTAAAGCTAAATGGATCGAAATGTAAACTTATGTTTAAACATTTTATCGATGTAGTCCACATCAGGCTATGTATTATCTCTATGGGAACGCCTTAGAACAGTAGCGTAGATAGGAGGGGGATCAGGGGGATCAATCCCCCCCCCCTTGGGTCTGAGAATTATAAGATGATATAATCTCAAAATTCTCCCCCCCCCTTGGGTCTGAGAATTATAAGATGATATAATCTCAAAATTAAAAAAAGAAACACATTTTTACGCGATGACTGTGCAGTACAGCATTATTATTATTATTATCGCAGATTGCGGATTATTATCGCAGTGTAAAATAAAACTTACAAAAAAACAGGATATTATTCTGAGTCATATCCCCCCCCATATCAAAAAGCTATCTACGCCACTGCCTTAGAACGATTAACTCAAGTTTACGATCTAACTGTCCTATTACATTTGAAACTTAAATTTACCGACCATATATCCACCATGGTTAATAAAGCTATGGTTTTGCTTCGTTTTATTAAAAGATGGTCAAAAGAATTTTATAACCCGTACATAGCAAAAACTTTATATATATCATTGGTCCGTCCGATTTTTGAGTATGGATCGTGTGTCTGCCAGAGAGCTGGAGCTGGAAAAACATCGATGTTGGCCACAATCGATGTTGTCGATGTTTTGGGATGAAAACATCGATTATAATCGATTATCGAAAAAAAACGAATATTTTTTTTTTCCGTTTGAATTTAACTTATTTAATTGAGAACATATAGGAAGCTGTTTTTGTTCAAAAATAACAACATATTAACTATTTTTGGTTTGAGACAGCTCTTGCGCTCTCTAATGACTTGGATCCTCTCGGACGCCGTGGAAGATGCTGAAATGCCAAAGTATTGTTTTGCAATGCTTTTCAAAGCTTCCATGAAATCTGGGCATAATCTATAAAAAAATAAGCATTAGATTTAAAAGGATATATTGAACAATTTCAAACCTTGTAGAACTCTAGGGGCTCGACGTTCTCCGGGGAATTTGAAGCCTCCAAATATTGCCTTAGAGCTATAATAACGTCTGTCCTGGTCGACTTAGATTTAACAGCGACTTTTTGCTGTAGGAACGTAAATTTCTTCTTTTCCGGTTCTGGATTAGGTGGTGTTGGCGTATCGTGCTGTGTTTTGGACAATGTGTTGTACAATTCACTCTCTAAAGCCTCAGCAGCTTGGCCTGAATTTGACTGAGAGAGAAAACCATCTTTTTTGTACCTTAAATCCAAAATAGTTGCCACTCTTGGGACTGTTCTAGCCTCATAATGGGCGAAAATGGTAGAAAGTCGAAAATTGAATTCCCCTCTGTAGCTTAATTTTTGGCTTAATATCAACCATCTTTTTGTTTAATTCACACAGAGAGGAATTAATATCGATATTGAAGCCTTTTTTTTGGGAAATTTTTTTTTTTTGAAAGCTCAAAAGGCTCCAAGATAGCAAAGTCTTCCAAAATAAAGATGTCCTCTGCTGAGAACGGCTGTGGAGCTTTTGATGTGATCAGAAGCACTGTTGAAATATGCTCGAGCAGAGTTCCAGCGGGTGGGAACCTCTTGGAATAAGCTAAATGCTTTTGTTGAGCGATCAGCTTTTTGATAGCGACCGAATTAAAGACGAGATTCAATTGTTTATATTTAATTTATTGAGCTAATTCCGCACAATAAAACAAATAGCGGCCCGTCAATAACAAGTCTCAAACTACAACAAGAAGAAGAACAGCTTTTGCGCAGAAGCTCTTCCAAAGCTCCCAAAAGCGCATGCGCTACAAAAATGGAAACTAAGTGCATGCGAATCTGGGAGTCAAAAGAGAAGATTAAATGCCGCTGCAGATGAACAAATTATCAATATTCTAATTAGCCTATCTGGTAGCTGCTTAGCCCAACAGCTTTTTTAGAAGAACCTTGGGCCTGCTTAAACTTTTCATAAGCAATCGTGCTGCTTTTAAAAAAAAGCCACTTTACGCTTACATTTTGTTATGGACGGAGACACCATTGGGTGCTTCAGTACTTCCTGTACCAGCAGGTTAATAGTATGTGCGAAGTATGGCAAGTGCTTTAACTCCAAATTTCGACAAGACTTTACCATGCTCGCGTCATTATCAGTGACAATAGTTGTCACTTATCAAAGTAAACCCCACTCTGTTAATACGATTTTTAAAGAAGCCGCTATTGTATCGGCTGAATGGCTTGTTGGAGTTATCAACTTATCCGTTGATAAAACTGCCGATTGGAAATTAAATGTTGATGAAATTAAGTGAACAGTCACTGTTATATAGCCTTTATTGGCTTGGGACATCCGGCAATCCGTTGTAATGCCAACGTGCTCCTCTTGATTTAAAATGACTTGGAGTTTTACCCTTAAGGCCTCGTACTCGCTTTTAAGGGTAACGTTACGCAAATGTGTTTTGCTTGGCAGCCAAGGTTTTTACCAGGTCTATAAAACCTGGATTCGATACTATGCTAAATGGTTGCACATCTCTGGCTATCATTTTTAAAACAGCTTTGTCGATTGTAGCCTTCCGCGCAGAGCCATTTACATATTGTTTATTTTTGTTCAGGAATTTGTCCATACACTTTCTAAATGAGCAGTATTTAAGGGCTGCATTAAATTACTCGTATTTCCCGAAGTCTTATAGATTTTACCACATTTCAAACAAGTCGCTGTTTGATTTGAGCCCTTCTTGAAAAACTCCCAAACCTTTGATATTTCCTTTTTTGTCCGCTTGGGACTCGGTATGTTTTCATCGTTCTAGTTGTCCAACAAAGTTCACGTTCCTGTATCAAAAGAAATAAGTGTTAATTAGTTAATTAAAGAATGTATGTACATATATTCCGTGTACTACATATGTATACGTATGTGAAAAAGGGAGAATATATATCATATACAAGTAGTGTATCCGCAAATGCACTTAATGTATCTGCAAATACCCTGGATAACGAATCCTCCATAAAACCAGTATACCCTGCCATACCTATCTCATCATATATGTATAAACAACATTCCAGAGCTACTGTGGGAATAATTCAAATAGGCTAGACACAAACCCTTTCCCATAGCATTATCATTGGCATCCAGACATAAACCATTCACACGAACATCAAACGTCAAATTTGGACCCTTTTGCTCCAAATTCATAAACAAGTGCCCATCCTGGGGACCTACATGTCAGCATAAAACTATGACCAATCAAAACTATTCAACCAAAGTCCATCTATGCTGCCAGCGTCGCTGTCACCGATAAAAGCTATAGTTATAAGAAAATTGAATTTGTAAAATTAGTTTATAATCAACGATCAAACCAATAGGATATCTTTATAACTCATTCTTGATATTAAAANTATATAATTGGCGCAGTCGGTAGGATACAATTATCCTCGCGTGTTTTAAGTATCGAACTAAATACACCGCAAATTTATTGTATCCGAAAAACGAATCTATAAACATTTCTAAACAGTGAAATCACCAATGAGGATTTCAAGTGTGAAGTGCAACAAAAAATTTTAATACCAGTGAACTCAGCATTAGTCAAATCACGAATGAGGATTTCTAATGTCTATTTGAAATAAACAAATAAAATAAAATTATTAATATAATCAAAACTATTTAAAAAAAAGAATATATATATATACCAAATTAAATAAAAAAAAAAAACTTAAAAATGCAATCAGAACAAGCATCCACATCAGCTGCAGCAAGGCACATCCTGTCTGACAGCAATATGAATAATTTCTTCATGCAACTAAAACAAATTGACAAATTTGATGGTGATACAATTTATTACGCAATACAAAACAACATCGTCTACTCAGAATAAAATCATTCAAGGAGCTATCCTAAACCACATCGTTGGACCTGCACGTACAATTCTTCTTAGGAATTCAACCCAGGACTGGAATGAATTATGAACCTTACTCATCAGTGAATTTAACTCATCAAAACCCCCACATCTCATGATCATGGATTTACATAAAATTAAATATCAAAATAGTTTACATAAGTTTATTGATGAATTAGATAAACAGACAAGCAGAATTTGTAATAAGTTAAGTCTGGATAATAATGCATTAAACACTGTTACATTTTCGAGAATATTAGGTGATCATATAGCAGAAGTAATTCGTGAAAAATTACCATTACGAGTGTACATATCTATATGCAGAGACGATATATCAACTCCAACTAAATTAAAACAAGCTGCTCAAGCTGTAGGTCTATACGATGATAATGATATATATAATTGATGACGATGTGTTGAAAATCGATATAATCTACCAATGGTCTCTACATCTATGATAATACCTTTAATAATAATAATTCTAATAATAATCAAAGGGACAGAAACCAAAATTCCAATCAGAATGTAAGAAACAATAGGAGTCAAAATTATAATAACCGTGGGACATATAATTACACAGCTCCACAAAAAAAAAAAAAAAAAATTCAGAGATCAGACCATACCTCCTATATGGATTTGGGGTCGCTGAATCCGAATCCGTGGTCAGTTGGTCGCCATCACGTCAGGTTTTCGAGAAGATAACGGTTGAATAGTCGAAAAACGCCGTTTTTGGCCATTTTCGAAAAATCGTACCGCAAAATTCTGATGTGTTACAAACCTAATTCAAAATGGAAATGAAAGGCTGATTTGTGATCTTTAAAACGAGCTCCATGCCAAATTTTTCGCATGCACCGTTAGGACAGGGGACCAAAACACACTTTTCACTTTTTTGAGGTTATGAAGAACCTCAAAAAACACACTTCACTTTTTTTGAGGTTATGAAGAAACTTGACGTGATGGCGTCAAACTGACCTCAGATTCGGATTCAGCGACCCCAAAAACCCCCGGGTACCATGTTTTATTTGAATATGCTGAATTTTGAAGTTTTTGTGTTCGGCATACATTTTTTGCTAAGATGCCTACATATAAACGCACCCCCTGTCCTAACGGTGCATGAGAAAAATTTGGCATGGAGCTCGTTTTAAAGATCACAAATCAGCCTTTCATTTCCATTTTGAATTAGGTTTGTAACACATCAGAATTTTGCGGTACGATTTTTCGAAAATGGCCAAAAACGGCGTTTTTCGACTATTCAACCGTTATTTTCTCGAAAACCTGACGTGATGGCGACCAACTGACCACGGATTCGGATTCAGCGACCCCAAATCCATATAGGAGGTATGGTCTGATCTCTGAATTTTTTTTTTTTTTTTTTGTGGAGCTGTGTTATCAACAAAGACAAAATACTTTTGATTCAAATAGAAATTTTAATTCAAACTATGATAATAATTATATTTACTCTCAAAATCCTTCAGGTCAAAACTCTCCAAATTACAATCAATCTGTTAATGTTCCTCTAAAACTATCAGATCAACAGAAAAGACCAGAACCAATGGAAAAAGTTCAGACACAAGTCTCGGAAGAAACACAACAGCAATAAAAATAAAAATTGATAATAGACCATGCATTTGCCTTATTGACACAGGTTCCAGTTTATGCACAGGTACAGTTTAATAAATGAAAATGTTCTAAAAATCCAATTAAAGAGAATAATATAAAAGTTCAAACAGTAGGAAATTCAGTCACTTTGAATAAATCCATTGAATTCATAATTCCAAAATTATTTAAATCTGAACAAAAATTTTTGTCAACGAATTTTCCAATCATTACGATTTTCTATTAGGACGAAATATTTTAAACCTTACATCAGCCCAAATTGATTTTGGAAAGAATATTGTTAAACTAAATAATTACGAATTTCCAATGATATAATTCCAATCAATATACATAACATAACAAAAACTATACAAAAATGTTAGAAGTTGAAGAACACATTTACGCATTGGAAACGGAATTAAAAACTAGTTATATTCGAGATTATCATCTCAACAGTGAGGAAAAATCGGCACTACATTCACTAATGTCCAAATTCTTTCACATTCAGTATCATGAGGGTGATAATTTGACCTTCACAAATGAAATCAAACATAAAATAAAAACTTAACATGAAGATCCCATTTATAGAAGACCATATACTTATCCCTATATTTATGACAATGAAGTAGAAAACCAATTAGCAGATATGTTTAAGAAAGGCATTGTTCGCAAAACCAAATCTCCTTTTTATAGTTCTATAGTAATAGTTCCCAAGAAAATGGATGCATCGGGCATTCCAAAATTTCGTATTGATTACAGAGGACTTAAAGAGATAACTATTGACGATAAATTACACTGTGCGACAAAAAAAAAAAAACGAAATACACTTGGGAAACGAGATAGTGTATGTTGTTAATCTGGTCGAAGAGAACTCAAAAATATTTTTTTTGTATTTTTGGAACCCTCCAATTTTTATTTATTTAAAAAAAATCTTTTTTCGGGACTTATTTGCGCTTAAAAATTCCTGAACGCGTTTTTTTCAACCGATTTCAAAATTTTCGGTGTTTTTTAATAGTTAAATGTTGTAGCTTTTGAAAAAAAAATATATCTTCGATTTTGTTGAACAAAAAGGACAAAATTTTTACACCTGAAACTGAAGTTTTCGACTTTTATTCGTGTTTTTCGGATTTTGATGCCAGTTTTTCGATACAACTTACAAAAATTCTGTCATTTTTGCCATATATCAATGTTTTCTCATTAACTCTGAATAAAACGAGACAATTTTCATCAAAAAATTATGAAAATTGGTAAAGTTAAAACGCTTTTCCCAAAAAAAGTCAATTCAACCTTGCGCGTGCTCCGGAGTAACCGTGTGTATAAGACAGGAATATGTTCTTCTTCTTATAGTGCTCCCATGGTTTTATTAACTTTTTTTGGGAAAAGCGTTATAACTTCGACAATTTTTATTATTTTTTAATGAAATTTGTCTCGTTTTATTCAGTATTAATGAGACAATATTCATATGTGGCAATAATGGCAGAATTTTTGTCAGAAGAAAGCAATATACTCTTATTTTTATACACATTGTTCCTCCGAAGCGCTCTCTAGGTTGAGTTGACTTTTTTTGGGAAAAGCGTTATAACTTCACCAATTTTCATTATTTTTTGATGAAAATTGTCTCGTTTTATTCAGAATTAATGAGTCAACATTGATATGTATCAAAAATGGCCGAATTTTAGTAAGTTGTACCGAAAAACTGGCATCAAAATCCGAAAAACACGAATAAAAGTCGAAAACTTCAGTTTCAGGTGTAAAAATTTTATCCTTTTTGTTCAACAAAATCGAAGATATATTTTTTTTCAAAAGCTACAACATTTAACTATTGAAAAACCGCGAAAATTTTGAAATCGGTTGAAAAAAACGCGTTCAGGAATTTTTAAGCGCAAAAAAGTCCCGAAAAACGGTTTTTTTTAAATAAATAAAAATTGGAGGGTTCCAAAAATATAACGTGTCAAGTGCATGGCCCTGCAAATTTTTCGGTGCTCGCGCATATGATGTAAGTAGCGAAAAGCTCTCGTTGGATTCTCGCTATTTATAATTATGTGCATGAGACCCGAAAAACCGGCATTCCCAGATGTCGTTAGGTGGCAAGCCCACTTCTGAGATAGGTTGCACTCGGCTAATCACCGGATCGACTGAACAATAACGNAAAAAAAAAAAAAAAAAAAAAAAAAAAAAACACTCACACCCCCAGCCCGATGACGACCCGCCGCTTTTCGCAACGGACACGGATTGGACAATGAAAAGTGAGGACCCTAATGGAGCCTTCCAGAATTGCGCAGTAAGGAGATGGGCATAGTTAGGATTGGAACCCTGTAGTGGAACCGCAAGGAAGAAGAAGAGTAGTGGGACGCCCCAAAGCTCACCTGGCGCCGATCTACAATACGCGAACTCGCAGTAATACATCACCTGGGGACTTGGCAAAAGAGAACAGCACAGAATAGGGTCCGGTGGAATACACTTGTGGATGCCCTAAGCTCCCAAGCGGAGTAATAGGAATAAAAAAAAAAAAAAAAAAAAAAAAAAANNNATATAAAAAAAATATTTTTGAGTTCTCTTCGACCAGATTAACAACCTACACTATCTCGTTTCACAAGTGTTTTTTCACTGTCGCACCGTGTTATCCATCCCCAATATGGATAATATATTAGATAAGTTAGGGAAATGTCAATATTTTACAACGTTAGATCTGGCAAAGGGATTCCATCAAATTGAAATGGACCCAAGATCAATTCAAAAAACAGCATTTTCCACAAAGAAAGGACACTATGAATATACTAGAATTCCTTTCGGTCTAAAAAATGCTCCTGCTACATTCCAGCAATGTACGAATAATATTCTTCATGATATAATAGGAACACATTGCCCAGTATATTTAGATATTATTATATTTTCAACCTCATTACAAGAACATTTTCAATCCCTTCAAAAAGTCTTCGTCCGATTAAGAAAATCCAATCTTAAATTTCAATTAGATAAATGCGAATTCATGAAAAGCGAAACTGAATTTTTATAATTAGTAATTATATACTACTGAAGGAATTAAAACAAACCCAAATAAAATTGAAGCTATTGAAGATTTTAAAATTCCAAGTACTCCTAAACAAATTAAATCATTTATAGGTCTTTGCGGATTTTACCTAAAGTTTGTTAGAGAATTTGCAAAAATTGCTAAACCATTGACCCAGTGCCTTAAGAAGGATACAAAAATAAATTTCAAAGATACTAATTACGTTGAAGCATTTGAAAAAATAAAAACAATAATAACGAATGATCTAATTCTTAGATATTCAGATTTTGAAAAAAACATTGAATTAACTGCTGATGCTAGTAGTTATGCTTTAGGAGCTGTCTTAGCTCAAGAGGGTAGACAGGTTTGCTATGCAAGTAGAACATTAAATGATCATGAAGTAAATTATTCAACTATTGAAAAACAGTTATTAGCCGTAGCATGAGCAACTAAGTATTTCCGACCCCATCTATTTGGAAGGAAATTTAAAATTACATTCGATCATAAACCACTAGTTTGGTTACACAATATTAAAGAACCTAATATGAAATTGCAAAAATGGAAAATATATCTTAGTCAATATGATTGTGGTATGAATTACATTAAAGGAAAGGAAAATTATGTAGCAGGCGCCTTATCTAGACTACCTAAAAAAGAATCAAATAATGAACAACTAGAAGAAACATTTCAAAACGAAGATGATTTACAAAGTACAGGAGCTACTATACATAGCGCCCAAGAAGACAATGGCAACTGTATTTAGATTACAGAACATTACAGCCAATTAATGTTTTCACTCACCAATTAATATATGAAAATTGAAATGAAGATAGTAATGAATTAGTCCTGTATTTTAATAAAACAATTAATACAATAAAATATAGTAACATGACGGAACGTACAGCAAAAGACATTATTCTTAAATTTGTACGCGGACACAATTTTGTAATGTGCATAAAAAAGGACGAGGATTTCGCAATATTTTAAAGGGTTTTCATGGAATTAATTAAACCAAATTTGGGAACAAAAAGCATGAAAACATCAGTAATACTTCCTAATATATCTACCTACGCAGATTTTCACGAAAAAGTAATTAATATTCATGAGAAAACTATTCATCAAGGTATTAAAAAAACATATGACGATTTTAAAGCTAAATACTATTTTCCAGATGCGCAAAAATTAATCCAAAATATAATTAATAAATGCGATATTTGTAATTTATGCAAGGCAGAACATAGAAAAGTAGCATTTTGAAAAAACCCCTGAAAATAAAAATATCCGTGAGAAATATGTAATTGACTGTTATTCTATTGATCAAAGAAAATTTTTAACTTGTATTGATATCTATTGAAAATTTGTTTCAATTATAGAAACTCATACCACAGATTGGATCGAAAATAAACAAGAAAGGAAAGCTAACTTCGGGCGGAGCCGAAGTTTATATACCCTTGCAGTTGAGTCACAGTCCGCTAGGTGGCGCCACGCATCTTATATTATTGGATATATAGCAGATCGTATATAGTCGGCCGATCCTTATGAAATTTGGCAAATCAGATTATTTTGTCCAAAATAGAATCTGTACCAAGTCCCATCTTTCTAACTTAAAAAACACCAAAGTTATGCCAATTCCGATCGTTGTATGACAGCTATAGGATATAGTCGGCCGATCCTTATGAAATTTTGTACATAAGATTTGTTAGTCAAATATAACATGTGTGGAAAGTCCCAACCCTCTATCTTAAAAAACAACGAAACAAAACAAAAAAGTTATGGCATTTCCGATCAATCAGTTATATGGCAGCTATAGGATATAGTCGACCGATCCCGGCCGTTCCGAATTATGTACTACCTGCAAGGAAAAGAAGGATGTGTGCAAAGTTTCAACTCGATAGCTTTAAAACTGAGAGACTAGTTTGCGTAGAAACCGACAGACAGACGGACAGACGGACAGACGGACATGCTCATATCGACTCAGGAGGTGATCCTGATCAAGAATATATATACTTTATAGGGTCGGAGATGTCTCCTTCACTGCGTTGCACACTTTTGACCAAAATTATAATACCCTCTGCAAGGGTATAAAAAGCATTACGTAAAATATTTAATATGTTGGGTAAACCAAAAACAATAAAAATGGATCAAGATCCCGGATTAGTATGCAAATCATTACAAAATTGGTTAGAAAAAGAAAATATTGAGATTGAAATTACTAGTAGCAAGAATGATATAGCCGATATAGAAAGAGTTCACAAAACAATTAATGAAAAATTACGAATCATATATACACTTAATGATGCTGAAGACAAGCTCATGAATATCGAAAAAGCTATATATGTTAATAATCATGAAATAATACATGATACTACAGGTAGAACCCCTGCTGAAATATTTATTTTCGGTATGGAACCTAATAAAAATGTCCAAAAAATAAAAGAATCAAAAATTTATACAATTAATGAAAAACGGGAAGAATATGAAGTAGGTTTAAATTATGCAAGAGCTAAAAAAGATATGAAACGTAAGTTGAAACTTGATAATCCATTTAAGAAAACAGGAAAAATTATACAAAACAAGAAAGGAAAGCTAACTTTGGGCGGAGACGAAGTTGATATTCCCTTGCAGCTGTGCCATTTTCGATCGTTCAGTTATATTGCGGCTATTGTATATAGTTGGCCGATCCCTATGAAATTTGGCAAATCAGATTAATTTGCCCAAAATGGAACCTGTACCAAGTCCCATCTTTCTAACTTAAAAAACACCAAGTTATGGCATTTCCGATCAATCAGTTATATGGCAGCTGCATATATAGTCATATAAGTTAACACCCGGCTCTTTCGAGCCCCCTCTTGCTCAGCACTATTCGCCCCCAACTACTACTACGCCTCGAACTCGACCCCAGACTCTTAAACCCGAATCTACAGCATAAGCAATTCTCGATATTCAAGTGTTGTGGGTTCAACTACATCCGGATATGTCGCAAGAGTGCAACTATGTCACAAGTGTGCAACTATGTCACAAGTGTGCAACTATGTACGCTGACTAGAATGTTGCGGGAAAGCTGACACATACCCTGAGTGTTACGCTGACTCTTGACACCGCATAGCTGACACTACACCCGCTGACACCACTCACGCCGACACCACACATAGAGTTGGAGTGGGAGATCGGCCGATATCGAACTGACGACCGGAGGGTCACAACTCTGGGAAGGCAGTCTATTTTGACCACCGAACCACCAAGCTAAATTTACTCCAAATATTTCCAATCGTTATATTAAAAACAACTTTCCCTTTCATTAAACAAAAACTTTCATGAAATAAGAACCAAATCTATTGTTAATTTAAGTGACACGAACAATAAATTGTATTCCAATCAACATCAAACAATAAACCAACTGCTTTTCATCAGGTCAACCATGGATGGACACCTTAACTGGCGGCCGAGCAGATAAGTAGAGTGAATGTGAATTATGGGTGTTACAAAATTTTTTTCCCAAAACAAAAAAAGAAAAAATAAATAGGAAAAGGTATAAAAGTGTAAAAATCTTTCTAAAAATAAAAAATGGATAGGAAAAAGTATAAAAGTAAAGTAATGAAAATTTTTCTCAAACGAAAAAAAATAATAAAAAAATGGAAAAATATAATTTATATAAATATAAAAGTGCAAAAGAAAAGTAACGTAGATTTTTCTCAAAATAAAAAAAAAGAAAAAATAAAAATAGATAGAAAATAGTAAAAATATAAAAACAAAGTAGCAAAGATTTTTTCTCAAAATATAAAAAAAAAGAAAATAGGAAAAATAAAGAGTAAAAGTAAAGTAAAAGTAAAAGTGTAAAAATATAAGAATAAAGTAGCAAAGATTTTTCTTTAAGTAAAAAAACAAAAAAAGAAAGTAGGAAAAATAAAGAGTACAATAGTAAAAGTAAAAGTATAAAAGTATGGAAGGAAAATAATACATTTTTTTTTAGAATAATATAAAATAATAATGAAACAAAGAGTAAAAGCAAAATCTGTGTTGTGATAAAAATGATGAAGCAATTACCCACTGCGGCGGTTTGCTACCATGGTATATTCACGAGTGCTAAAATATTGCTTCATATAAAAAAAATAAGAAACCCACCGCGAAGACATTTGCGAGTGGCAGGAATTATAAACAAAAAATAATATAAAAAGGGTTTGTGTATATAAAAAGGGTTTGTGTTGTGTTATAAATCCTTCTAACTTAAAAAACATCAAAGTTATGCCAATTCCGATCGATCTATGACAGCTATAGGATATAGTCGGCCGATCCTTATGAGATTTTGTAGACAAGATATTTTGGGCAAATATAACATGGGTGGAAAGTCTCAACCCAACCCAACCCAACTTAAAAAACACCAATGTTATGGCATTTCCGATCAATCAGTTATATGGCAGCTATAGGATATAGTCGACCGATCCCGGCCGTTCCGACTTATGTACTACCTGCAAAGAAAAGAAGGATGTGTGCAAAGTTTCAACTCGATAGCTCTAAAACTGAGAGACTAGTTTGCGTAGGAACCGACAGACAGACGGACAGACGGACATGCTCATATCGACTCATGAGGTGATCCTGATCAAGAATATATATACTTTATAGGGTCGGAGATGTCTCCTTCGCTGCGTTGCACACTTTTGACCAACATTATAATACCCTCTGCAAGGGTATAATTATAGTAAACAAAAATCAACTCATAATAATGACTTTTCCGCTTGGAATCGAACCTACGACCTTACGATTAACAGGCAGATACCTTAATCATTGATCACCATGGGGTGAAAGTTTTCCGGGCAAAATATTTAGAATGACTAGCAAATATTTGTGATTGATAACTAATATCGAATATGCATAATTTCGAACTCTAGCAGCAGCAGAACTCTAGCGGCAACTTGCCACATCGATGGAAAAGCGCGAACACGCTACGTGACGTTCACGAGGCTAACCGGCCGGTGGTAATCACACTACAGGATGCTTTCTCACTGTAACACAAATATGTCTCACTGAGCTGTGCACTATCTATCCACTATATTTACCTTTCAGCAATGTTAATATTCCCAACTAATCCTGATGTAAGAGATGTTGGAAATTTGGTAAATTCCAAAGCTGCTTTGGCACGTGGTTGCTGCCTTTGTTCAATTTACGCAGGTCAGTTATTTTAGAACGTCTGGTGCTCTTCCTATCGCAAATTCAAATGAACGACCTGACAATAACCTAAAATTCATTGCTACGCAACCGTGAAAATCTCCAAAACTTATAGTAAAGGGGACAATTCCTGATCTCCGTTTGCATCAGTCTCTCAGCGATCTCGCATGCCATGACTTTTTGAAAATATGAGATTAAAAACTCCAATTTAATTGACGAAAGTCTTGTTTAACCATCTATTATAAAATCAATAAAAGTATTTCGAGTTTTTCCTTAAATCCAAAATTAAAAAGTGGTATGATCTACTGATTTCAATAAGAAAATAAAAATCCATAGGTAAATAATTGGGGAAAAATCATAGAGCATAGAGCATAGAGATTTCAACTTTGGACAAGTTTTCCAATGATATAGTAGCTGATAGATACCATTTTTTAATTTTAGTTGGTACACATACATTTCAAAAACAAGAAAGGAAAGCTTACTTCGGGCGGAGCCGAAGTTGATATACCCTTGCAGTTGAGTCACAGTCCGCTAGGTGGCGCCACGCATCTTATATTATTAGATATATACAGGATCGTATATAGTCGGCCGATCCTTATGAAATTTGGCATATCGAATTATTTTGCCAAAAGAGGAATCCATTGAAACTCCCATGCTTCTAACTTGAAAAACAACGAAGTTATAGCATTTCCGATCAATCAGTTATATGACAGCTATAGGATATAGTTGGCCGATCCTTATGAAATTCGAAAAATCAGATTGTTTTTCCCAAAATATCAAATCTGTACCAAATCCCATATTTCTAACTTAAAAAACAACAAAGTTATGCCAATTTCGATCGTTCTATGACAGCTATAGGATATAGTCGGCCGATCCTTATGAAATTTTGTACACAAAATATTTTGGTCAAACATAACATGTGTGGAAAGTCTCAACCTTCCAACTTAAAAAACTCCAAAGTTATGCCAATTTCGATCGTTCTATGACAGCTATAGGATATAGTCGACCGATCCCGGCCGTTCCGACTTAAATACTGCCTGCAAAGGAAAGAAGGGTGTGTGCAAAGTTTTTAACTCGATAGCTCTAAAACTGAGAGACTAGTTTGCGTAGAAACAGACAGACGGACAGACGGACCGACGGACAGACGGACATGCTCATATCGACTCAGAGGTGATCCTGATCAAGAATATATATACTTTATAGGGTCGGAGATGTCTCCTTCACTGCGTTGCACACTTTTGACCAAAATTATAATACCCTCTGCAAGGGTATAATGATATGTACTAGAAACAATGATAGTCATAGCCATTATACGGCCTACATATTTTAATATATGGTAAAATTTTATCAATTTCTTCTCTCAGGTGTACCGCGAAAACTGTGGGTGATCTTAAAGGTTATGGAGCAGTTGAAATTATGCGTGGAGATTTTTTGCTTTTGGCCTGTGTAATCAAAGCTACATAAGTCAATAATTCTACTAGCCATAAAAGATCAAAACACATTGATATAACTCGTGATCTGATTCAAAAGAAATTAATTGTCCTTGACTATATTTCTACAGAAAACATGCTTTATTTACCAAGCCATTAACAACAGAAGAGAAACATTCTATATAAAGTTAGTTCGGTTTTAAACTTCGTTACGTAAAGAGCAAACGTGCAATAAAAAAGAAAATAAATTAATAATTGTCATATACATATGTATACTTAAAATAAAACCTACACTCTCTTCTCTTATACTAACGTTACCAGACATTGTAATCACCACATTATGGGCAACTCTGTAAATTCGAAAATAGAGATACATACTTTAATAAAGCCAGTTCGCAGTCAGACTTTAAAGTGAACGCACAGACCTCTACCTTATGGACATAACATTTTGGCGACGAGGATATAAGGAAAGCGTATCACGTAATCGTTGATTTTCATCAAGATGCCGACAGATACTAGCTTATTACAAGCAATCCTAGCTCAACAGCAGGAATTTACGACAACTATGTATATTGGAGCAGCAACGGAACTGGATGCAAGATATACTAAGCAAAATTGCCGCAGCAAGTGTGAGTGATTCGGTACGCGCGGGCGAATCTATATGCTCTCCGTTTCACATATTTGACAAAGATGTACAAAGCTGGGAGTCATATCTTGAAAAATTATCACAACATTTTAATGCATATTCGGTCAGTGCAGATCTGAAACAAAAAGCTTACTTCCTTTCATGGTGTGGTGTATCAATATTTGAACTTCTATAAAAACTTTTGGGAAGTAGCAATTTGAACACATTTACATACAAGCAACTTACAGAAAAGCTCACGGAGCATTTCACAACCAAACGGCATATTGTTAAAGCTCGTTACGAGTTCTTCAAAAGAGAGATGAAAAATTCACAATTACATAGAGAGTGGGTAGCCGACATGCGCGGGATCGCTTGTGAATGCAAGTTTGTGTGCAACGCAGAAGGTTTTCTGGCAAACTATGTAGATGAAATGATTCGCGATCAAATCATAGTACATACGCCATATGATGCAGTTCGCGCATCTGCTCTTCAAAAGACGCAACCAATTCTTGAAGATGTGCTCATAACATCTTTTATCACGGATGGCTTCCGGAATGGCTTACAAACAGACGTCATATACACTGACTTCAGTAAAGCATTTGACTCTGTTAACCATTCGCTTCTTATAAGTAAACTCAGTCTTTTGGGATTCCCAACTGATCTTCTTATGTGGATTTCGAGCTACTTATCAGGGAGAACCCAACGTGTTTTCTTTAAAAATGTTACCTCGCGTGTAGTCCGCGCCACATCGGGGGTGCCCCAAGGAAGCCATCTTGGACCCCTACTTTTTACTCAGTTTATTAACGACTTGCCCCTTGCCTTAACTAATTCACTTATACTTATGTACGCTGATGACGTTAAGCTGTGCCTTCAGTATAAATTCACTAGCGCCCAGTCCGATTTGGGCGCTTGACTTCAATCCGATTTGGATAAACTTCAAAATTGGTGTTTAGCAAATAACCTAAAGCTTAATGGATCGAAATGTAAACTTATGTCTTTTTACCGATCTAGTCCTCACCAGGCTATGTACTTTCTCTATGGGAACGCCTTAGAACGATTAACTCAGGTTAACGATCAAGTGTGTCCTATTAGATTTGAAACTTAAATTTACCGACCATGTATCTACCATGGTTAATAAAGCTATGGGTGTGCTTGGTTTTATTAAAAGATGGTCAAAAGAATTTAATGACCCGTACATAACTAAAACCAGTTATATACAGTTATATACATCACTGGTCCGTCCGATTCTTAAGTATGGATCGTGTGTCTGGAGTCCTCAATATGGAGTACACCAAGATCACATTGAATCTGTACAAAAAAACTTCCTTACTTTTGCTCTTAGGGGACTTAATTGGGATGCAAATCTTTACCTCCCCTCTTATCATAGTAGACTTTTACTAATCAACTTACCAACATTATGTTTCTGTCATGTTTCTATATAATCTTATTTATGGAAATATAGACAGCCAGCATTTACTAACACGTTTAAATTTTAACATTCCTAGTAGAAGGACCAGAAACTTTCGTCCTCTACTCCTCAGCCATTGTAGTTCGACATATGCCCAACACGATCCGTTCAGGGTATTATGTTCGGACTACAATGGTCTCTACCACATCTTATCACTTTGCTCTACTAACAATCTTAAATCGCTTATATTAACCGCCTTATCTATGCAACACTCTTCCTCGTAATATCTTTCTCCTAATCCTCGCTTATCTATCTCGGATCTATTCCCGCGATTCAAGCCGTAAGTTACGCGGCAGCGTCCCTCGGTCGGTTGGACGGGAGGTGGGCTGTACGTATGCAGTGGGAACCGCGCAAAAAAAAATAACAGCAGAAGCTTACGAGACAACAACAAAAACCGTAGCAACGCTAAAAGAAAATGTAGAAAAAAATGTACCCCTAAATGCGCCAATTAAAAAGATACGCCAGTTAGGAAATCGAAAAAAAACGCATTAAAATCGTGCTCTGGCTGTGGTCATTCTCATTCAAGAGAAAAGTGCAAGTTTCGCAAAGCCGTATGCTACAAGTGTGGTAGACAGAGACATATTACCGTCGTACATATGTATTGGCGAAATCAAGACCAAGTTAAAAAGCAAGGTAAAAACGAAGCAAACGATATAGAAATGATTGAAGCAGTGTACAGTGTAACAGGCTTAATGAAAAATGAAAGGAACAAAAACGTCATTGATCTGGAAATCTTGAACAAAGGGGTTTCATTTCAAATGGACTCAGGAGCAACCGCATCCGTAATAAACTCAAACACATACGCGCTCCTAAATAAACCACTATTACACAAGTGCTCACGAGTGTTACACGCATTTGGGCGCACACCAATACCATTGCTTGGGGAGCTGCATACGGTTGCGAAATGTGGTGAAATAGAAAGAGAAATTATATTAATAGTGGCAAACGTGGAAAATTCGAACAATCTTTTTGGTTTGGATTTATTCAAAACATTCGGTTTTGATATAATGCCAGTATCGAACATTAATGAGGTGCACAGTGTCAATGTGACTGACATACACAACAAATATAAAAACGTTTTTGAGCCCGCAATGGGAGGGATAAAAGACTTCAAAGCCAGTGTGATTTTAAAATCGACAGCAACACCAAAGTTTTATAAATGCCGCCAAATTCCTTTTGCACAAATAGAAAAATTTAAGGCAGAGGCAGACAGATTAGTCCAAGCAGGGATTTGGAAACCGGTGAAGTTTAGCACCTGGGCATCCCCAATTATTCATGTACCTAAGCCAGGTGGAGCAATTCGAATTTGTGGTGACTTTAAGCAAGCAGTCAACGCACAAATTGACTTCAAGCAGTACCCGTTGCCCACAAAAGAGGCTCTATTCCACATCATCCGTCATGGCGAGCAGTTTAGCAAAATATTCCTTAAGGAGGCCTATCTACAAATGGAATTGGATGATGCGTCCAAACATATTATGATCGTGAACACACCGCTGGGCCTTTTTCAATATCAAAGTTTTCCATATGGAATAGCCAGCCCTCCGGCGATCTTTCAAAGATACCTAAAACAAAGGAAAGGAAAGGAAACCTGAAAGGAATTGAAGGTTGCGAAAACTATCTTGATGACATCATCATCTCAGCACCGACTAGGGCAGAACATTTGAAAAGACTCGATCAAGTTCTTGGTATCCTTCAGAACAACGGTAT
This sequence comes from Drosophila pandora, assembly GCA_021223865.1. Lineage (NCBI taxonomy): Eukaryota > Metazoa > Arthropoda > Insecta > Diptera > Drosophilidae > Drosophila > Drosophila pandora. The sequence goes on along the minus strand of JAJJHT010023778.1, from coordinate 236,724 downwards.
TAGATGCAAAATGGAGAAATGCTTTTTCCTCAAGGATGAAATTGAATATTTGGGAAGAAGAATATCCGCAAACGGTGCTCTTCCAGATACTTCAGGACTAGAAGCTGTAAAACAACTTAAGCCTTCTGACAATTTGCAACAATTGGAATCGTTTATGGGTAAAGTAAACTATTATTGCAATTTTATTCCAAATTATTCGCAGTTAGCAGCACCCTTGAACCAACTTCGCAGAAAAAATGTAGCATACATATTTGGGCCGGAACAGCATCAAGCATTCACAGACTTTAAGTATCACATTAAGAACGCAACTGAACTAGCTCATTTCGATGAAAAATTACCACTGATACTAGCCACTGATGCTTCATCTTTTGGTATTGGAGTAGTGCTTTGTCATTTTCAGAACGATAGAACCGAAAGACCAATAGTTTTCAAAAACTTTAGATAAGCACCAAGTAAAATACAGCCAGATCGAAAAAGAAGGACTTTCCATAATATTCGGAGTGAAACGATTTCACCAATATCTATATGGAAGAACATTTATTTTGATTACAGATCACAAACCTCTGGTAACAATTTTCAATCTTCCTCTGATGACATCAAACAGACTGCAACGCTGGGCCATCATCATCATGTCCTACATCTTCGACATAAGGTATCGTACCACAGCAGCGCATGGCAACGCCGATGCTCTATCACGTCTTCCAGTAGATATGGATCCAGATTTTGACAAAGAAGAAGAGAGTCTAATCTTTTAATAGAAGGCCCATAAATTTTCAATAATGTTAAGAGCGGGGCTTTGTGGGGCCACGGAAGTATAGCCTGATATAGGGCAGAACTTTAGTTGGTGGACACCCCTTGTGGTAAGGAGATTTGTTCTGCTGTAGGATCCAGTCATATGTGGGAAACAGTCTGTTTTCTTATGTCTACTTACCTTTTATTAACCGTATAGGTGCAGTAATTGAAGGCTAATTTGTATTACAACAAATTTTTTTTTATGAATAAATAAAATAAAAATAATGGAATATAATGTTGTTTGCTTGTTAAAATCGTGCACTAAGCCGATTTCATTTCCCAGGCCAGCACCTATAGTTAGCTGTGTGCTAGCCTTACTGCATTCTGTCTAGGATGCCATATCCTTGCAGCGTACGCCAGGCAGCGGCGACAACGACAGGAACAGCGTCGACGACAAGAGAGCAACGACGACAGGGGAGCAGCGACGACAACAACAGCGACAGCACAGGCCCCGCAACTGGAGCATGTGAGTCTAAACGGAGGGAACCGTGTGTCGATTCGGTGCCAGGCATCAAGACCACACGGTTTGCTGGGCGCTAGCTTTGGGAGGGCGTGTGTATTGGCACCAACCCGGAGCGGTGATCGGGGATCGACGGGAGGACGAGCGGTCGGTCGGCTGAGCCGAGTAGCCGGTGAGATTCACCCTTTTGCAACTTTATCGAAATAAAGGGGATATTTATAAAACGAAGCACCCTGTGTTATTTCTGGGATCGGGCAATCACGTCGAATATATAAATTCGGTGGAACAATCCCCCAAACTCTGTAAGCTAGCCGCGGCATTTGTTGCGGGCAAAAGTTAGCAAAAACAGTTCGTTACACCTGGCGCCCAAACTACGTGATTGCTTTGGAGTCTAGAAGTAACGCAGCTTCAAGATGGGGAGAAAGAATTGTAATTACGCGCTTCGCAAGGAGGAGTTGTGCGAAGTGTGCAGAGAGCTCGGTCTCTCAGCAGAACGATCAGTAGAGAACATGAGGGCAGTTGTTGCAATGTGGGACGAAGAGGCAAAGGACGACGAAGTGATGGCGGTCACGCGTGTATTTGAGGAGAAATACACGCAGAGGTCCCCGCCGAGATAAAGAGCGGTGAGCGAGTCGGAGAAGCTCATTCAAAGCCTGGCAGTGCCAGAAATGAAAAGCATAAGGAGCATGGAGCCACAAGTGCGAAAGCCAGTCCCGGTGCAGGTTGACCATCCGGCGGGCGATGCCAGAACTACTCCAGGGCAGAGCGCTAAGATGGTTCATAATGAACGATGAGGAGTGGCAAACATGGAAGAAGTTTAGAAGGTGCTTCGAGGCCTTTTTCCTGCCGAAAGGGTAGTTTAAGAAATTAGCAGACCAGGTTTGGCAGCGGAAACAGCAACGAGAAGAACCGTTCAAGGAATATATGGTGGACCTTCAGACGCAAATGAAGCCACTAGGAAAGTCCACGAAGGAGGTGATTGAAAGGCTGGTGCAGAACTGCATGCCGCGCATAAAAATGTTCATGAGGCCATACGCATGCGCATCGCTCGAAGAGGTGATGGGTCTAGCGAAGGAATTAGAGGAGCTGGCCTTCGAGGAAGAGGTCTTTAATAGGCAATCCTCCGCGGCAGACAGAAGGCCGAAAGAGGAACTGCACCAGAAACCACCTGAGCAACAGAGCCCCCCAGGACAGGGATGAGGGCAGAGATGGCAGCCTGAGGATCGACGCCAAATGCGGCAGCGACAGCCCCATGGCAACAGCAGACAACAACGTTAACAATGGGCAGCAAGCCAAAGTCAAAGAGGAGGAACTAGTGGCGTTCACAAACCAGAAAGGTGGTTCGAACATAACGCAGCATAGGATCACGATGAAGGACGACATCCCAATAAAGCAAAGAACCCCAAAATACAGAGGGAGATCAATGAAAAAGTAGAAGAGCTGCTGGAAAAGGGATGCATCACGCGCTACAAAAGAACAACAAAGCGCATGTGAATTTGAGAGAATCAAAGAATATGGAACAGCTGATAACGGGCTATTAGTGGACCGCTGCGGCTAGTTACATTAAGAGAAATAATTAGTAATAATTATGATATTTGATGCTGTCATACGTCCCAACATGCACTAAAAGGGAAAATACGGGAAACCCAACAGAAATATCCAGAGAACGTAGAAGAGGCAGGTCTGGTTTACCGACATTTTCCACATAGAGCCGGAAGCAAATAAGTAGCATGGAAGCTGTGTGTGCCGATGGATATGAAGCAGTAGGTGCTAAAGTAGAACCACGACGCACCGACAGCGGGACATCTAGACGTAAGAAAAACAACTGCAAAAATAGTAGCAAGGTACTTCTGGCCAGTATGTCAGAAAGTGCGAGACATGCATGCGGTATAAACAAAGTCAGATGCAGGCCGCAGAGAAAATGCTGACGCAGATCCCAGAGGAGCCATGGGCGACGGTATGTGCGGACTTTGTGGGAACGTTGCCGAGGTCCAAGCATGGAAACATCATGCTGTTGGTAATGATCGATCGGTTTTCAAAATGGATGGACATGGTTCCATTGCAGAATGCCACATCTGAGACACTGTAGAAGGCAATTTGCAAAAGGATTATCGCGCGATACGGGGTACCAACGGGGTGATACGGGGTGATGGGGACAGACAATGGTGTCCAGTTCACCAGTAGGAGTTTCAAAAGCCATCACAAGCCATGCCCTCAGAGAATGCAGCGAAGCTACAAGAAGTGTTTGAGCTGGTGCGAAGGAACATGGAGAGCGCGGCGCAGGAGCAAGCTTGGCACTACAACCTGAGGAGGCGGGAGTGGAGCTCGAAAATTGGCGACACAGAGCACTGTGGTTCCGCCAGAGCACATTAAATAATTTTTATGAATGGCCCATACTAATCGAATCTTGATATCTTCATTTGAAAAAATCCGCTTTCAAAACATTTTTGGTGACAACCCTGTAGTGTTGCCACTCAAACAAAGTCAGGTACTTGAGAGACCCTGCAATGTTGTTAAATTGGCGCGAAAAACTGGTAAACTTTGCGTGCTTGCTGCTTTGTGTGAAAAAAAGTTTAAAAAATCTAAAAATGGAAATTCCTTGCGAAGGTAAATATTAATGCAAATTAGCTTAAACATTTGTTATTATGTGTCTTGTTGTCCAACTGTGAACTGTTTTATATGTGCATCTTTACAGATTTGAACTAACAATTGTGTTTTTGTTTTGTGGAGAATAACTTATTAATGGCACAGAGTTGCTAAAGAGTAAAAACGAGAAATTAACTACAAAAGTGTCCTCGTTGTCATACAATTAACCATTTTTGCTCCTTTTCGGTAAACTCGCGTTTATCCAGGCACATGTGTGTTTGGTCACGGGGCTCGCGAGAAGCCTTGAAAACTTACATATTCGACAAATTGAATGGCGATCATCAAATCGAAACAATAAACCAAACAGTTTCACATAAAATTACTAACTTTATTAATTACATTAATTTGCCACGATGCTGCCGAAACATAAAGCGATTTAGACAAAAACACGCCATGTGGCTAGCCGGCAATATGACTATACGACTTTCTGATATAAATGAATCCCCACAGAAGAAAGGTGGTCGTCCGAAATTGACATATGAAGCTGCTGGTAAACGACTCAAAATAAAGCTGGCATCTGAAGTTGCGATAGAAAATCAAAATTCAACCTCTTTGTTACTACACGCTGCTAACATTTCTGCCAGAAAATCAACTGAAAATGAAAAAAAAGATAGAACTGGATTGATGGCTCCGATTCCAATAACTTCTGAAAAGACATTCGCTTTTTTCATGGAAAACGGGTTTTCTAAGCAGCAATACATAAATGTTAGAGAAATTAAAATGTAGACCTGCTGGAATAGCATGCACCGAAAATGAAGCAAAAGTTTCCTTGCAAAACTTATTGAACGATACCGCTTCAAGAATATTACTGATGCAAAAGGAAGTTTGTGAAATACTTTCAGATGTACTCAGTGTACTCTTATTTTTAGCTATGGGTTTGATGGGTCTACTGGTCACAGTTTATACAAACAAAATTAAGCATCGCAGAGTCTCAATCTTTAGATGATTCTCTATTTGTTATATCAATTATTTCCATAAAAATAGATCCCATAAAATAGATAGATCAAAAACAAAGTCATTTGGTTAAACAAATCGCCTCAGTCCATACGATTTTGCCATCCTCTAAAAATAGCATACTTAAAGGAAACAACGTCTCTTATATTAGAAGAAAAAGAAAACTTGGACAATCAGATTAAAAACCTGGATTTATACGTGCATGCTTTCGAATCGAATGCAATTTTTGTAAAATTCGATGGGCACCTAACTTTTATAGACGGCAAGGTGTTAAATATAATAACAGGAACAAAATCCTGCCAGTCGTGTTCAATGTGTGGGGCAAAGCCCACCCAGCTTCTTACTATAAGTGATTTTCATTCCAAAATATTTGATATGAAGCCACATACGGATCAGTATGGATTGAGTTCCAATCATACATGGATTCGCTTTTTTGAATTCTTGCTTAAAATATCATACAGAATTGAGCTTAGAAAGTGGCATGTTAAGGGAAATGACAAAGTCGAATTGGAGGCACGAAAATATAAAGTTCAAGCAGCATTTTGGAAAGATATGGGGCTTCATGTAGACAAGCCGAGACAAAATGGCAGTGGCATTACAAATGACGGAAATACGGCGAGCCGGGCATTCTCCAACCCAAAACTATTGTCCTCTACATTAGGAATAGATCACAATTTGATTCAGCGCCTACATGTAATTTTGATAGCCATAAATTGTCATTACCCTACAAATTCAGAAAAATTATTCTGTTTTGAAACTTTTACTATATATAGGACCAATTCCTTTTGGTACCCCATGTCGCCAACAGTACACAAAATTTTAGTACATGGATACATCATCATTGAAAAATCAATTGTTCCTGTTGGCTCCTTGACAGAAAGTGCATCAGAAGCAAGGCACAAACTTTTCAAGGCTGACCGAAAAAATCATGCCAGAAAATGTAGCCGGATTGACAATATGTCAGATGTCTTTCACAGAGCTATGGATTCGTCTGATCCTTTAATTTCTAGTTCTTGGTTCACAAAAACCAACAGGATGCCTCTGCCAGCAGAGGTTGTCGATCTTTTGGATTCGCCAATCATATCCCCAGGTGTTGGCCACAAAGACGGAAGTACATCCCAAAACTCGTGCGCAGAAGACTCAGATGAAGAAAATGGCAACGATGATGTAAGTGACACTTTTGAAATCGAATTAGAGGAAGATGTACCTGACGATATTGAAAACTAAAACACAAGGAAAAGAGTAAGTTACAATTTTTAAGTTATTAAAAAAAATTAATCCAATTTTTTTTTCAGTGTTCGTAAAATTTAACAATGGATTCTAAATACGTAATAGAGTTTAATTTTATTATACCCTTGCAGAGGGTATTATAATTTTGGTCAAAAGTGTGCAACGCAGTGAAGGAGACATCTCCGACCCTATAAAGTATATATATTCTTGATCAGGATCACCTCCTGAGTCGGTATAAGCATGTCCGTCTGTCTGTCGGTTTCTACGCAAACTTGTCTCTCAGTTTTAAAGCTGTCGAGTTGAAACTTTGCACACATCCTTCTTTTCCTTGCAGGTAGTATATAAGTCGAAACGGCCGGGATCGGACGACTATATCCTATAGCTGCCATATAACTGATTAATCGGAATTGGCATAACTTTGTTGTTTTTTAAGGGGTTAGGTGGGTCTGGGAGGCCAAAAAATGGCCTATTTTCAAAAATTTTCTTTTTATATAAAGAATGAAATATTTTATTGGAACTTTTAGGATTATTAAATATACATATTTAAAGATGAATTTCTGAAAAAAAAATTTAAAAAAATTGTTTACAGTTAGCCATTGAGACGTCATTTGCCATGACTCCTGACAAAAAAGGTGCTTTCGCGTTGACAGCACAATTCCTAACAGAATCATCTAAAATGAAAAAACCAAATATTTTCCTTTAGTACAGACCTAAAACTAGAAACTGAACGAAGGAAAACAAAATCAAGCAAAAATTGGATTTTTGGGACACCTTTTTGCAAAAAAATTCAAATTTTGCTGAAATTTTTCGAACATTTTTTTTTTTAAATAGTTGTAATCAACGAAAATAAAAATCCTTCGTTCAAGTTCTAGATAATCGTATCTCGAAGGCCTGTGCAAAATTTTATCAAGATCGGTTGAGTAGTTTCCGAGAAATCTTGACAACCGATTTCAAAAACACAGTTTTGAGAAAAACGCGTTTAAAGTTTGCGCTGTGCCTATAGCTGACCTCGAGCGTCCACCTTTTCAGGACTGTATCTCCGAAACTTTTATTCCAATCGACTTGAAAATTTGGGAGAATATTCTCAAGATTCTGGAGAATTTTATAAAAAAATAAAAAAAAAAAACGATTTTTTTTTTTGCCGCCAGACCCACCTAACCCCTTAAGTTAGAAAGATGGGACTTGGTACAGATTCTATTTTGGACAAAATAATCTGATTTGCTAAATTTCATAAGGATCGGCCGACTATATGCGATCCGCTATATATCTAATAATATAGTATGCGTGGCGCCATATAGCGGACTGCAACTCAACTGCAAGGGTATATAAACTTCGGCTCCGCCCGAAGTTAGCTTTCCTTTCTTGTTTTTCTATAATGTAATACCAAATGTGATTCAAATTATAATTTGCAATAATTTGTTAAATAGTATTTATTTAATAGTATTTCTTAAAATGCATTTTTAACCACTGTGCGGTACGCAAATTGAAAACAAAAATTTTGTTTTAGTTTAAATAATACAACAAAAAAAATTTCAAGTAAATATCTTATAAACTAGAGTTTATGCACCAAAAGCGGGATTTTTGCCCACAGTGCAGAGGCGAAAAATAAAAAAGCCTATCAGAAAATATTTAAACCCAATTTACACGGTTTGTCTCTAAAATGTCAAAATTTTCAATTTGCAAACCGGTTTTCGCTGGAAACCTAACGGTACTTTCTAAAAATAGAATCGAAAGCATAAACACGTGTTCATTTCAACAGCGCATCGCAGCTCTGATGCAATATTTCGAAGCAACAGCGCACTTCGAATTGGGCTGGTAACTAACCAAGGTATTTATTTTCATTTATGAAATTAATTTATACTAATTTTATATGAAATTAATAAAAAGTAACTTGATATGTAAAAAACCCTTTTGTTTGTACCTTTTTTGAGTGTCTTAAATGTGTTTACCTAAAGTTTTAGTTGTGTTCCCACACGATTCCACATTAGAATTATTATTTTTTATCTTTGTCATAGTTTTAAGGTTTTAAAATCGTTAAAGTTAGGTGCGGACAGTTGCGGATGTATTTGTAATCGCTAATATTCTAACATGATTTCTTATTTTTTCCTTATGGGAATAATGGTAGACAAGCCCAGGGACGGAGGTAGAGGATCGTCCAACGATGGAAATGTGGCTAGGAAATTTTTCTCAAATCCCAAATTGGCTTCTGAAATTACAGGGCTTAATGAAAACCTTATCCATCGATGTGCAACTATACTCAAAGCTATTGCTTCGGGGTACAAAATAAATTTGGACAAATTTAATGATTATGCCATCGATACAGCTAAGGAACTGATAAGAGAATATCCATTGTACTATTTGCCAGCTACAGTCCACAGGGTGTTAGTTCGTGGATCTTCAGTGATTGAGCATGCACTCATATCAATCGGAGAGCTTTCCGAGGAAGCAGCTGAGTCAAATAATAAAGAGCTAAAAAATTTTTCATACTAAATTTGTATTTTTTTGTATTGTAGACGCACGATATGGCCAATTTTTATAAAATATATTTGTAATATTATACCCTTGCAGAGGGTAGTATAATTTTGGTCAAAAGTGTGCAACGCAGTAAAGGAGACATCTCCGACCCTATAAAGTATATATATTATTGATCAGGATCACCTCCTGAGTCGATATAAGCATGTCCGTCTGTCTGACATTATCTTTCCACCGACACTTGAGTAGCCGGTGTGGCTAGTACTACTTGTGCCAGCGCACTCAAATGTGGCGATTTCAGCTTGACATTTCTAAAAAAATTTAATACATCGTCTTTTAAAGGTAAGCGACAGTACATTTTGTCGAAGTTCTCCACCTCAAAATATATTTTCACAAGTTGGTCCGAAACAGGCTCATCCTTTGCTTCTGGAACAGTCTGCACGACATCCAAAAATGCTGATAAAAGCGACTTTTCTTCTGGTGGGGATGAAAATAATAAGTCCTTATCCAGTTCAACATCATCAATAGGCTGCGAAACAACAGTTTCTGTGGAATGATCCTTTAATAATAAAACAAAATTAATGTGAAATTTAATGTTTTCAATAATAACTTAGAACAGCTGTGAGTGTTTGACGAGAACAATTTGAATTATTAAAACTAAGAACTAGAGGTGGAGAAACATCGATGTTTTCGATGTTTTCAAAAAGAACATCAAGTGAAACATCGATGTTTTGAAAAAAAAATTTTTTTTTTGTTTTTAATTAGTAGAGAATATAGCGCAAGTGAAAGACTAATATTTTTCAAATTATAAGAAAGAAACAAAGGCTTTATTCGCAATTAAATAAAAACAAAAAATCATCCGAATCCTATTAGATCATCATATATATTCACATTTTGGTACGATTAATTAAGAAAAAATATCTTGATTTTTGTTAATAAACATTAACTTGTCCACTACACCAGGCTTGAGCCTTGTGCGCCGATCCGACACTATCTGTCCAGCTTTGCTGAAGCACCTTTCGGACTCACAGGATGTTCCTGGTACACAAAGGTATTTAAGTGCAACCTGTTGCAGCGATTCGTATATATCAGCTCTTGTCTATAGCAAAAATGATTACTTTAAAATTTTTGATACTAACTTCATCAAAATTCACCTTCTAATATTTTAGTGGGTCGCATGTTTCAGGCTCGTTTTGGGTTTCGAGATGTTGTCTTAGTTGGATCACAGCGTCGGCTCGCGGTGAATTTATCTTCGATTTTAATTTAGAATCAAGGAATGAAAAAACCTTGGAGGGACCGTGTTCAACTGATGGTGTAGGCTCCATCGGCGGTGTGGATTTTTCCATTGGAGATTTCTCGATTATGCTATGGAGTTCCTGCTCCAAAGCTTTAGCCGCTTGCTCAGCATTGTAGGGTGATTCAAACCCGTCTTTTTTGAAGCGGGGATCAATAATTGTGGCAATGCGGGGCACTGTTCGCGTTTCATAATGTCCGAATCAATTTCTCATGTTGGCGTTTAAAGTGTTAAAAGCGATTGTGGCTTCAGCGGAAACGAGTTCGTTTTTTAGGTCAGATAGTTTGCGTTGCATCTCGTAAATCAATGGTATCACCAATGAAATGGTGGGATACTTTCCGCCCGAAATCGTTTTCGTCGCCTGAACAAAAGGACGCAACAACAAACATAGCTCCTTCATGACTTCAATGTCATCGGCCGAAAACGGCACAGGGGCCCTTGGAGTAGCCAACAGCGCCGTTGATAGTGCGTCGTTCGTAAGAAGGATCCTCTCCATCATTTGAAACGCGCTGTTCCACCTTGTTGGAACTTCCTGCACAAGTGAGAGAGCCGGTTCCACATCCGGAGCGTTTTTAAATTTGGCCATTGCTGAGGAGCTTCGCTTCATAAAAGCCACTATAGACTTGCACTTGGTTAGGAGAGGGGAAAGGATGTCCATTTTTAGAATGTCTTGCACAACAGAGAACGGCACGGGTGGCACTTTGCGGCACCCTATGCATACTCATAAAAATTCGTATATGGATGGCACTTTCCACTCATCAGAAAAATTACATGATGCGACACACACGAATTCCAATAAGTGTAATGGGTGTATTGCCTTTCTTGCACTTGTTCACTTTGTGTATGTGTTACAACACTCAAACACTCAGACACTCAGGTATTTTACGCTTGTAAGTATTAATCATACTTAATCAAAAAGTGTTGAAATGAGAGATTAGTAAAAATCATGATTGTGTCAAAAAAACATGAGTAGTAAAAACACACATGAAAGTCTTGAGTGTTTATAGAAACACCTAGGTGTTTTCAGATTGATCTGTTGCCATGGTTTCACTTTGGGGACGAAATTGGTTGTCAAAAATGTTATCCGCATATTTTGTAACACTTTCTTACTTCAATCATTGTTGCTTACTTCATATCCGAGTAAGCAACATGACTAGTGAAGCCGAAGCTATTCGCCGAAAAATTTCAAGTGGCGAACTTAAAACGATACCTAGAGAAAAAGGTAAAAGCCTCATATGGAATATTTTATATGAAATTTAAAGAGAAGATGCATCACTGGTGGATGGGTGGATTTTCTGCAGCACTTGTGAAAAAGTTTTAAAATACTCCCAAAAGCAAACCTTCAATTTGTCGAGACACAAGTGCTGCCTTCAATTAAAAAATCCGCCAGAGGTGAAAAAAGTGACAGATGCGGATAAGAAGGAGGCAATTAAGAAATATACATCGTGGATCGTCCAGGATTGCCGACCTTTCACTGCAGTGTCGGGACCCGGATTTAAAGAACTTGTGAAATTTTTTATTAAAATAGAAGCCACTTACGGAAGCAACGTGAATATTGAAGATTTACTTCGCGATCCGACAACTCTAAGCCGAAACACCGGAAAGGAAGCGGCCGAAAAAAAGTTGAATTGTCACAAAATTTAAAAAACGCTGTAAATGCCGGAGATGTGTCAGCCACAGTCGACATGTGGACTGATAACTACTTGCAGCGGAATTTCCTAGAAGTAACCGTCCACTTTTTTAAGGACGCTAGACTGCAAAGTCTGGTCCTCGGAATTAAATCGATGGAGTACCAGAGGTCTACAGGGGATAACATTTCGAGAAAACTGCGGACCCTCATCGCCGACTTCGACGTAGACAACATCGAAAAAGTTACATTTGTAACTGATCGATGATCAAATATAAAAAAAGCTTTGGAAGAATATAGCCGACTGAACTGCAGCACCCATCTGTGGTCTAACGCGTTGGAAAGCTCCTTCGGTGACAACTGGGCGGAGGTCAACAATATAATAAGTGAAACGCTAACTGCACCTGTCCTAAATGTTAATTTAGCAGAATTAAAATCTTTTGTGGCGTTGTTAGAGGGCTTTGAGAGGATTTTTAAGGAGCTACAAACATGTAAATCTCCCTCAATTTGCTTCGTTGTTCCTTCAATCGCAAAAATCTGTGAATTATGCGAAACTCAAATGACAGACTTTATCAATAGCTAAATTAAAAGAAAATCTTTTGAATCACATAAACGCTATTTGGAAGGAAAATTTAAGCATTTGGCATAAAGTCGCCTTTTTCCTTTATCCACCAGCTACTATAATCCAACAACAAGATTTACTTGAGATAAAATCTTTTTGCGTTTACCAAATGGAAATGAATAGCGCCGAAAACGATCAGGATTCAAATTTAAGCTTCATTTTGAATAACAATAACCCAATGAGACTTACACCCCCCTCAGTTGCTTCTAAGCAATCTTTTTTTTTTTCAAATTTAGTCCACCCTAAATAACTATACATCCGAAACGCCATTAGAAGAACTAGAAAGGTATTGCCGAGAAAGAGTGGCTCTAACCGAGGGCTTTGAACCAACTGATGGGTGGAATCAAAATAAAAATTCATACCCCCGACTTTCTCATCTTGCACTTCAAGTCCTTTCTATACCTGCCAGTAGTGCCGCCTGTGAGAGGGTGTTTTCTATGGCCGGTAATATTATGACCGAAAAGAGGAATAGGCTTACACCAAAGTCTGTAGACAACATCATTTTTCTCCACTCCATCTTTAAAAATTCACGCGAAGCCTAAATATTTTAATATCAATAAAGTCCCCCATTACGTAAACTCAATGTTTTTTATTTTTTATATGTTTTTATAAATTAATATATATGTTCAAGTTATGTTAATAAAACCACCCTTGCCTATTATTGTTTTATGAAATTTTGTTTGTGCCTTTCTGTGTTTCCTTCCAATCATCTTTTTTTCATCAGTGCCTACGATTGACTTTCAAAAATTTTACAGAGTAAAGAAAAGGCAAGTACTCAAAATCATGTGTGTTTACACACACCCGAAATTTTTGACACAGTAACTAATCGTACCCGAAACTTTGTGCAGGAAAAGCACTCGGGTGTATAAAATACCCGGTGTTTTTCGGGTGTACTCATTGAGTGAGTGGCATGCTGCCAGACTCTGTTGCACAAGCAAGTTAATAGTGTGCGCAAAGCAAAGGAAATGTATCTCCAGCAGCTCACACGCTTTTTTCATCGTTGCGTCATTGTCGGTCACTATGGACGTCACTTTCTGGTACAAGTCCCACTCATTCAGCACGAGTTTTACCGACTCAGCTATGTTATTTGCCGTGTGACTGGTCGGAGTGACAAGAGTGGTTGTTGACAACACGGCAGAGGTGAGCTTAAAATCCTGGCTGATGAAATGGCAAGTTATAGTAAGGTATCCGTCGTTTGCTGGGGGAAGTCCATCCGTCTGTTGTTACTGAGACATATTTAACTGCTTTAAGCTTTTGTTGAAGTTGCGCCTTTAATTCTGTATACGCTTTCGGGAGCGAAACGTAGCGCAGATACGTTTTACTGGGTAACTTGTACCGCGGGTCCATTGTGTGCATCAGGTCCCGAAAACCCTGGTCGTTGACTATGCTGAACGGCTGAACATCCAACGCGATCATCCGCATGACATTTTTATCGAGATCTTCGTTTTTTTTCGAACCTGACGGGTATTCTGACGCTTTCACTACAAATGTATCCAATTGCGTCGGCTGCGAATCATTTTGGGCTACATCAATGTTTTTGTGGATCCTTCTTAAATGGTCCAACAAATTTGTTGTGTTGCCACCCGTCCTTAAAACTTTATCGCAATACACGCATATCGCTTTGTTTGTGTCAGCAGTTTTCTTAAAATGGTTCCACACATTGGAGCACACATTGTGTTAGTTTATAAATCCTTACGGTTTAGGAAGTTCTCCATGGTTTATATCCACCGCCGTCTCCTTCACCACCAGTTGAATATCTAAAAAAATATGTCAATATAGTAGATAATTAAAGTTATAAACACATTTTTCGCTTACATACCTTCCGCACGTTTCTCAAAAATTTGTGATGTGACAAAAACATCGATTGTGGCAAAAAAACATCGATGTTTCTAGAAAATTTTAAAACATCGATGCATCGATGTTTTCATCGATGTTTCTCCACCTCTTAGTAAGAACACGTATCTAAAAGCAGCTATAACATAAAGGAAACAGGACCCAAACTTCAATCATACATACTTCGTCTTACATGTTTCAGCTCATACAGTCGAAAAGCAATTTTTTGTAAATTCTGTTTAGCCAACCATTTCTGGTGTTCTGTTAAAATACGATTCACTCGTGGATCCATATAATTGCAGATAATAAAGCTTCGTTCTCTAACAACTTACACTTTCGAAGTTTGATTTGTGCCAATAATTTTTTTTTATAATATCGCACTTTAGTTAAAGTTCCATCCAAATAATGAAAAATTCACTATAAACTAAATTTGTATTTTGCAGCATTATGGTCGCATCATATGCGTCCATGAAAGCGTCGATATACGTCTACATCCAGTCCCATTCTACGGCGGTATTAATGATACACTGAGCGGCCAGAAACTCTTTTAGGACAAGTAGTTTTTTTACCATTAAGTACGTTGAATTCCACTTAATGACAACGTCGAGCGAGGGTATAGTTTTTTTGTGCTCCATTAAGACGCGTCTGCGCAGGTTATATTTTTATTTTATACATGTATATAAAAAATAGATTTTTATTTAAACTTTGCTTACCTATAAGTTATAAAGGCGCAATGTTTTGCATAATTTGCGGTAGATACTACAAATTTTCCTCTTCTGTGTCATCTTCAAAAAGGGATTTCTCCGTTTCGTCATTAAGAATTTCTACGGCTTTGACCATGTTTCTCTCATTATCAGAAGTTTCACTGTGTGTATACATTTTTTTTCTTTAATAACAAACATATTAAAAACTAGTTAAAAACACATTTTTACCTAAAGATTTGATTAAGATTAATGCCATATTCGTCAAGAATTTCCAAAATTTTGTCTTTTATGTAGACCCCAGTGCACTATGGGAAATTTGGCCGATTTCATGGTATTTAGTCATTTTATCAAAGTTTAAATAATTGGTTTTTTTTTATGTTAACATATTAAAAACATATGGCTCCATATGACTCCATATCAAAAATGTTAATTAACAGTGCAATTTTAAGGCTATTCACAGTTAAAGTCAGCTGTTTCAGCCAAAAAGCACGTGCTTGCAAATTCGCATTATTTGTTGGTAACTTTGAAAGTGTGAAACTCGAAAGTGTAACAGGTTATTAATTAAATTTTTAATGGACACCAATCGCACTGGTTTGTATTATGTGTTGTGTGTACTAATATATCGATTTGTCTGTGTTTTACTAATCTTTACCGATTTTTCTAAGTGTTCTCAAAGGTAACTCTTTTGCAAAAACATTTAACTTTACAAAAAATATATGTCTGTGTATTGGTGTGCGTCCAAGTGCAAGTTGTAGAGCTATTAATTCTGAATAAGACGCAATTTGTCTTAATGTGCACAAATCCGCACAATCTGCGTACTTTCGTTTTTTGGCAGGTAACTTCGAGTTTTCGAACGCAGAGCTCTACGAAGTATGGCGCACGGAAATGGACGATTCCGAGGATGAAATTGACGTTTTAGGTTTTATATCTGACTAAGAGCTTAAAAATTAAGATAATGTCTAATTTTTTCAGATAGCAATAATCTTTTTAATTGTATTTGTTTGAATAATTTTGCCTATCACCTTTTCAACTTTTGTATATGAATTAAACTATTTTTTCTCGGAAAGGGAGGGCGAAACCACGCCCATTTTTTCAAAACTATTTCTAATGTATTCCATAACAATAATAATAAAACCGTTTAAAAATGTCTTACTTAGTTAAAAAGTTATTATTGAGCTATCAGCGTTTTGATAGCGGCCGAATTAATAGACCAGGTTCAATTTTACAATTCAATTTATTATGGGTCAATTTAGCCCCAAAACAAATTCTGCGGCCGATCCAAAACAATGCCGAATTACAAGTCATAAAACCTAAGAGCTTGCGCAGAAGCTCCACCAAAGCTCCCAAAGTGCATGCGCTACAAAAGAACAACAAAGCGCATGCGAATCTGGGAGAAACAAAGAATATGGTACAGCTGATAACGGGAAATTAGTGGACCGCTGCGGCTAGTTACACTGGGAGAATTAAATTGAAATAATTATGTTATTTGATGCTGGCACAAGTCCCAACATCCTCCCCCCGTTGAATTCCATCTTTCAACAAAAAATCCTTAGGGGCATGGGACAGCTTCATCACATAATATTGCTGATGATCTCAAGGTCCATAATTCTCAGTTGCAGGCTGCCGTGTCCATCCAGATCCAGAGAGCGCTCGTGCCAGGCGTCAATAGAGTGGCGAGAGTGAAAGGAAACTTCTTTCCGAAATTGCGCGTAGGCGCACCTTTCGATTGCAGGATCGGGAGCCTTCACGGCTGGAGCAGAAGCCGCCTTGGCAGCTGCAGACGGCGGCAGCAGCGATGCGGACGACCTCCTCCCATTGGAAGGGTGCAGGCTAGAGTCCAGAATGGAGTCAGACCTTGCCACAGGCAACGGTGGCAATAAACCAAATCCCGGGCCAGATGCGGGATTAAGAACAGCAGCTTTAAAAAATCCATCGCAGACAACTGCCAGATGCGATGTGGAAATAGCGACCACGGGGGGAGCGGTGGATAGCAGGGGCCCTGGCTATCATGATCGTTGCTCAGGTTTCGCCCAAATTTAAAATCCTGAAAACCCGGTTGGATGTCGCGGTCCAGCGAAGAATCCTGACTGCATGAGCGACGATTTACCAAGAGATCCCCATGCACTTTCGTAGCCTCGATGATTTTTTGTCATTGACGGAGCAATGGGACCAGTGGTGCCATCGAGACGAGTGGAGTGTTCAGGCACCCTCATGGAGTACCTTGCCATTCCCACCTGAATATCAACGCGCACATCAGCGGCAAGCTGGGAGAACTTCCAGAATAATTCGCTCCCAATTTCACTAGAGCTTAATCGCTCTAACTCATCCTGGAATGTGGTGAATTTCTTCCGCAACGCATTTTCCAACGGCTCCAGTACCGTGATGGTCAAATCTCCCATCAGCACTGCAGCCTTGACCTTATTATGCAGGGCTTCCATCTCCTGGTAGGTCACTTCTGCTCTTCGCCGCAACAGCCTTTCCCTGCTAGCAGGAACCGAGGCACTTAATAAGTCTCCAGCCTCCATTATGTAAGATTTTGTGCAAGGTGCAATGTAATGGAAACAACAGCAACAAATTTTCATTTACAAGGTTTCCCTAATGCACTTTAATGATCACAAATCAAACCGGGCGCGATCACATCGGGGTCACCAATGTTGAGCTATCAGCGTTTTGATAGCGGCCGAATCAATAGACCAGGTTCAATTTAACAATTCAATTTATTATGGGTCAATTTAACCCCCAAACAAATTCCGCGGCCGGTCCAAAACAATGCCGAATTACAAGTCATAAAACCTAAGAGCTTGCGCAGAAGCTCCACCAAAGCTCCCAGAGTGCATGCGCTACAAAAGAACAACAAAGCGCATGCGAATTTGGGAGAAACAAAGAATATAATACAGCTGATAACGGGCAATTAGTGGACCGCTGCGGCTAGTTACACTGGGAGAATTAAATTGAAATAATTATGTTATTTGATGCTGGCACAAGTCCCAACAGTTATTAATTAATATTTCGTCAGGGAAGGGGCGGAGCCACGCCTAAAAACATTCCTATCGTTGTCTATAACAATAATAAAAAAACCGTTTCGAAAAATCTTTCTTAGTTTAGTAGTTATTAATTAATACCATGAAATCGGCCAAATTCCCCATAGTGCAGTGTGTACATGGGTGAGCTGGATCTTACCCAATGTCTTTACAACAATCTCCATTTTGTTAATATTTGTGTGAATCATTTGCAGATTCACACCTAGAATTGCTGTTTCCATTCTAGTCGCTACATCGATTTTTAACGATAACAGCTTTCCTTTAACTAAATCCCTTATGCCGTCTTTGATCGCCTGTTCTTTTACGGAAACGAAACTCATAATGTTTCTTGATGTAATTCCGTTCATACCAAGGGCATTATAAATTGGGTCAACAATTTCTTTGAATCCCTCGCTGTCCAAGAACATAAATGGTTTTGCATCAGTTGTGACAATTTTCACCAGTGAATTTATAATTGTGTCTTCACTAGTTTCGAATGAAATTTTTCTTTTCTTGAAAACTTGAGTTTTGGTGACTTCTTCGCTGTTGCAGTCTTTAAATATTTCACCATGCTTCGATGTCAAATGGCGTTTTAAATTTGTAGAGTGAAAATCTGCTAATTTAACTCCGCACACTTTGCACACCGATTTGTTGTCCATTGAGTTAAATATAAAAAATGTATGCACTTTTTTATTAATTTCTCGTCCCATTTTCAATAAATTTGATAAATCAATGTTTACACGCAAGATTCACAAAGCCAATTGACGCGTTGAGCCCACGAAACTTCACATACACACATACAAGTTAAGTGCTTAAATGCTGGCACACTTAAATGTTCGAACGTTGACTTCAAATTCCGATCAACCCAGCAACTTGCCCAAATATCAATAATCACATCCGCCGCCGAAATTTGCTGACCACGCGCTGTGTGGGCAACCACCAATAAATTCTGCCGACAACGCTCTGACAACGTTCTGTAGTTGCAGCCACGACACATACATAGCTAGCTTAGGGTATAAAAGTAAAATGTAAAAAGTAAAATAAATAACAGACCCGGAAATGAAGCTAAAACGTTTAGGGGGAACAGTTTATAGAATACTTTAATTAATTAATTCGGCTCAGTTAAAATTGTTAATTAGTTTTATATTATATTCTTAGCTTTAATTGAATTTAATTACTGTAGACGGTAGTCCACGAGGTGACGAACTGAATGCCGAATAAAATAAAACATTTTCTGTATGCATCCGATCTGAATGAATAATTTACTAATCCAAAGATATTGTTTTAATAAGATCATTTTTGTCCAAATATTTTCCAAAAGTCGTTTGGTTTGAGAGAATTTAGGGTGAAAGAAAATGATATTTGAATCACTAAAATAAACGAATTATTCGCATTCTACTCCTAAAGACGCGTCAATTATTCAAGAATTTCATTTTTACAGTTCTTTCCACATGAAGGCAGTTTGTCCCTCTATTTGTCTGTTTGCATTATTTTATTCTTGGAAATCCTGAAAAAATTGGAGATGTTAGTTACTAAAATATGAGCAAATTTTGTTCACAACTTTTTAAAATACCTTAAGTTTACGTTAAAAAATATAAAAACCTTTGTTAACTTAAAAATCAAATAAAAAACATCTTGACGAGGTGAAATACCGGTGACGAACCTGCACGCGAAACCCAAAATATCTGATATCAATTTTTGTGACGAAAATATATCATATTCGGCTCGTGCCTGAACAAGAATATTTTGTAAATGCAATTTTGTATACCTATATAGCATATTTTCGTCACAAAAATTGGTATTTTACCTCGTCAAGAGGTTTTTTTTTTATGATATCAGTTTTTTTTTGTATATAGAGATCTTCAATATTTAAAATAGAACACATAATATAGAGTATTAAAGAAACCTATGAACAGGCGATTCACACAGTTAGCAATACGCGGTAGCGCGGTAGGGAAGGAGAGTAAAGCCCTGCTGAGCGTGGCGCAATGATGGGAGGGAGGAAGAGAAGAGGGAAGGCAATCAAGAACAGCCCTCAGAAGTGATCGGACGTAAATTAAGATCATTGCGACTCGCTGCGCGTCATAAAATATAAAATGGCAGAGAAAAACGACCATTAATTCCCGACATCAGAAGTGGGATCACCGCCCCTGCAAGATAACTCGGAAAATAGCTGGCGCAGACTATTAAAATCGCAAAATGGAGTGATAACCGAACTACTCAAAGCAAAGCCTGACACGCGCGCCGCATCCGCAATGTTACCGACATTCAACCCCGAAGCTGCAGAAGCCGACGCGGCACTATTGTGCAAAACGGCAGATATGATTCTAAGTGAACATCCACAAGAAGGTGCATCCTTTGTGATAACGCTTAGCAAATCGCTGCTCGGTAGTGCATCGCAGTGGCTGTCGCAAATTTGTTTTCCTGGAACTAGCTGGTCACAATTCCGAGAATTCATAGAACGCTACGAAGGCAACGAGACGCTATATCCCTAGTCTTGGCTCATGCACCCCAAATTGACTTGAATTCACCCCCAGACTGCAGCGTGTAGCGTTTACTACAAACATAAAAAGCCTTGAGCTGTTTTTGCGTCCTGAACTGCAAAAACAGCTCAAGGCGCACACGTTCAGCAGAAATGTAAAATTATCTGAATCAGAGGGACCCGAAAAGAAGAGGTTCAAAATGCAGTCGCCGATTAGGTGCTATAATTGCAAGCAATGCACAGTGGTTGCGCTCATAGGCCATATTTCAAAAAATCGGCAGAACAGAAAATTTGCAAAAAGTAAACAAGCTGTCTATACATGTCCAAGTTTCTCAATGGCAAACCAGATTTTTCTAGACCAGAAATAGCCAGAATAGCCTTTTAACCAGAAATAGAATGCAAAGCTTGAACACGTGTTCAGTTTTGCAGCGCAGCGCCGTTAAGTTAACTCTTCTTCAAAACATCATTGGATTTGAAAGTGTTCAAACGTTCGTTAGAGAGGTTCAAATTTTATTATTTAAAATGAATTTTAAAGTATAAGGTATTTACTTTCGAATTACTTATTGTGAAATTGATTTGATAAATATTTTGTTCGTTATGTGTTTTTAATTAATTATACATTTTTGGTGTATTATGTGAACGTCTTTTTCATGTTTAAGTAGACTTTTAGATATTTTGCCCCCCGATTCCCCCTTTATGACTGATTCAGTGCATATGCCAATGTTTTCAGGTAATAAAAATGTTAAGTTCAGCTGCCGATTTTTGCCGATGTGTATTGTATATTTATTAATAAACTCAAGCTGTCTTACTATATTCAAGGTTAAATTCGAGACGCAATCTGCTGCTCTTCCTTTTCTTTTGTGATGTTTCTTTTCTTTTCGTTATTTGTGTTTGTTGATAATTTCGCATATTATTTTATCGCTTATTTTTATGTTTTCATTTTTAATAGGTGCTTCTTGTAAGTGCGAATTTTCACGCATGCACGTCCTTGATATTTTGTGCAAAGAGGGCGTTAATGCAGAAAAAAATCGAAGAGTTACTAGTGTAATAGAAGAAAGCATTAAACACAAAGGCTACGCAGTTGACATGACAAAACTTAATAATTGCATTAGTTACATTTGCAAAAAAATTTGTGCTATTTGGGCCAAATACAATCGTTTTAAGAATTCAATTGTTGAATATCAATCAAATTGGCTGAACACTATTGAAACAATTATAACACAGTGTTACAAAATTGACAAAAGTGAATGAACTTTTGTAGTGACATAGTAGGAATTGTTCATTGGGTCGAGTATATCACAAAACCATTTTTGAAATATTTCTAACACCCTCAAAATCTTGATTTATGGTTAAAAAACCGTTTTTCGGGACTTGTTTGCGCTTAAAAATTCCTGAACGCGTTTTTTTCAACCGATTTCAAAATTTTTGGTGTTTTTTAATAGTGAAATGTTGTAGCTTTTGAAACAAAATATATCTTCGATTTTGTTAAACAAAAAGAACAAAATTTTTACACCTGAAACTGAAGTTTTCGACTTTTGTTTGTGTTTTTCGGATTTTGATGCCAGTTTTTCGGTACAACAAAAATTCTGTCATTTTTGCCACATATCAATGTTGTCTCATTCATTCTGAATAAAACGAGACCAATTTCATCAAAAAATGTTTAAAATTGGTGAAGTTACAACGCTTTTCCCAAAAAAAGTCAACTCACCCTTGCGTGCGCTCCGGAGTACCTGTGTGTATAAGAATAAGAGTATATTGCTTTCTTCTGACAAAAAGTCTGTCATTTATACCACATATTAATATTGTCTCGTTAATACTGAATAAAACGAGACAAATTTCATTAAAAAATAATAAAAATTGTTGAAGTTATAACGCTTTTCCCAAAACAAGTCAATAAAACCATGCGAGCACTATAAGAAGAAGAGCATATTCCTGTCCTATACACACAGGTACTCCGGAGCGCACGCAAGGGTGAGTTGACTTTTTTTGGGAAAAGCGTTGTAACTTCACCAATTTTAAAAATTTTTTGATGAAATTCGTCTCGTTTTATACAGAATTAATTAGACAACATTGATATGTGGCAAAAATGACAGAATTTTTTGTAAGTTGTACCGAAAAACTGGCATTAAAATCCGAAAAACACGAACAAAAGTCGAAAATTTCAGTTTCAGGTGTAAAAATTTTGTTCTTTTTGTTTAACAAAATCGAAGATATATTTTTTTTCAAAAGCTACAACATTTCACTATTAAAAAACACCAAAAATTTTGAAATCGGTTGAAAAAAACGCGTTCAGGAATTTTTAAGCGCAAACAAGTCCCGAAAAACTGAAAATTGTCTTTATGGCACGGAGAACACACTAACATTAATTGGAAAATGGGGTTACATTTTTATATTCTAAATAATGTAAAATAATTTAAATTTCTAAATTATAATTTAGCACTGTAATTCCACTTGTAAGTAAGCAAGTATTTTTGAGCACCGTTGCCATATAATACTATTGCCATACTTACTACGGTGCTATGAGAGCTATAGGTTAGAGTCGTCCGATGTATCCAATTTTTTTACTATATATGTATTAAAAATATTTTTTTGGATTTTGGGAAAAAATTTCACATTGGTATCTCAACGGTAAGTATTTATGGCCGCGGCTCCATACAAGCCTAACCACTATGCAATGGAGCAATAAAAGAAAAGGCTCTATTTTGTCGCAAGAGGAGAGCAGCAGAGCGAAACGAGACTAGACCAGGCCATAGAAACAGCAGAACAACGATGGCACGGGAGAGATCAAAAGTAACTTGTTTCAAGTGTGGCGGCGTTGGACATATCACGTCAGCAACAGCGAACCGAAGCAGCAACGAAAGAAGGGTAGACATGTGCGCAAAATAGATTCTCGGTGCATCGATTCTTTTCCATTTTTTTAAAAAAAACCTCGATTAAATCGAAAAAAACAAATGTTTATTTCAGTGAGATCAAATCTTATAAATTATAAAAAATAAACTGAACTATGAATTTAAAAAGCTAAAAAACAAAAATAAGAACAAGAAGAAAAGTAAATAAAAAATAGTGTGTTTAAAATAAGCAAAGCATTTAAATTTCTGTTAGACATTGGTTTTTGCTTGCAGAAATTAGCTTATCAACCGTTCTTGTTTTGAGAGGCACGTCTATCACTGACTATGCATCCAGCCCTACTGAATATGCGCTCGCACTCAGTTGAGCACACAGGTTTGCATAGGTAGCGCTGGGCACATCCTTTAAGGGTCTCCATTTCGGTGGCGTTAATCTGACAAAAAAGTAAATGTTATAACAATTTCTTCAAATTATAAAAAATGTGCAAAGCTTCCAATAGTCCAGCGGATTTATATTTGGAGTTGCGAGCGGCTTCTCCAAATATTGTCGGAGTACAATAATAGCACCCGATTTCGGTGTCTTTAGTTTATTTTCCAATTTGGTTTTCATCAATGAAAACATAGGTGCTTTTCCCTGGGACACATTTGTTGGATGGTTGAATATTTCGTTTTTCAGAGCTTCAACTGCGGAATCAGCAGAGACGGTGCTTCGAAAGCCCTCCTTTTTAAAACGGGGATCTAATATTGTTGCCATTTTGGACACAGTCCTGCCTTCGTACGGAAACAGCCGAGTGTTTATCACTTGCAATATGTAATTGCACGTTTCGACACCATCCAATGTCTTAAAAGATTGAATCATGTTGCTAAGACGATGGTGGAGATCAGCCGATAACGGTATTGTTAATGATATTGGCACATAACTGCTTCCTGAGACCCTGTTGGTAGCAGCATCAAACGGCTCAAACAATAGCTCAAGGTTGTGAGGGTACGAATATGATTTTTTTTTTTTTGAAAATAAACAGAGAAGATAAACTCTAAAGGTAAACAAACCATAGTCGATACTTAGTAGTTGATAGTTAGTAGTCGAATAAAAATAAGTCGATAACAGATCGCTGTTACAGCCTTTAAAGCTGTTAAGGCAAACAGTCTGGCAACCCCGTCTATCTAGCAATTTTGACAACCGAATTTCCGTTTCATTGGCTTGTTCTTTTGGGATCAAAACGCCAAAGTGAAAAGTCGTATAGAACGCATAATAAATAGTGAATATCACCAACGTGGAAATTGGTACACCAGTGAGACTGAGAACAGCAGCCGAACGTTGGCTGAGGATGAGCCCAGCCGTTCGCCGCTGCACGTGGGTTGTGGTTGTGGCGGAAAAGACTCCAGGTGAGCCGACTAATATGTCGCTAAGTAGAGTAATAATAAAAGTGTTTTAGGAAGTGGTAGCAAACCCCCTCCGATCGTTTACGTAGCGCTCACCAAAAGCCTACGTCAAGCAACCGATCGAGTTTCGACCCAGAGGTCTACGGCGGAGACACCGCGTGGATCATCGGCCAGGGATCCAGGAAAAGCTTTCCTCGATCAGCACCTAAACGTGCGCGAACCCGGTGCAGACTCGAACCACGATAGGCGAGGTCTGTGGCCGGCGACGTGCGCGTGATTGGGGCCGCAGAAGATCAGGAGCGGAGCTGGAACCTGGCCAACCCAGGAGCGTGGAGGACATAATCTCACTTTCCGGCGCAGAACCGGAGCCGTTCGTTTGAGCCGACCGCATTTAACCTGATGGGCTAGCTGACGATCGCTGAGGCAGACATCTCGTCCATAGTGACGATTCAACAATAACAACAACAACCAGGGAGAAGCGCGACAAGCTGTACCAGGATTAGTGTATTATTAAGTAGAATTTAATTTTTTTTTTTTTTTTGTAAATCATTTTGGATCGTACCTAGATCGTACCTTCTTTTCCTGTAGAGCATTGATAAGATTTTGGCAACATGTACATCAAAACTCCATAATTTAATTCGCATTTAAACTGATCACCCCAAAACATCCAGCGTTCTCGTCTACAGGCCTGCGGACTTCGAGGGGTGGTTGCGTGACTTGATCATGTAACAGTGCCTCTATAGAAAAACGTATGAATAGTCAGTCCATATCCAAATGATTGGTTAGACGTTCTACCTTAACTCCTACTTTACATACATACATATAATTCTTTATCTACACATTTTACATTACATTCCAATTTGTTAATTAAGCTATATTAAACTCAATTTGTAGAATTAGGACCACTTAGGAGTAAGGGTTTAGGTTAAGCATGAAGAAGAAACAATTATGTTTTGGTATTGAAGTTTGATTTTGAAATGAAGTAATTTTATAATTTTTATGGGCACCTGAGCTGAACGATTTCAATATAGATGGGTAAGGGCAACAACCATTCGTTGTTGATTCTTTACAGGTAGGGCGGGCAAAGCAGAAGAACCTCACCACCTTAGTTCTTCCAAGAGCAAGGTTTCCTGTCTCGACTTCGTATCCTTCCAGAGGACTGTATCCCCTTTCCTAACTCTGTCTACAAATTTTTATTGTGTGGCGGTGATGCTGATTAGGAAGTAACCGACCCCCTTGCCTCTTCCCTGAGCTAGGCCGTTCCCGTAGGCAGAGTATGCAACCAGTCGGTATCTACTACACCGTGTTCGTCACAAGGTCGTATAGAACTGAAACTTCTTCTGCTGTTAGCGGTGGAGGAGCTTTTTTTCTATCCAATAATACACGAAAAATTGAGTCTTTTATTTTAAGAATCCTGCTAACCATTTTGTAGCAGCTATTCCACCTAGTCGGGACTTCTTGTGTCAGACCGTAAGGCGTATGACTTTCCTGGACAGACTTTAATTTCGTGCGACTTTGTTTTCGCTCTAGGTGGGCAATACTGCGCTTTTCATGTAAAATCATCCATAAAAAAATGGCATGTGGCCGTTAAATAATGGTCATAGGCCCTTGATGTTCATCCATCGGTGGTCACAGCGCAGTGCCTTACCTCGCTAAGAATGTCCTTGAGTTTTTTGTTCATATCTACATACATGTTTGACAATTGACAATATATAGGTGTACAAAATTGCATATAAAAAATATTCTTGTTCGGCACGTGACTGATTTTTTTTTGTTTTTCTTGCACGTGCCTATTGAATATTTAACCTTTGGTTTTTAAATTAAAACACACGAGTTCTTTTCTATTTATTTTATAGTTTAATATTTCGTTATATTAAATGCTCAGCACCACACCACATGTACACTTTTCAAGATCAAACAAGAATAAGTAGAGTTGACACTTCAGTGTGACCAACCTCTTTTAAATTAAATATACTTATATGATAAAAGTAAATGGTATTTTTGATTGTGGAATAGGGGTATTCCAACAGTGCCGAACAAGATTATTTTTTATATGCAATTTTGTACACCTATATAGCATATTTTCGTCACTAAAATTGATATCAGATATTTTGGGTTTCGCATGCAGGTTCGTCACCGGTACTTTACCTCGTCAAGAGGTTTTTTTATATATCAGTTGTTTTTTTTGTATATATTGATCTTCAATTATTTAAAATAGAACAAATAATATATGGAATATATATATATATGGAAGTAACCTCTGGACAGGCGATTCACACAGTTAGCAATACTTTAATTGTAAGGATAAACATCAAACCTTTTTATACCCTTGCAGAGGGTATTATAATTTTGGTCAAAAGTGTGCAACGCAGTGAAGGAGACATCTCCGACCCTATAAAGTATATATATTCTTGATCAGGATCACCTCCTGAGTTGATATGAGCATGTCCGTCTGTCCGTCTGTCCGTCTGTCCGTCTGTCTGTCTGTCTGTCTGTCGGTTTCTACGCAAACTAGTCTCTCAGTTTTGGAGCTATCGAGTTGAAACTTTGCACACATCCTTCTTTCCTTTGCAGGTAGTATATAAGTCGGAACGGCCGGGATCGGTCGACTATATCCTATAGCTGCCATATAACTGATTGATCGGAAATGCCATAACTTCGTTGTTTTTTAAGATAGAGGGTTGGGACTTTCCACACATGTAATATTTGACCAAAATATCTTATGTACAAAATTTCATAAGGATCGGCCGACTATATCCTATAGCTGTCATACAACGACCGAAATTGGCATAACTTTGGTGTTTTTTAAGTTAGAAAGATGGGATTTGGTACAGATTCTATTTTGGGAAAAACAATCCGATCTGCCAAATTCCATGGCCAAGGATCGGCCGACTATATACGATCCGCTATATATCTAATAATATAAGATGCGTGGCGCCACCTAGCGGACTGCGACTGAACTGCAAGGGTATATCAACTTCGGCTCCGCCCGAAGTTAGCTTTCCTTTCTTGTTTTTTTTAACTCTATAGATTTTGATATTCAAGAAGGTGGAATAATTATAAAACTTTCCAAAGACGTAAAGAATTTTTCGATAGCTTCATTGGCTCTGGAGTTATACGTATTTTTAATTTACAAAGGTTTTGGAATTTGGCTAGTTTAAAAATTTTAATTAAAAATTTGCCCAAAAATGTATTTTAAATCCAAAATTGTTTCGTAGTTGTGGGAAACCAAATTATTTTAACAAATTAACAGATGAGAGGCCTATCCTTATGAGAGTTCCACTATATAATAAATTATTAAAAAAAAACAAGAAAGGAAAGCTAACTTCAAGCGGAGCCGAAGTTGATATACCCTTGCAGTTAAGAAGAAGCTTATATTATAATAATATATATCGGATCCTATATAGTTGTCCGATCCCTTTGAGAATTTCACCATCAACAAAATTTCTAATAAAAATATTGGAAACAGCCCCAAGCATCTTTAAAAATAGAAAGGTTGTGCCATTTTCGATCGTCCAGTTATATGGCAGGTATAGGATATAGTAGGCCGATTCTTATGAACATAGGATTAGATTGCCCAAAACGGAACCCGTAGACAGTCCCATCATTCTAGCTTCAAAAACAACAAAAATAAGCCAATTACCCTAATAAAATTTTGCAAATCGGATAAGATTTCCCAAAATGCAATCTGTACTAAGTCCCATCCTTCTAGCTTATCAAAAAAAAACAAAGTTATGGCATATCCGATCAATCATATAATAAACATGTATTATATCTAAAATAAATGCGCAAAGATAAAAAATTAAAAACAAGAAAGGAAAGCTAACTTCGGACGGAGCCGAAGTTGATATACCCTTGCAGTTCAGTCGCAGTCCGCTAGGTGGCGCCACCCATCTTATTTTATTAGATATATAGCGGATATAGTCGGCCGATCCTTATGAAAATTGGCAGATCAGATTGTTTTTAGAATAATCTAACCAAAATAGAATCTGTACCAAATCCCATTTTTATACCCTTGCAGAGGGTATTATAATTTTGGTCAAAAGTGTGCAACGCAGTGAAGGAGACATCTCCGACCCTATAAAGTATATATATTCTTGATAATTAATTAATTTTTCCATTCTTCTTGACTTAAAAAACACCAAAGTTATGGCATTTCCGATCAATCAGTTATATGGCAGCTATAGGATATAGTTGACCGATCCCGGCCGTTCCGACTTATGTACTGCCTGCAAAGGAAAGAAGGGTGTGTGCAAAGTTTCAACTCGATAGCTTTAAAACTGAGAGACTAGTTTGCGTAGAAACAGACAGACGGACCGACGGACAGACGGAAATGATTATATCGACTCAGGAGGTGATCCTGATCAAGAATATATATACTTTATAGGGTCGGAGATGTCTCCTTCACTGCGTTGCACACTTTTGACCAAAATTATAATACCCTCTGCAAGGGTATAAAAAATAGCCCACACCAGAGTAATACAAGATTTTAACAAAGCATCACCAGTCTTGGTAGGTCGTCCAAAAAAATTGTCCTGGATACTCTAAATACTCGGGGGTCTCGACCAAATATCATACAAAAGGATACAAAAATTACCTCTTCCTAAATTAAGTGAACTATAATACGACTTATATGAACATCTACTTACCTATAACATTCTTCCAAGCAGATCCTACGTTTTCAGAAAATGTAGGTCAACCAGTCAATGTATTAATGATCTAATAAAGTACATATTAATCCTCAAAAGCCGTGGCGCTCACGTAATCACGGCATGTCTCGATCTCTATAAAGCCTTCAATTGTGTAAACATTAACACTCTCAAAGGAAAACTTAAACAAATTAATATAAACGCTCACCAAATTAACTGGATTATTCCTAAATAAAAGGTACCTGATCAAGGGAAAATCTAAGGTAGAGATAACTAGAGGAGTGTGCCAGGAAAGCTGCCTTAGACCCACTTTCTTTCAATATCATCTTTCAATAGGCAGATGATTTTTTCCTCATTTGTCATGACAAAGATTTCAATAAAGCTAGAAAAAAATTACTAGGTAAAATCAACGTATTTCAATTTTCATGCAGAGCAATTTTCATTCAGCAGCCGCCGACGCGTCGGTCTATATCGGACTATATCTTAAGTAAGCGACTTTTCCCAAATATGAACGATATATCAAAAGTAGCGTTATCTTAAGGGCCATCTCCATATGCAATGTGAATAAAATCGTTAGAGCCAATTAAAAAAAAAATTTAAAAAAAAGTTTCTTTTCAAAGTATTATCTTCAGTGTATTATATTATTATATGGTAAAATTTGGTTTGCTATTTTGTGTGTTGCTGTAAATATACATATATAACCTTTCTTGAAAGGTAATTTTATTTACCTTTATAATTAAGTTGAAGATTTGTAAATATAATATATAAAAAGCATGCGTTGTGACAGCGAAATAGCGATACGTGCCTCGAGGCTCTTTTGGGGATCCAAGACAACTTTTGTTGCCAGCTGATAATTTGAGAATTGATTGCAACTTATGTATTTGTTTCTGTTGATGGAGTGTTTTTACTTAATAGAATTATAAATATAGAAAATGGCAAACCAGGTTCGGTATAAGCTGTCCGACTTGACAAATGAGCAGTTGTTCAACATATTTGATTCAGTTCCGTCGGATAAAAACGACGTCGGAGGACGACGAATGCATATTATTTTTATATAGTACTAACCTTTAAATGATTCGTGTCAAAATATGACGTCTGTCAGTCAATTAGTTTGTGAGATAGAGCGTCTTTTGTGAAGCAACTTTTGTCTGCCCCAGGGAAATCAACAATAATTGATTGGTATGCAAAATTCAATCATGGTGAAATGAGCACGGAGGACAGTGATCGCAGTGGACGCCTGAAAGAGGTGGTTACCGGCGAAAACACCAAAAAAATCCACAAAATGATTTTGAATGACCGTAAAATAAAGTTGAACGAGATAGCAGAGGCCTTTTAAATATGAAAGGAACATGTTGGTCATATCATTCATCAACATTTGGATATGCGGAAGCTCTGTGCAAAATGGGTGCCGCGCGAGCTCACAATTGACCAAAAACAACGTGTTGATGATTCTGAGCGGTGTTTGCAGCTGTTAACTCGTAATACACCCGAGTTTTTGCATCGATATGTGACAATGGATGAAACATTTTTTCATCACTAGACTCCTGAGTCCAATCGACAGTCGGCTAAGTGGACAGCGACCGGTGAACCGACTCCGAAGCGTGGAAAGACTCAAAAGTCCCCTGGCAAAGTAATGGCCTGTGTTTTTTGGGTAACAAGATAATCTCAAGATAATCGATTATCTTGAGAAGGGAAAAACCATCAACAGTGACTATTATATGGCATTATTGGAGCGTTTGAAGGTCGAAATCGCGGCAAAACGGCCCCATATGAAGAAGAAAAAAGTCTTGTTCCACCAAGACAACGGTCCGTGCCACAAGTCGTTGAGAACGATGGCAAAAATTCATGAATTGGGCTTCGAATTGCTTCCCACCCACAGTATTCTCCAGATCTGGCCCCCCAGCGACTTTTTCTTGTTCTCAGACCTCAAAAGGATGCTCGGAGGGAAAAAATTTGGCTGCAATAAAGAGGTAAGCGCCGAAACGGAGGCCTATTTTGAGGAAAAACCGAAGGAGTACTACCAAAATGGTATCAAAAAATTGGAAGGTCGTTATAATCGTTGTATCGCTCTTGAAGGGAACTATATTGAATAATAAAAAAGAATTTTACCAAAAAATTGTGTTTTTCTTTGTTAGACCGGGGACTTATCAACCAACCTGTTAACTTAAGACATTTTCATATATTTGGCACTTGGCTTATACTTAAGTATATTAATAATGTAATTATTATTAAATTTAATAATGAGTGAATCCGCCGTTTTTCGATATAACTTCATATAAGGGATCGGGAAGCGATATAACTTCATACAATATTTCCAGTATTTGCAGCGAAATTGTTGTCTAGACCGTTTTAATTGTCGCAACTAAAGTTGTTTTACAATCAAATTGCCTTATATACATACCTTGCGCGATAACAACCCCATCATATTCAGGTCAGATGAATATGAGGGCCATTCGAGGAAGTCTACATTTTGAGCCTCAATCCATTATTTTACCCCCTTAGCTTTATTAATAGCTTTAGCCTAATTTAATAAGGTGAAACATTTTGGAATAATGAGGAAACCCAGCCTGTATTATAGATTTGTAGGTTTCAACGTTCATTTTGGAGGTAACAAATTACAGGCCCAAAGATTGATACCGACCCCCAAACCATTACGCCTCCCTCACAGCTATGGCGACGGCTCAGGAAATGCTCTTCCTTTCGAAGATCGTGATAATGATAACTCTAAGCATCAGGGCCGTCCAAATTAAATTTCAGAAAGTTTCTGTCATTTGCCCGTCCAGCTCATGTACTTGTGCGAAAAGAGCAGTCGTGAAGCTTTACGTGCCTAAGTTTTAGCATCAGCCGACGAAATCATTTTTTCATCACTAATCACTAATTTTGGCTGCTGAGAGATGCGAATTGGACGCAGCTCGCACAATATGCCTGCCTGTCGCAGAGGTGGCGTGTTTGACTCCGTCTTTCATATTTTTGCCATACTTTGGTTTGTTTTTCAAAAAATTACTCATAACATTTTGGCTTCGTCTAATTTATTTAACGATTTTGCGATGGCTAAGACAACATTTACAACATTTATACAAAATGATTTTTACTTATTTATTCTAGGTATGTATATAAATCTAATCAGTACGTCAAATATCACACGACAAAAGTATCACAAAATAAAAAAAAAAGCTGAGAAATAATGCAAAAACAGATGAAATGCAGTTGAAAATAAAAATAAAAATTGAAAATTTAAATGTAAAATTACAATTGAAAATTAAAAATGAAAATTGAAAAAATGAATTGAAATTGCTAATTGAAAATGAAAATTGGAGTTCAAAATTGAAATTGAAAATTGAAAATTTAAATTGAAAATTGAAACTGAAAATTGAATATTGAAAAAAATGAGATTGACAAAGAAAACTGAAGATATGAATTACAATTTCAAAATCATCTGCCACATTTCTTCAAATAAGAGATAATAAGAGAGAGAGAGGGAGGAGAAATGGTTATATCCTCTCATTCTACGAAGGAGAAGAAGACGGAGAGCCGTTTAACGTTACGTGACGGTTTTTCTCGTATATGTATAAAAAGTATGAAATATTAAAATATATAATACAATTTTTTCATAGTGAATAATAATGAATACTCCCATTTTCTTAGGGTAGCATGCCTGAAAAGTTACAAAAATCCAAAATTTTAGCTGGCTTCAAAACGAAGTGGAACGCACACATGAAACCGTTTATGTAAATGTGTGAGCACGCATACATATAAAGATCAGTTCAACCGCGGAAGAACCTTCTTGATGATGCGCTTCTCTGCGACTAAATAACCAAAAAAGTTCAATAAGAGAAAGATTCTCTGTGGGGCCTTCGGGGGCCTGCCGCAAGAAATTTTTGCGTCCATTTTCGTTGTATGAAATGAGAAGTCTATATGTTGTATGGTTAGTGATACAAGCTAGGGCATGCGGCTCGCCAGCTAACGGACCGCTGCACAGTGGTTGATTCCATAGGCCAAAAATAAAAAAACGAAAGTCCGAAATTTTTCATTTTTTGTCTTAAAATTATTTCTTAATAGATCAATAAAACAAACGGTATTTTCATTTTCGTTCTGTCTCTTTCTGTCCCGCTGTACGAATAGCGGGAGAAGAGAGACAAACAAAACACGTAGTCGTTGCAGTGAACGCAGCTTAAAAATTAGCTCCTTCGAAAAAATTTAATTAAAATAGTAAATCGTGGTCAATCATAATCAAATAAAATGAATTATGAAAATAAAGGCATGTACTATAAAACGGAGTAATTTTTATGTCATTATGTGTCGTGTTATTGTTTTAAAGCAGGGATGCCCAGTCCCATTGCTCTCGTTCCTCCTTTGTTGTTGGATTGCTCTGTCATATGGGTAGAGCAAAGTCATATACGTGTGCTGCTCCCAGCATAGGCAAGGCAAATTACAATAACAATTTTTCGTAGTTTAATAACACTTAAACAGTTTCAACACTTTTCTGGCATTTTGTTGTTGGATTGCCGAAAACTTTTCACTGCAAAAAATCACTTCTTGTTGTGGTTTTGGACAGAATGGTTGACTGTGGAACGATGCATTTTTTCTTTGTCGAAAATTTTCTTTGCGAGCAGCAATGTATTATATGTAATATAATAATAAGCGGAAACAAAAAATTTAATTTGGAAAGGCATTTTATTAAATGCTATGCTAAAGTATCTGCATCACATGCCGATATGGAAGCGCAGTAAAAAAAATTCGAAAAATAATTGAGCATATTGAAAAT
The DNA here is from genome assembly GCA_021223865.1 of Drosophila pandora. Taxonomy (NCBI): domain Eukaryota; kingdom Metazoa; phylum Arthropoda; class Insecta; order Diptera; family Drosophilidae; genus Drosophila; species Drosophila pandora. The sequence goes on along the minus strand of JAJJHT010023778.1, from coordinate 202,945 downwards.
AATTATAATCCTAAAATTAATTCTCAATTATCCGAAATAATTTTTTTTTTTTTT
>JAJJHT010023778.1:191164-202592 GCA_021223865.1 Drosophila pandora | reverse complement strand
AAAAAAAATATATCTTCGATTTTGTTGAACAAAAAGTACAAAATTTTTACACCTGAAACTGAAGTTTTCGACTTTTATTCGTGTTTTTCGGATTTTGATGCCAGTTTTTCGGTACAACTTACAAAAATTCGGCCATTTTTGATACATATCAATGTTGTCTCATTCATTCTGAATAAAACGAGACAAATTTCATCAAAAAATTATGAAAATTGGTGAAGTTATAACGCTTTTCCCAAAAAGAGTCAACTCAACCTAGCGAGCGCTTCGGAAGAACAATGTGTATAAAAATAAGAGTATATTGCGTTCTTCTGACAAAAATTCGGACATTTTTGCCACATATTAATATTGTCTCATTAATACTGAATATAACGAGACAAATTTCATTAAAAAATAATACAAATTGTTGAAGTTATAACGCTTTCCCCAAAAAAAGTCAATTCAACCTTGCGTGCGCTCCGGAGTACCTGTGTGTATAAGTCAGGAATATGCTCTTCTTCTTATAGTGCTCCCATGGTTTTATTGACTTTTTTTGGGAAAAGCGTTATAACTTCAACAATTTGTATTATTTGTTAATGAAATTTGTCTCGTTCTATTCAGTATTATTGATTGAATGATATTGATTGAATGTCTCAGAATGAATGAGACAACATTGATATGTATCAAAAATGGCCGAATTTTTGTAAGTTGTACCGAAAAACTGGCATCAAAATCCGAAAAACACGAATAAAAGTCGAAAACTTCAGTTTCAGGTGTAAAAATTTTGTACTTTTTGTTCAACAAAATCGAAGATATATTTTTTTTTCTAAAGCTACAACATTTAACTATTGAAAAACACCGAAAATTTTGAAATCGGTTGAAAAAAACGCGTTCAGGAATTTTTAAGCGCAAAAAAGGCCCGAAAAACGGTTTTTTTTAAATAAAAAAAAATTGGAGGGTTCCAAAAATATAAAAAAAATATTTTTGAGTTCTCTTCGACCAGATTAACAACCTACACTATTTCGTTTCCCAAGTGTTTTTTCACTGTCGCACCGTGTTATTATATACACATAATGTCGCATTTTATTTTGTGTAGGTGAATAAAAAATGTTTAGGTCGTTAATGCCGCAAAACTAATAGGGATATTTCAAAAATTTAAACGCAATATATTCATTTGGGATATTACCATATTTAATAACTAAACAAAAACTTCATAAACATAAACAAGAAAAGAATAACGGAAAAAAAACAAAATCACAGTCATTTTCAAGGCCGCAGCTTATTTCGTGCACTCAATTAAACTTAACATAAAACTCCTTTTTTATAACTTAAAATTTAGTGTGTCCTCCCTTCTGGTTCTGGACAGCCGTCAGTCGGGTTCTCATTGAAAAAAACATTTTTTTGTAGTTTCCACGGAAATTTTTCCCCATTTTTCCAACAGTGCCGTTTTGAAGTCATTTTTTTTTTATTATAAAGCTTCCTTTTACGGATAGCCTGGTCCAATATTTCCCACAAATTCTCTATCACGTTTAAGTCTGGGGATTGGGCTAGTGTTATACGCTGGTATTCCCACGTGGGAACAATTCCAGACGAACCAAGTCTTCACAATGCTGGCTTAATGCTTTGGATCATTGTCCTGGTAGTATCTAAATCGGTCCCGTATGCCCATCTTTTCAGCACTTTGAAGCAGATTGTCCTTCAGGAGGTTTAAATACATTTTGGCACCCATAATACCGTCGATGAAAACAAGGTTTCCGACTCCTGAGGCTGCATAATATTACCTCCGCCATGCTTCACGTAGCTTTTAGGTGCTTATTCTCGAGCTCCGTATTTGGTCGTCGCCCAACATATTGTCTCCCATCCGATCCAAACAGATTGAATTTGGTTTTGACTGCGAATATAACGTCATCCCAAAAGGAAATGGGATGAAGGAGATGCTCCTTCGAAAATTTTAATCGAGCCGCTATATTCTTACTAATGAAAAGCTTCTTCCGTGCTACACGACCATTAAAGTTGTGATCATGTAGCACGTGTTGTACGTGGTGCCATTTCAGTTTTTCCCCTTAATCTTTTGCATTTAAAGTGACCAATCCCCGAGATGCAGATTATATAAATATTAAAAATTATATAATATCCCTTTATAGGCTTTTGTGACATTCCTGTAACAAACCTCATCCGTTCCTCTGGTATGTACGCTAAATAATATAAGTTCATTTAAATCAGTGTTACTGTATTGTAACAGACCACACCGAACATTTAGTATAAAAAAAAAGTCATAGATGGCGTAATTTATCCACTTTATCGAGTTTGAATTTCGTACGTTGGTAAAAGTGACAAGTGTAACCGCGCTGAAAGTTTGAAATTCATAAAAAAATACTAAACGTGTGTAAAAATGTTTTGTTTTCGCCGAATTCTACGAGTAAGTGAATAATTTGTTTCATATACTGTTATCAGAGCATATTTTTGTTATTTTGTGTGAAAACCGGAACTTTGTATGTTTGTGACATTTCTGTTACATTGAGTGACGACGGAACTTTTGAGGAACTAAAGTATGTGAGTATTCATATAAGATTCATGTTATTTCAGAATGGAGTGACATTCATTGCGGGATAATGATATATTTGACATATTACACCAATATGATAGCGAAGACGGATTGGAGGACGAAGATTTTTGTACTAAGTGGAGTCTCAGGTTTCGCCTATAAAATTGAACCTGAAAGTGGAGCTGAAAATGTTGTGCTGTCCGAAGAACCAGATTTAGGAGCATCGTCAAATGTCGTAGTCCGAATGGCGCGGGACATACCAAGACAACAGAATTATCAGCTTTGTTTTGATAACTACTTCACTTCGTTAGCATTGATGGAATACTTAGCAAAAGAGGGTATATTGAGTCTTGGGACAGTACGACGCAATCGCATTCCAGATTGCAAACTACCCGCTGACAAGGAAGTAATGAAAAAAGACCGTGGATTTTCCGTTGAATATGTGGCGAATATGGACGGAATCGATGTGTCACACGTTATATGGAAATACAACAAAGTTGTAACGCTCCTATCATCTTTGGCTGGTGAATTGCCAAAGGCCCAAGTCAGACGTTACGATAAGCCCAATAAGAAGTACATCAACATTGAACGCCCTCATGTCGTCGGAGAGTAAAATCGGCATATGGGAGGCGTGGATTTGATTGATAGTATAATGGGGAGGTACAAAATTTTTAAAAGGAAGTAAAAGATGGCAGATTCGAATGTTCTATCACTTATTAGACCTGACTATGGCAAATTAGACCTGACTATCGAAGGGTAAGGCAGGCAAAAAACTGCGCCGACAAACAAATGTCTTCAGAAGATTTTCGGCTTGAGATCGGTGAGACTTTATGTAAGCTTGGCTTGAAAGCTAATATCAGGCAACGAAGGTCAATTGAAAATAAAATTCAAGCGAAAAAACACAAGGGGCCAGCGCAACATGTCCCCCATTGGCAGTAAGGCAGGATCAAATTGGCTACTGGCCGGTTTGGGTGGAAAAAAGGGTTCGATGCAAATCCCCCAAGTGTATTGGTGTATCACAAACACTTTGCGAAAAATGCGGAGTAGCCTTATGTGACAATAAACAAAATAATTGCTTCAGATCCTTCCATACAACAAAAGTTCATTTTTTTGTAGTATAACTCAATGTTACAGGAATGTCACATACCATAAAATGTCAAATAAATACGTAAAAATAAATATTTTCAAATTTCTGAAAAATACGTGTTTTTTTATTTGTTGAAACCTATCATATTCCTAAGAATCTTTAAATTATATGATCATGGGCTATAAAGGGATATAATATAATATTGAGAGTTTGGCTTTAAATTTAATATTTTTTGTATATAAATATGCTGCACGAAATAAGCTGCGGCTTTAAAACTGACTGTTAATTTGGTTTTTGGTATGTAACATTTTTGTTTTTATGCTTATGAAAATATTTTTTAGTTATTAAATATGTTAAATCGATTAAATCGATTTCGTAATCATTCGTCGCATGCAGACGTGTTTTTTATTGTGCTCCGGGAAAAAATATTCAATAAAATCATAAAAGTGCAGTGACTGCTCTAAGAAATCTACAATAACGCGAAAAGACGCTTTTTGCGATGAAATCGCTAATGTTTATATTGATTAATTAATTAATTAATTAATATAAAACACAACACTTAAAACTCAAACTAAATCAACCTCGACTGCAATGAGCTCAAACGACGTTCGCACACAACGTCAACGTGAGCTAGACGAGAGACGGCTCTCAGTACAAAGAAACAACGCGTACTTCTCTTTTAAAGCAACCGAAAACCATGCAAGCTCCGATCAAGCGCGGTCAATTACCCCCAACTTGACCGAATTCTTAAACGTAGAGAGCGAGAGAGCGCGTTCCTGCTCCCCCTCGATACCATCGATGTCTCTGCAGCCAAAGAGTGCAGTAACTAGCACCTCAATTTCTTTGACAACGTCAACAGTAACAACAACAACAACCGCAACTGTATCGACAGCGCGTTTAACGACGTCATCAGCTAGCAGCGCAAATAGTAATACGTCCGCGCTGCCCGAAAACCAAAACAAAAACAAAAACAATGACTATATTAAGCCGGCTGTGCAGACTGGCATGGATCGCTACATCCAAATCAAAAGGAAGCTGAGCCCCCTGAATTCCAAACGCAAAATAACCCGTGGCAATGCTAGCCTAGTAGCAAAAGAAACGCCCATTAACTCAAACCGATTTAAAATCTTGGCAGACGCCGATGAGGTTGAGGCGGTCGAATCCACTGAAGTTGGGAAAAGGAAGCCAAAACCTCCGCCTATCTATATACGCGAAAAAAGTTCCAATGTTCTTGTCAACAAAATTATTGAGCTTATTGGTAAGGATAACTTCCACATAATACCCCTTGTAAAGGGCAACATTCAAGAAACAAAAGTTCAAATGAAGTCTGAAGATAACTACAGAGTATTATCAAAATATCTTACCGAGAATAAAAAGAACTTTTACACGTACCAGCTAAAAAGCAGCAAGGGCCTGCAAGTCGTACTTAAGGGCATAGAGCCCGAAGTAACGCGTGCAGAGATAAAAAAGGCGCTACAGGAGAAGGGTTTTAGCGCCAAGACAGTCTTTAATATCCTTAACAGGGATAGAAAGCCGCAGCCACTCTTTAAGGTTGAGCTCGAACCAGAAACCAAGCTCCTGAAGAAATACGAAGTGCACCCAATATACAATCTTCAGTACCTGCTGCACCGCAGAATTACAGTTGAGGAACCGCACAAACGCAATGGCCCGGTACAATGTGCGAACTGCCAGGAATATGGCCATACAAGGTCATACTGTAAGCTGCGCCCGGTGTGCGTAGTTTGCGGAGAGCTTCATGACTCCGCACACTGCCCAGCAAGCAAAGATGACAGCAACTCGAAAAAGTGCGGCAACTGCGGTGGCAATCACACTGCTAATTATAGAGGATGCCCAGTCTATAAGGAGCTGAAAAGTCGCATCCACCAGAAAGGAATAGCTGCCCGCACCCAAAATGGACAGTTCACGGCGTCCAGATCAAACCCTGAAGTCTTCTTCTCGACTGCAGCCAGATCCTCACTAGGACCCATTAACTTTGACAAAAATGTGACATACGCAAGCGCCTTAAAATCAGGACCGGCGACACCTGCCTCAAGAAGCTCATTTCTGCAATCAGCATATCAAGAACCGAATACGGCTCAGCAACATCAACCAACAGAGCAGCCAAAAAGCAACTTTGAAGCTATGATATGCAGCCTACAACAAAGCCTGACGGAATTTATGTCGTTTATGCGCACAACTATGCAAGATTTAATGCGAAACCAAAATCTATTGATTCAAATGCTGGCTTCACAACAATCCAAATAATGGCTTTCCTACGCAACATAAACTTGAGTTAGCTCAATTCCTACTCGACAATCACATCGATGTAATGCTGCTCTCTGAAACACACCTCACAAACAAATACAATTTTCAACTACGAGGATATTCATTCTACGGAACAAATCATCCAGATGGTAAAGCACATGGTGGGACTGGAATTCTAATCAGAAGCCGCATAAAGCACCATTATCAAAACAAATTTGCTAAAAACTACCTACAGGCCACATCTATAAATATACAACTAAATACTGGCAACCAACTTACACTAGCCGCCGTATACTGCCCCCCTCGCTTCAATATAGCTGAAGATGAGTTTATGCAGTTTTTCAACACACTTGGAGACCACTTCATAGCAGCAGGAGACTACAATGCCAAGCACACACACTGGGGATCCCGTCTCGTTACTCCGAAAGGGAAGCAGCTCTATAATGCAATTATCAAAGCCAAGAACAAGCTCGACTATGTTTCTTCTGGCACACCAACATACTGGCCGGCAGACCCAAGGAAACTACCAGATTTAATAGACTTTGCGATTACCAAAAACATCCCTAAAAATCTGATAAGCGCCAATTGCCTATCGGATCTTTCATCTGATCACTCGCCTGTCCTGTTTATTCTACTGCGACATCCAGGAACATTGGAACAACCATTAAAATTGACCTCACAGAAAACCAATTGGGTTAAGTACAGAAAATATATCAGCTCACACATTGAGCTAAGTCCTCATCTCCACGATGAAGCCAACGTAGACAGCTTTGTTAATTCACTTGAGTCTGTACTCGTCTCTGCAGCTCGAGCCTCAACATCGCAAACTATAAATACACAAAGCAATAAAAAGACAAATCTAGAAATCGAACAGCTCGTCCTCGAAAAGCGGCGTTCACGTCGCGAGTGGCAATTCCACAGATCGCCATCTACTAAGCAAAGCTTTAGACATGCCTCACGTCAACTTACTAAAGCCCTACAGCAAGAAGAAGCTTATGTCCACCGCCGCTATATAGAGCAATTGTCAACTTCTAGTACAAAACACTCACTATGGAGAGCTCACCCAACTCTAAGCTCACCGAAAGAAACAGTGATGCCTATTAGAAATCCCACAGGCGGCTGGGCGCGCAGCGATTCAGACAGAGCCAGCACGTTTGCCAATCACCTTAAAAATATCTTCCAACCAAATCCGGCCACTAGTGCCTTTACTTTGCCGACTTTACCATACGAGCCTCAGCTTCAACATGAACCAATCGAGTTTCGCCCAAACGAAATCGCTAATATCATCAAAAACCAACTAAATCCGAAAAAATCACCAGGCTGCGACCTCATAACTCCCAAAATGATCATTGAGCTTCCATATTGCGCCCTCTGCACTATCACCCAGCTCTTCAATGCCATCGCAAAACTTGGCCACTTTCCAGCGAGATGGAAAAAGTCAATTATAATAATGATAGCAAAGCCGGGAAAAGACCACACAATTCCCACGTCGTATAGACCTATAAGCCTACTTTCATGCTTATCCTGTTGGAGCTGGAGTTCCTCAAGGAAGCGTACTCGGACCAACATTATATGTTCTCTACACAGCAGACATCCCGACAAGCACACGACTAACAACATCTACGTTTGCTGATGATACAGCTATTCTTAGCCGCTCAAAATGCCCGATGCAAGCAACTGCGCAGCTAGCTCTTCATCTGGTGGATGTTGAAAAATGGCTATCAGACTGGCGAATTAAAGTAAACGAACAAAAATGCAAGCACGTTACGTTCACCTTGAATAGGCAAAACTGCCCGCCCCTTACGCTAAACAACACCCTAGTCCCGCAAGCAAACGAGGTAACATATCTAGGAGTACACCTCGATAGAAGACTCACATGGCGTCGGCACATAGAAGCTAAAAGAACCCACCTAAAGCTAAAAGCCAGCAGCCTTCATTGGCTTATCAACGCTCGGTCTCCCCTTTGCCTTGAATATAAAGTCCTGCTGTATAACTCAGTACTTAAACCTATATGGATGTACGGCTCCCAGTTATGGGGGAATGCCAGCAATAGCAATATTGACATAGTCCAGCGAGCTCAGTCGAAGATCTTGAGAACAATCACTGGGGCACCGTGGTACGTTCGCAACGAAAACATACATCGCGACTTAAACATTCTTCCAGTCAAAGATGTGATCGCAGAACAGAAGGAAAAGTACTTTAGCAAGCTATTGTCGCACCCTAACCACCTGGCGAGAGGTCTAACAAGGTTGAGTAACCAATCACGACTTCGTCGCAATGACCTACCCACCCAGCGACCGTCTTGAGGAACGTGCAACCAGAATGCAGTCTTAGTCTACTGTTAGTTAAATGTTAATGTTAAGATTTGAAAACTTATTGTTAGTCTCAAAATTAAGAGAAGATCCAATAAATAAAAAGCAAAGTTTAAAAAAAAAAAAAAAATTAAATATGTTAATATTCCAAATGAAAATATTGCTTTTAAATTTTTGAAATATCCATATTAGTTTAGCGGCAATAAAGACTGAAACATTTTTTATTCACCTGCATGAAATAAGCTGCGACCCACTGTATATATCAAATCGTATATATGTATTTGGCCGATCTAATGAGAATTTCATCATCAAATCAATTTTCTAATAAAAGTGTTGGTAATACCAAGCATCTTTAAAAATAGCAAGGTTCCGTCATTTCCGATTGTTCTGTTACATGGCTCCTATAGGATATAGTCAGCTGATCCTTGTTAAGTTTGGCAGATCGGATTAGGTTAGGCAAAATGGAATTCGTAGAAAGTCCTTTTAATCTAGCCTAAAAAACAACAAAGTTTTTTCAATTCAGTTATATGACAGCTAAAGGATATAGTCGGCCGATCCTTATAACATTTTGTAGATAATATATGTTGGCCAAAAATAACATGTGTGAAAAGAAAAAGAAATAGAAAAGAAAAGAAATAATAGAAACGAATTTTTACTTTAATTTTAAAGACGTATGTATTTTTAATAAGGAATGTGTTAATGAGTTAAAATTTTTTTTTTATTTATATAATATCATATGTACATCTATCTTACATGCAAGAAAACAAAAATGCATTTAATTGAATTTATTTAACTTTAAGAAAATTACACTTAAGTTAAATTGGATGTTTTTGACCTAGACATAAAAAGAGAATCGAAATGACTAATATTCATCAAAATTACTAGTGTAGCAAAATAAATCTTGAAAGTTTTCGGGCATTAATATTTTGCTTTTTTGTACCTACTAGGCATAGACTCCACTATAACATCCTTCATTATGTTTACATAATCTGTGCCCCACATATTGACTTGTATCCAATGAAGCGGACTAACACCTGAAGCAGAGAATCATCCACATAGCATTATACTGACACCTCCGTGTTAAATCGTCTTTTTGTTGTATTTGAGATCGAATGCAGTTTTTTTTGTGCGTCTAATATGAGGCCTACCATCAGATGTAAACAAATCTATCTTTGTCACATCGGACCAAAAGACATTTTTCCAACTTTGGCAGATATCTTGGTTTTTGCCAAAGCTTAGTCGATGTGTCTTTCCCCTTTCGATATTATTTTTGCTTAATAAAGGAACTCTCCTTGCTGAATGAGCTCTAAAACTGCGCTCAATCAGCCTGTTGCAAATGGTGCTACTTGTTACGGATGGTTCATGTAGTTTTGTAAGATCCTTCGAAGAAAGGATCTGGAAAGTGGTGCGTGTCTCTTGCTTAGCCTTCTCGAAACTTTTTTTTGAGGCTGTAGCTTCTAAATAAAGCCAGAGTTAAATACGCGTTAAGAGAGTATTAAAAGTGAAAAGGTAACCGTTTAAACAAGCTGCAAGAAGAAGGGAGAAAAAAACAAGAAAAAAGCTCCCTCCTTATTTTTTTTTTTTTTTTTTTTTTTTTTTTTTTGCGCGGTTCCCACTGCATACGTACAGCCCACCTCCCGTCCAACCGACCGAGGGACGCTGCCGCGTAACGTACGGCTCGAATCGCGGGAATAGATCCGAGATAGATAAGCGAGGATTAGGAGAAAGATATTACGAGGAAGAGTGTTGCACAGATAAGGCGGTTAGTATAAGCGATTTAAGATTGTTAGTAGAGCAAAGTGATAAGATGTGGTAGAGACCATTGTAGTCCGAACATAATACCCTGAACGGATCGTGTTGGGCATATGTCGAACTACAATGGCTGAGGAGTAGAGGACGAAAGTTTCTGGTCCTTCTACTAGGAATGTTAAAATTTAAACAATTTAAAATTTAAAATGTTAGTAAATGCTGGCTGTCTATATTTCCATAAATAAGATTATATAGAAACATGACACCCAGCATCGTTCTACGATTTGTTAATGTTGGTAACTTGATTAGTAAAAGTCTACTATGATAAGAGGGGAGGTAAAGATTTGCATCCCAATTAAGTCCCCTAAGAGCAAAAGTAAGGAAGTTTTTTTGTACAGATTCAATGCGATCTTGGTGTACTCCATATTGAGGACTCCAGACACACGATCCATACTCAAGAATCGGACGGACCAGTGATGTATATAACGTTTTAGTTATGTACGGGTCATTAAATTCTTTTGACCATCTTTTAATAAAACCAAGCACACCCATAGCTTTATTAACCATGGTAGATACATGGTCGGTAAATTTAAGTTTCAAATCTAATAGGACACCTAGATCGTTAACCTGAGTTAATCGTTCTAAGGCGATTCCATAGAGAAAGTACATAGCCTGGTGAGGACTAGATCGGTAAAAAGACATAATTTTACATTTCGATCCATTAAGCTTTAGGTTATTTGCTAAACACCAATTTTGAAGTTTATCCAAATCGGATTGAAGTCTAGACTGGAAGCTAGTGAATTTATACTGAAGGCATAGCTTAACGTCATCAGCGTACATAAGTACAAGTGAATTAGTTAAGGCAAGGGGCAAGTCGTTAATAAACAGAGTAAAAAGTAGGGGTCCAAGATGGCTTCCTTGGGGCACCCCCGATGTGGCGCGGACTACACGCGAGGTAACATCTTTAAAGAAAACACGTTGGGTTCTCCCTGATAAGTAGCTCGAAATCCACATAAGAAGATCAGTTGGTAATCCCAAAAGACTGAGTTTACTTATAAGAAGCGAATGGTTAACAGAGTCAAATGCTTTACTGAAGTCAGTGTATATGACGTCTGTTTGTAAGCCATTCCGGAAGCCATCCGTGATAAAAGATGTTAGCTCCAATAAGATGGTAGTGGTGGAGCGGCGCTTCATGAAGCCATGCTGGCACGGAGTTATTATTGAACTACATAGGTGTTGCAAATGTGAAGTGATAAGTTTTTCAAAAAGCTTTGGAATTGCTGACAATTTAGAGATGCCTCTATAATTAGCAGCGTCGGATTTTTTCCCTTTTTTATGCAGCGGAATAATGAAGGATTCCTTCCACATAAGGGGAAAGATCGAAGTTTCCAGCGATAGATTAAAGAATTTAACAAGCGGTTTGCACAGTGCCTCGGCGCAGTACTTTAGAACACAGCCTGGTACTCCATCAGGGCCTGGCGAATACACGGGCTT
>JAJJHT010023778.1:565-191158 GCA_021223865.1 Drosophila pandora | reverse complement strand
TAGGGCGGTTCGATTTGTAGGGGGTCAAAAAAATCGCTTAGGCACATATGATTTTTGGATTCTTGGGATCAAAATAAGAAACTTTGCTCAAGAGACCATACCTCTAAAATGAATTCTGATGTCCCTCGTTTTAACGTGAAGAAAAAATCCTGTTTTGACCCATTTAGAGTGCCCAAATCGAGTCCAAATGTATGAACGACCCCCACTAACTTTGGAGGGTGGACCCACCCATGCTTGTGGTACCCCCCTAGGATCCCACAGGAGGGATTCTCCCTTACAAAAATATCACAAAATCACAGCACCTAAAAGTATGCTATGAAAATGTAACTCAAAACCTGTTGCTCCGCCCACCGCCTCTCCTCCTTTTCGTCGCTTGGGGGCCCCAGGGGGTACCAAAGGGGGGTATGGGTGGGTCGACCCTCCAAAGTTAGTGGGGGTCATTCATACATTTGGACTCGATTGGGGCACTCTAAATGGGTCAAAACAAGATTTTTCCTTCACGTTAAAACGAGGGACATCAGAATTCATTTTAGAGGTATGGTCTCTTGAGCAAAGTTTCTTATTTTGATCCCTAGAATCCAAAAATCATATGTGCCTAAGCGATTTTTCAATCGACCCACCCTAATATTTAGTGACAAAAATTTTTTTTACTTTCACCCTAATTTCTCCCAAACCAAATAACTTTTGGAATATGTTTCGACAAAAATTATCTAATTAAAAAAATACCTTTCGATTGGTATATAATTCATTTAGATTGGTTGCCTACAGAAAATTTTTAATTCTTCGGCTATATATAGAGTTTTCTCGCGCACGCCAAGGCATGCAGGTCGTCACCTCGTGAACTTCCGTCCACAGTGATGTGCTAGAAGCGTTTGTGGCAAGTTCGCTGCGTTTAGTTTTTAGTTTTCCTTTGGTTCAACAGATGGCGAAGTCGAGTGATTGCGCCAGCAATTCATTTCAATAAATAAAGTTAATCATCAGTTATATTTTTTGATATTTCAGCATAATACAGTAAAATGCTTTTTATTTATATACAAGGGTCGTTCAATAAGTCTTAAGAAAAAGATATAAAAACACTGTTTTTTGCAAAATTTTTTTTTTATTTTTCAACATAGTCCCCTTTGATCTCTACACACTTTGCCAATCGATTTTCCAACATTTTTATCCCGTCCAAAAAATAGGATATCGGAAGCTCTTCAAAATACTCATTTGTTTGAGCAATGACGTCTTCGTTGGAAGCGAACCGTCGTCCTCCAAGCCATTTCTTCAGATTGGGGAATAAAAAATAAAAGGGGCCAAATCTGGTGAGTAAGAAGGATGCTGCCACAATTCCATTTTCAATTCCTCGATTTTGGCCATGGAAACAGCGCAGGTGTGCACACGCGCATTGTCCAGATGCAAGAGGACTTCTTTCTTATTCAGATGGGGTCGTTTCTCTTTGATTTCCTCGCTCAACCGATGCAATAACGACGCGTAATACGCTCCTGTTATTGTTTCCCATTTTTCCAAGTAGTCAGTAAAAATGATACCCTGCGAATCCCAAAAGACCGTGGCCATCACCTTGCCGGCCGATGGCACAATTTTTGCCTTCTTCGGAGCCCGTCCACTCTCTTTGTTTCTGGAATGTAGTAATGTATCCAGGTTTCGTCTACAGTGACATATCGACGGAGAAATTCGGCCTGATTGCGATGAAAGAGCGCCAAACATAACCTTAGAGTCCATTACACGATTGCGCTTATTCTCATCTATGAGCAAACGCGGCACCCATCTTGCCGAAATTTTTTTCGCATTCAATTTTTCATTCAAAATTGAAGCGACTGTCCCTTGTGATATGCCTGTGGCCTCAACTAATTCGCGCACTTTGATTCGCCGATCGCCCAAAATCAGATCGTGGATTTTATCGATGATTTCAGGAGTAGCCACCTCAACTGGACGTCCTGAACGATGTTCATCTTTTGTGGATGAACGGCCACGTTTAAATTCGTTCACCAAGTTGTAAACCGTCACAAACACAGGTGCAGATGTGCCATGAACTGCATCCAATTCGGCTTTGCGGTGAGTTAGCCTACGTGGCAGCCCTATCGCTTAGTAGGACCCTATTTAGCATTGCATGGAGAGCTGGGAGTTGGAAAACCGCGTGGCCGCAGGGTTTTTTGGTGTTTTGATTACGGAAGGAGAAAGATCGGCCGAGCAAGGAGAGGCATCGAAAAGTTCAAGAAGGGCTGTCGCGAAGATTTACCCGCTGAGGGATCATCGCGCTGGAGGAACTGACGCAGGTCTGGCAATAATAAGAAGGCCATGAGGGGCCATTTGCCGGTGTACGCGGAGTTTAGTTGAGGCAGGTCGCGGATCGCAGAGGCGAGGTCAAGGGTACAAGCGTACAAGCTAGATCCCTAGTGGCAGCGAGGCGTGGTGTGAGCGACGCGCGCAGAGGAGGCAGAGAGCAGAGCGAGTCTCAGAAGCGGCGCGAATCTCACCATCCGGCCGCCCAAGAGGCGGGACAGAGAAGGGACATCAAAACCAAGTTTGGAGCTAGGAGCCGAGTGAGCTCGACTGGAGCTGAAATAGTGGCAAACAGCTGGAGCGTTCGCGACGCTTTAAGGGGCGCTCCGCTGGAGACTCGGATAGGGTTCCGCCCTAACCTCTCAGGAGCCGCCGTGCTGTAGGCGTCATCCTGAAGGAGTGGAGCCAAGGACGGAGTGCTGGCCTTGCTTACAAGGAGCACCCCGTCGAACGAAGGATTCGCCGTAAAGTAGGCGGCATCCTGTAGGAGTAAAGACAAGGACGGAGTGCTGGCGGCGCTTTCAAGGAGCACCGTAAAGTAGGAGCCATCCTATAGGAGCAGAAGCGAAAACGGAGCGCTTGTTGCGCTTTCAAGGAGCGCTCCGTTGTTCGGAGGAGTAGCCGTGGATTAGTCGACGGTCATACGACAGGAAACAGGGAGAAGGCGCTTGCGGCGCTTTCAAGAAGCGCTCTGTCGTTCAAGGGAGCGGAGAAACTCGTCCGACTGATGGCCTAACGGTGCCGAAGGCGGAGAAGAGGAAGTAGTGTCCGGAGATTTCAAGCTGGAGCACTGCTGCTGGCTGAGTGTTTTGTTGTTGGCATTGTTAACGGGATAGACGAGAATCCTCCCGATATGTATATTTTCTTTTCCAACCTCGAGTAAAAAAGTGAGTAATCTTCAATCTATGCCAAGCCAGCTGAAGTGATGCGGAATTCTCCGATCAATATTTTTCCACGTTTTCCGAGTTCCGGCCCAAGAGGCTTCACCAGTTAGACAGTCAACCACCTTGTTGCATTGAACAGAAATAAAACAAAAAGGAAAATCGAACATGGTCCACCTCCGTACGCGGGCTTTGTAGTGGAGCACTTTTAGCAATTAAAATCTTATACAATGAAATTGAGCGCGCTTCCCCAAATCCTATCAAATTGGATATACATTTAAGGTCGCAAATCTTTAGCGATAAGATATAGTTAAGCGTAGTAAGAAAGAATATATATTAAAGTCTTAGGATATTTAGGAAGCTATAATAAGGATGTTATTTAGAGATTTAAGGACTTTCTTTAAGGAATAAATATGAAGTTCACACAGTTCGCCTCGTTTGTTTTGCCACCACCCTGCCGCCAGCCTATGCCATGTACCTTCTTAGGGATTCCCGAAGGATCCTGATATACACCGTTCTAAGGAACTATGAAATTTATGGAATTTATGGTTCCCGAGGCAGCATCGAGGGGAGAGAAGGGGGTGTTTTAGAACCCGCCCATTGTAACCTCCTGCCTAGCTGTAGCAAAGTTTTTCTCGGGCTGCCATAATCGGCCAATCCAGCTACTGCATAATGTACTAGATACTTGCAACGGGACTCTTATTAATTTGGAGCTCTGTCGGGAGATGGGGTGGGTTTTGCTAATACCAGTACATTTGATCACGTTAAAAATAAATAAAGAGTCCCTACTGAAGCTAACTGTCCACTCGATCGTGGAGAACGCACAAAAACAAAACCAGAAAACTTGGGAGCTCATTGCCCCTGATAAGATAAGCTTAGGGATTGCATAATTGCAGAAGAGACAGAAATAACAACCGAGCAAGAGAAAAAAAAAAGTGTCGACAATGATGTTAAAATTCGGATACGGTTTCACTACCCACCCTACCTTAGTCTTAAGAAAATTGTTGTTAAGACCCCAATTATCATTTCTACTCACATTTCCAAGGTCACGGAAAGAAGAACTTACTCACTCATACTTCCATTTTTAAGTAATATATATTCACAAAATAAAGTTTACTCTAGGGTCTTACTCAAAAAAAATAATTTCCTGTTCATTTCATGTATGATCTTAGAATTTTTGTAAATTAACATTCTTGGCTAAACTCATCTTATAATGGAATACTAAGGTAGACTTCGTTCATTATTTGAATTTTAAAATTTTACAACAAATTTCAAGATGCTAAATTACTCTAGTAGTGGTTATTAATACGGGCATGGCAAAATAGCATAATTGCCCGAATGATAGGTAATTTGTTTTTATACATAATTTTTTATTTTTTTTTCTACATCTTACAAATTTGTTCTTAGAATTTTAACCTCCTCCACATTTTGATCTTTTAAAAATTTCACTTTTAGGTAGTTAGTTATATTTTGTATTTTATATTTTTTTTTGTTTTGTGCGAGGATTTGATGATCCTCGATGAAGGCCTTCATGTTGCAGTCTTGTAGAGGTTGGGCTGATTAGTTGAGAGGTTGAATTTCTTACATCTATCTTACAACTACATTATTCCTATGATTTTTTTTGCATGCCTTTCCTTATTTACATTTTCTTTTCAATAATTTCTTTCTCAATACTTTTCCAATTTTTAGTTCAATATAAGTTCGTTATATTTTTCTAATTTTTTTTTTGTTTTTTTTTTGTTTGAACAACAACTTTAGGTAGTTAGTTATATTTAGTTAGTTATATTCGAAATGCGTTAAACGATTGGGAGGCGACTCTTGGTCGCTATTTTACACTTTGATATTGTTTTATAATTAACGATGATATCCGAAAATGCTTCTATTCTGCGTAGCAATTTGATTTGCGGATAAATAGAGACGGGATGGACTCAGTGGATGTTTTTTTTTATTTTTGTTAGGGTTACTCCATACAAATTAGGTGTAATGATCCAAGTATGGAATCCAGGTGGTGCGGGTGGGACTCTCGTGGATTCTCGGCCATAGAAGACGCCTTATGGAAACAAGGTTGGGATGAGAATTCGGCTGGCGAGCTTGAAAATCATTACCTGATCCCAGGCTATGTTTTTTTGCGAATTTAATGTATTTGACGAATTTGATGTATTTGCTTTACTTCTTTGCCAAATGATGTGTTTAGATTTTACAGATTTTATTTTGTTGTGATAAATTTGCACGTGCTTCACCCACTTGTTTTATATATGTATATATGTTGTAGCTGGTACTAAGGTGTGAGTCTGCTTAGCTTAACAGCTCAAAAAAGAAAAAGACTTATGCAGCCTCCTAATAAGCTGATGGGGGGGCTAATGTCAAGGTAAGTACGAACACCTAGTACGCAAATTAGAATTAATAAAAAAATTGCTACCCCCTATCGATAAAAGTGGAGAGTTTCGTTAAGATTAGACGTTATTCTAATCTAATTTTTTTGAAACTCGAATGGGCAGCACAGGTGACCATTAAAACCACAGATAATCTGTCGAGTAATCCGGAGACAGGATTAGCTGGAATTAGCATTTTATATCTTTGGCATGATAAGTTCCAAGTTCTTTTCCATTAAGCGATTCGAGTAAATAATACGAGTTTTCTAATTTCTTCTTAACTCTGCATTTCGTAAATAAAGGGCCTAACTTTTTATTATATTTTTGACTAAAGTTACTCAACTGGAAATTTCTCTTAACCACTTCTTGGCCTTCTTTAAACGACACAAACTTGCTTCTCAAGTTGTACTGTTTTACATTCTGTTCATAAGCTTTTCGACTATTTGTTTGTATTTCCTGACGTCCTGAATAACAGTTTTTCTTGCCGATCCATTGTAGAAGATTCTTCGAGAAGTGATAATTTCTTTAATAATCGGTAATCCTCAGCGTGGTTAATCATATTAAAACCAAAAAGGGCTTTGTAAGGAGAAAATCCAAGAGACTGATGTAAAGCTGATCGTAAAGCGGACGAAATGCGAGTTAAATTCGCATCCCAGTCTGTTTGATCATTTTTGAGATAGGAACGAATAGCTGCAATTAACGAGCGATTAACTCGTTCAGCTGCATTGCTTAGTCAACATCGCTTCAAATTCTTTTGCTTTGAATTGTGAGCCGTTGTCACTAACAATAGAATCTGGAACTCCAAACTCACAAAAAATTCGCTCTTCTAGAAATGTGTTAATAATTCCGGTAGTAGCTTTTTTTAACGGACAAAGCCAGTGATATCTACTGAAATGGTCAAGTACTATAAATAATCCAGTATTGCCTTTTACTACGGGGATATGGGCCGAGAATATCAATACAAAATCTTTGAAAAGGACGTATGGAAATACTTTGTTCTCCCATTGGCGGTCTTAATATTTGGTTAGGGGCTTTTGTCTGTTTACAAACTTCACAGTTCCGAATGTAATCTCTGACTTCTTTAGATAACCCTTGCCAAAAGAGATTTCGACGCAAGCGTTCTATCGTCTTTTGCATCCCTCCATGTGCAGGCACCACACTATTATGAGCTTGCCAAATAGCCTGGGCTCGTAATGGTTCTGGAACCCATAGTTTCCAACTATCGGCTTCTTGATCTGGATTACCAGTCGCATGCTCCGTTCGGATATAAACAAATTTTTCGTGTATACGTAAATCTGGAAGTTTATCTTTATTCTGCTCTACTTTCAATCGATGTTCGACATAGTCTGACTCCATAAATGCTGGTGAGTCTAAGTCAATTTCGGGTCCTATCATCTCTAAACTGTCTATGGATTCCTCACACATTCGAGACAACGCATCTGGAACGATATGATCTTTCCCTTTACGATGAGAAATGGTAAATTTAAATCCTTGCATTCTATCAAACCATCGTGCTACTCTTCCTGTGGCACTTTTTCGTTGTTTTATAAGTCATGTTAGACTAGAATGATCGGTCACAACTTCAAATGGTTGCATTTCTAAATATCCCAGAAATCTTTTGATGGCTGCAATAACTGCTAGACATTCCCGTTCTGTTACACTATAATTCACTACATATATACACTTTGAGCCTTAGACAATTTTTTGACATGTATGCAATCGGTCTTTCTTCTCCTTCGTCGGATAATTGCACTAACACAGCCCCAATGCCAAAATCACTAGCGTCACAATGAAGAAAAAACTTCTTTGTAAAGTCAGCATTTTGCAAAACGGGTGCGGAAGTAAGTTGGACTTTCAATTTGTCCAAGGCTTCCAGTGTTTCATTCGTCCAGGTGAACTTTCTACTTTTTCCTAACAGTCATAGGAAATGACAACTCCGCGAAGCTAGCAATGAACCTACGGTACCAATTACAAATACCTAAGAAACCTCTTAATTGTTTCATGTTACGAGCAGCCGGCCAATTTAGAATACAGGATATTTTTTCCGGATCCGTAGATATTCCTCCATTTCCAATTATGTAACCCAAGTAGTTAACTTTTGTTACACAAAAATGGCTTTTCCTAACATTTAACGTTAAGTTTGCTTTGCGAAATTGCTGTGCAATTCGTACAAGGACTGCTAAATGGGATTTAAAATCATCGATAACAATACACAAATCGTCTAAATATCCAAAAACACAGTATCGCAGATCTGGTGGAATAAGATCATCCATTAGACGACACATGGTTGACGGTGCGTTGCACAGACCAAAAGGCATAACTTCAAACTGAAATAATCCTCGACCTGGCACTGTAAACGCTGTTAAGGGTTTAGCTTCCTCGGTTAATTCAATTTGCCAATAGGCATTTTTTAGGTCCAGTTTACTTATAATATTTGCCTTTGGAAGACGCAGAAATATTCCCTCAATACTTTGTAGTGGGTATGCATCTTTCAGAATAACCTCATTTAATTTTCAAGCGTCCAGACAAATTCGGACTTTATTTGGTTTAATAACCATTAAAATGGGCGAGCTCCATGCACTTTGAGATGGTGCAATTACTTTAAGTTCTAGCATACGATCAATTTCAGTATATAATACTTTCTCCACAGCTGGACTAATAGGATGTCTTTGTTTAACAGAAGACGCGTTTCCCGTATCTATGTGATGTTTAATTAATGACGTTCGCCCCAAACCTTGTTTTTCGAAATTGGGAAACATTTCTTTCACGGCTTCTAATTGCTGAAGTTCCATGGCAGTCAACGGATATTGATCCTCTTTAGGGGTGTTAAAGTCCTGCCCACTATCTGCTGGCTCAATGGATCCCACTATTCCGGGCGCTAATTGAAACGTTCGCCAGAAATCAATTCCGAGAATAAGACGCTGTGCAATTGTCGGAATAAAATAGAGTTCCACTTCCTTTTCTTCTCCTTTATATCTCATTGCTACTCTTAATATGCCTGAAACTTGATGTGGTTTAGCATCCGCCGTTTTAACCTGGGATACTATTGATTTATATCCACCTACACCACTAAAGTCTTGTTTTGCTAAATCCGCTCCTATACCACTTATATTTGCTCCGGTGTCCAGTAACCCCCATGAAAAAATTCTACACTAGCATAACTTCGATTATCCGCATTATTTTGAAATATCGTATAATCTATTTTGATTCTTACGAAGGTTTTTATAATATTTCTTTATACGAATGGAATTTATCTTTTCCGAAAAAATTCTATCTCTAACCTTATAATAATTTTTCAAACGTTCTTCATATGGCCTAAACTTGATATCTACCTCATTTTCTATACTTTCATCAGGTATTATATATTATCTTGAGCTATAATGCTACGGTCCTCTTTTTCCTTATTTAAAATTGTATATCTATTAAAATTTGTAGACTCCGAGTTATTTATGGGTGGGACATTTGATTGTTTTGAGATGCCCCGGTTTTCCGGTTTTCCTAACTGGTTTTACAGTAAATACAATTGGGCTTATCGATGTCAGGCTTCCCACATCCATAACAAAATATACGTCTATCCCCTAGACAATCTTGCCAAAAGTGTCCAGTTACTCCGTAATTCCAACAAGTTATGTTAGCTGGATTTCTTTGTATAGCCTCGATGTCTATACAAAGCTGTTGTTTTCGGATTTATTTTCCTCAATCTCCTCTACTGCATATACACGATAAGGTCCTCCCTCTTTCGGTTTCGTTACGTTGCGAAGAGATCGCCCTGCTTCTTGTAAAAAGTGTTCTCTCCTTTGTACTAGCCGTCTTAGATGATCGATGGAGTATATTTCTTCAATTAATAATCTATCTTTTATATCAGTAAGTAAATTTCCATGGGCTAATTCGATTAATTCTGATTCCTCAAACTCAACAGGTAGCTTATCCATTAGTTTGCAAATCGCTTCATAATTGGTGTCAAATGTTTCACCCGGTTTTTGTTTTCGAGCTCGAATCTGTTCACGCAGTTCTGTTTTTGAACGATTCTCTTTATATTGTTTACATAACCCAGAGCAAAATTGATTCCAAGTAAATGTTTCTGTTCGTTTATGAAATCTCCAGAACCATGAACTAGCTTTGCCTGTTAAAAGCTGATGAACATTTTTGGCCATTGCCTCAAAATCATTATTAAGGTGTTCTCGTGTTAACACTTTAACTCGATATAAAAATTCGTCAACAGATAATCCTTCCGCAGTTCCTTCGAACCGAACTCCCCATTTTTGGATAATATCTGCTACTTTGTTGCTAGTTGTAGCGTGTAACGGTCTTCTGCGCTTTTTCGAAAGGACTTGTACTTGCGAGGGCACGCTATAGAGTCCGGCACGCTATAGAGTCCAGAATTGAGCGTGCTGGCGACAAGATAGATAGCTAGATACTAAACCGGAAGAACGGAAGAATTAATTCGACGCGGAAGAGATAGAGTTAGAAAGAGAGAGAGAGGAGAGAAGTAGAAAGTTTGCGATGCCACAGATGAAAATAGGCTCGCGTACTGCCCACCCTACCTTTGGCCACAGTCCGATAAAGCAATGCTTTAGTGACCCCTTTAAACACCCTACAACCGTGGAGTCATCAGCTCAGTTCAAACAGGAGATATTTAATTCATTATAAAACAGATTTAATTCAGAATAAAACTAATAAAAATTTGGCTAAGACTAAAGAGGTGTTTGACATTATTTCTAAACGGTTGCTTGCATAAAACAAATAATAGGAGGGAAACTTATATGTAAGATTTATAAAAAATATAAATTAATATGCAAATGTTTAAAGATATATGGGTATATACATATGTAATATAATAAAATTTGGTATGAGTAAATATCATTTTTTGAAAGTGATAAAATAAATTTCAAATAAAGGTATTAGAAAAAAATGATAATATTTAAAATTCATTAGGATAGAGTATTCGTTAGTCATCAATTAAATCATTTAAATGAAATTTGTGCTCTTGTTAGTTTTGTTTGGGTTATGATGAAGGATGAATGCATTAAATTATAGAATTAAAATTCAGTGTGACTCGAGAAATTTTTTCCAGTGCATATGTAAAAGGTAAATAAACCACTCACTGTAAGTCCATCGGCGAAAGATCGATCTCTGCTTTGGGTTGCTGTAAATGAGTTAGGGTTTTGTATACCATGGAATCTCAAAACAAACTTATTTCCGCACGATAATTAAAATTAAACAATTTAAAACATACTGATGATTATTTTTGCTTCGTGAAAGTTTACAAAAATAACAATAACAATCTTCATATTCTTCAATTTCGTTTTCTTCACTTCACTAAAAGCCTGTAATTAATTTAAATAAGAAAAAAAATAAAATTAAAACATTGTAATAACGCTTGTGATTTGGGGGATGAAATGGAGCTGAGAAAAAAGAAAAAAAAAATGATCGCCCCGAGTTTGGAGCTGGGCGGCTGGGCTAGCGGTTTTGATAATTCCTCTTTTGCTCAATCTTCCATTGCTGATGGGGTCAAAGGCCTTCGTTTAACGGGTCTTGGCTTCGTTGGGGTTGCAAATTCTCTTATTCCATCCCTACAGTTAGTTTTCCGACTACTGGGTGTTAATTTTCCGCCGCCAATGTATTATGAGATGAAGATGAAGATGATGATGATGATGAGGGGGAGGGGGAGGGGGAGGGGATCACAGACTAACCGATCGAGGTTTAGCCGCTCCTGATCTGGGAGCCTCCACCAGGAGGGCTC
This sequence comes from Drosophila pandora, assembly GCA_021223865.1. Taxonomy (NCBI): domain Eukaryota; kingdom Metazoa; phylum Arthropoda; class Insecta; order Diptera; family Drosophilidae; genus Drosophila; species Drosophila pandora. The sequence continues at coordinate 179,879 of JAJJHT010023778.1, read as the reverse complement.
CCGGGGTGCTTTGATGTGGACCGCAACGAATCTTTAAAACGGCCACAATAAGTACCCTGGAGGTATTAGAAAAAATATTTTTCTTATATTCACCTGATAAATTTTGATAAGACCGCAACGAGGTCGCGCTTTGCACTTGCGCTGATAAAATTTACACTCGCAGAGAGAGATATTATTTGGCGTCTGCACTTCGTGAGGGTTTCGATAGAAAAGACCGAGAACGCAACAACCTACATTCCATTTAGGTTACCGAAAATGCAAAACAGCTAATTTTGCAGCTTTCCTAAGCCTCCCTGCTGCAGCTGATTCCGCGCCTTATCAATTTGGCAACACCCGAAGTAAAAGCTTCACTTTAACTATCGGTTACAAAAAAAAAACAATTTATAAAGCCGATATATATATTGTTTGTAATTGTTTACAATTTTAGTTTTTTTATTTACTTTCATGGGAAATGACTCTTCAGTCGCCGCTACAAAGCCCCCCCGAAACATTCAGGCTAGGGTATTCTATTCCTGGTACCCTAGACTGATACCGACTGAAGAGACGCTACTGTTTTATGTCCTTCGCGTGATAAGTGCCTATCAATTTCCCTTGCAAATCCTCTAGTTCGTAATACACGCTTCCCAGTTTCTTTCAAACCCTACACTTAACAAAGGACGGTCCAAATTTAGCGTTGTAGCCAGACTGGAAACAGCTCGGCCTAACATTTCTCCGATACACTTCTTGTCCTTCCTTAAAAGTCACTTTCAATACCGCAAATTGTAACTCTTCTCGTTTTCGTCGTGCCGACTCGCATTTTCTCGCGGAACTTCCAAAGAATCCTGTTGGTCTAACTTCAGCGCTCGATCGTCTAATAAATTTAACTTTCTTAACAAAGAATACGTGGTCCCGGAAGTGATCATGTGTTGCCCGAACACCATATAGTAAGGCGAGGTCCCTAAACTTGAATGCATTGCTGATCTCAACGAACAGCATATTTAACTTAAATTTTCGTCCCAATCCCTCTCATCAGGCCGTATGTATGCTCTTATTGCCGATATCACCGATCGATTTACGCGTTCGGAAGCGTTGGCTTGGGGAGAATGTACCGCGGTAAAGGTGTGAGTTACGCGATACTGTTCCATTAATTTGCCAAACGCATGGGAACGGAACTGAGAGCCATTGTCGGACACTACGGTTTCTGGCACTCCATACGTTAAGAACAATTCTTCTTCCAAATATTTAACCACAGTACTTGTGTCAATTTTCCTAACAGGTTTCAGAAAAACGTATTTGGAAAAATGGTCCAAGACAATAAAAATACCTACATGGCCGCTTCTCGATCTAGGATAAGGCCCGAGAAAATCCATAAATAACCGTTGGAAAAATCGATGGCTTTCTGGAGCTTTCCCTAAGGGCGGTCGTAAAACGCAATTTGATGGCTTCGTGGTCCTGCATACCTCGCAAGCATTCACATAAGCCTTTACATCAGGCACTAGCCCAGGCCAAAAATAGTAACGCCTAACTCTTTCGCTGGTCTTATGGATGCCCCCATGAGACGAAAAGGGACTATCGTATGCTTTCGCTAGTATTTCGGGAACTAAATCCTTTGGAACCCAAAGTTTCCACGTGAATTCGTCGTGCATGCGATCTCCTTTTAGGTGTTCGGCCTTAAGATAAACGAAACCTTCCTCAGTCTTTAGGTCAGGAAAATTTGTTTCGTTCGCCTTCACTTTATTCACTAAGTCTGTGTATTCCCCCGATCTAAAATGCTCCGAGCTCAAATCCAAAAGTAGTCCGTCTCGCAAGTCCAACGCGGCTATCACTTCTTCATTAACCCGAGACAACACGTCGGGAACCAGATTGAGGGATCCTTTCCGATGCTCAATCTGGAATTTGTACCTTTGCAATGATAACGCCCATCGAGCCAAGCGTGTACTCAAATCCTGATTAGACATCAGCCATTTTAATGAAGCATGATCTGTGATAATTTTAATGATCTGACCTACGACATAGGCCCTAAAATTCTTTAGTGCCACTATTGCAGCCAAACATTCTTGTTCCGTTACTGTATAGTTTCGTTGCGCCTTGTTCAACTTCTTTAAAATAAAGCAAATAGGTCGCTCGTCTCCTTCCTCAGATACTTGTACTAAAACTGCTCCTACCCCTGTCTTACTGGCTTCACAGTGTATCTCGAACGGTTTTCCGAAATCGGGGCTACACAAAACGGGCGCTTCGGATAATGATCGTTTTAAATCCTCGAAGGCTTTCAGCGCTTCGTCGGTCAAACTGAACTTACGTTTGGTTGTCATTAAGTCAGTTAACGGAGCGGCAAGAGTCGCAAAATTTGGCACAAATTTGCGATACCACCCACATAGTCCCATAAAGCTCCTTAAATTTCGCAAACTTTTCGGAACAGGAAAATTGGTGATTGCTGCCATCTTTTCGGGGTCAGTACGTATACCACCGTCTCCAATGATATGCCCCAAATATCGTACCCGGTGCATGCAAAAATGACTTTTCCCAATGTTAATAGTTAGCCCGGCCCGTCTAATTTGCAAAGCTATTTCCCTCAGGACTTCAAGATGCCTGTCAAAGCTTGAAGAGACTATCAACAAATCGTCGAGATAGACGAACACTTCGTTCCTGAGGTGTGCTGGTACTACTTTATCCATAAGTCGAGACATGGTACTTGTAGCATTACAAAGCCCGAATGGCATTACTTTAAATTGATAGAGAGGTCTTCCCGGTACCGTAAACGCTGTTTTGTCCCGAGAAGCGACATCTAAAGGCACCTGCCAATACGCGTCCTTTAAATCGAGGCTCGATATATATTCCGCGTTCGGCAATCGACTTAAAATACCGTTAATCTGAGGAAGAGGACTGCATCCTTTTCTGTAAAACTGTTGACTTTTCTGCAGTCAAGACAAATTCGAACTTTTCCTGGTTTTGTAACCATAACGATAGGGGATGACCAAGAGCTTTCCGACTCTTCTATAACGCCTAACTCTAACATCCTATCAATTTCAGAGTACATGGCCTTTTCCACCGCGGGTGAAACTGGAAAGTGTCTTTGTTTGATGGGTTTCGCCTTACCCACCTCGATGGTATGAGTTATTAAATTCGTCCTACCCAGTCCTTCTTGCACGAACGACGGAAAACAATTGATGACGTTCATCAACTTGGCCTTATCCACTTCAGACAAAATATGCTGATCAACGTTAAGCTTTGGGTTTACTTCTGTTGACCCTAGTTCCGATATAATTAACTTCCGAGGTAATAAATCGTTGAGTTTTCAAAAATCAATCCCTAAATATAAGTCTTGTTTTAAAGAGGGTACTATATAAATTTTCATTAACTTTTGAAGTGAAACTTCTTTAGGCGCGTAATGGATTTTCGGGGACGGAGTAAAACCGAGTCAGGATCGACACGAAAATGCGAGTACCCCCACCACCGCTCACCGTTCACTGTCCCTCTCTCACCATATGCGCTTGTTGAAGTGGGGGAGCCGCTCACGAACGTTGTCTCTCTTCTCTTCTTTCCTCTCTCTCAGACACCAGCGAACTGCGCCACGCCTCAGAATGCTCTCTGGCTAATGGGAAAACAATTATTATGGTGTCGATTTATATCTCACCAGGTAAATCGATTACTGATATCAAAGATTTTATCCACCATGTGCTTCTGCCATATACAGAGGGTGGTTCGAAGCTATTGAATAAGAATTATCACGAAATTCCTATGATCATTTCGGGAGATTTTAATGTTAATTTCGCGAGGGAAGAATCTGTAGAGTTATTGAACTTTTTCAAAAACACACTCAATTTGGATATTGTTAATGATAGGAACACTAGCACGACTAGACACGGGACAACAATCGATGCAGTTTTTGCACGATTAATTAAGGATTTAAGTGCTCACGTATATATCTCGCACTTTAGTTACCATAACCCAATTATCACGACATTAGGAAATGATATTCATGAAATTGACAATGAAAATGGCACATGATTGGTAAATTGTCATTGAAATTTCTTTGTAATTTTTAATTGTAGTATTGTTATACCCTTGTAGAGGTTATTATAATTTTGGTCAAAAGTGTGCAACGCAGTGAAGGAGACATCTCCGACCCTATAAAGTATATATATTCTTGATCAGGATCACCTCCTGAGTCGATATGAGAATGTCCGTCTGTCCGTCGGTCCGTCTGTCCGTTTCTACGCAAGTCTCTCAGTTTTAAAGCTATCGAGTTGAAACTTTGCACACACCCTTCTTTCCTTTGCAGGCAGTATATAAGTCGGAACGGCCGGGATCGGTCGACTATATCCTATAGCTGCCATATAACTGATTGATCGGAAATGCCATAACTTTGGAGTTTTTTAAGTTGGAGGGTTGAGACTTTCCACACATGTTATAATTGACCAAAATATTTTGTGTACAAAATTTCATAAGGATCGGCCGACTATATCCTATAGCTGTCATAGAACGATCGAAATTGGCATAACTTTGTTGTTTTTTAAGTTAGAAAGATGGGATTTGGTACAGATTCTATTTTGGAAAAAACAATCTGATTTGTCGAATTTCATAAGGATCGGCCAACTATATCCTGTCATATAACTGATTGATCGGAAATGCTATAACTTCGTTGTTTTTCAAGTTAGAAGCATGGGAGTTTCAATGGATTCCTCTTTTGGCAAAATAATTCAGTATGTCAAATTTCATAGGGATCGGCCGACTATATACGATCCGCTATATATCTAATAATATAAGATGCGTGGCGCCACCTAGCGGACTGCGACTGAACTGCAAGGGTATATCAACTTCGGCTTCGCCCGAAGTTAGCTTTCCTTTCTTGTTATTTATGTAATATTGTATACTTGTGAATAAATTGAAAATTTTTGGAACTATGTATACATTAATCGAACGTCATTCATCTATAAGAAAATATTAGAAAAAGCAAATTCATGCTTCGTCGTTGAATTATTTAACCTCTAATTTTCAAACTAACCTAAGAGAGAAAATAGAGATGATGAAATGAAAATAGAGAGAGAGGAATACTAGAAGTTTCACTTCTGTCTTGCGTAGGCTTGACACACCCTTTTTTTAACTTCCCCGTATTCTACTTCCACTTTACAATATCCTATTATCTGCTGCGCTCTTCCATCAGCTGTTGAGGCACTACATGCTAATACTTTATATATAATACTAGTTTTTAATTCCTCAGCTAAATTACCACCAACACAACTAATTGATGCTCCTGAATCTAATAATCCATAGACAGTACGATTCAGAAACTTGAATGGTACAAAAGGTCGCGGATCGCTTGACCCTGTTGGCAAGGAATTAATGTACTGAAGGCCCTGTTTAACCTCCTTTACCCGCCCCCAAAACTGACTTACCCGCCTTGAACTTCGGGATCGCCGCATTTTAAAGCTTGGGTTGTAATAAAATCCTGAAATATTCTCCTCCTGTAACCTCGGTAATTTGCTGTGAAGCAAAGGACCTGAATCAATGCACTGTTTGTCGATGGAGGGGGGTGAGGTTGCCAACACTACCTCTTCTATTTCTCGGTCATTCAGTTATATGGCAGCTATAGGATATAGACGGCCGATCCTTATGAAATGTGGCAGATCGTATACGTTTGCCCAAATTAGAATCCGTAGAAACTTCCATCCTTCTTACTTGAAAAACAACGAAGTTATGGCATTTCCGATCAATCAGTTATATGGCAGCTATAGGATATAGATGGCCGATCCTTATGAAATATGGCAGATCGTATACGTTTGCCCAAATTAGAATCCATAGAAAGTCCCATTCTTCTAACTTGAAAAACAACGAAGTTATGGCATTTCCGATCAATCAGTTATATGGCAGCTATAGGATATAGTCGGCCGATCCCGGCCGTTCCGACTTATGTACTGCCTGCAAAAGAAAGAAGGATGTGTGCAAAGTTTGAACTCGATAGCTTTAAAACTGAGAGACTAGTTTGCGTAGAAACAGACAGACAGACAGACAGACAGACGGACAGACGGACAGACGGACATGCTCATATCGACTCAGGAGGTGATCCTGATCAAGAATATATATACTTTATAGGGTCGGAGATGTCTTCTTCACTCCGTTGCACACTTTTGACCAAAATTATAATACCCTCTGCAAGGGTATAACAATAGTTCGCGCTTATTTTGATACGTATCTCTAATCTGGGAAAATTTTCCTTTGCAACACATGATTGGTTAGGTGCCGGTATTTTATATGTACATTGGCTTTTTTCCGTTCAAGAAAATGCAAGTTTTCTAGATTTTTGACACACGATAAAAATTGTTTTTAAATGCCACATTTAACAATAGTTCGCGCTTTTTTGATACGTATCTCTAATCTGGGAAAATTTGTCCTTTGCAACACATGATTGGTTAGGTGCCGGTATTTTATATTTACATTGGCTTATTATCCGTTCAAGAAAATTCAAGTTTCCAAGATTTTTGACTGACAATGACATTAGTTTTTAAATGCCACATTTAACAATAGTTCGCGCTTTTTTGATACGTATCTCTAATCTGGGAAAATTTTCTTTTGCGACACATGAATGGTTAGGTGACGGTATTTTATATGTACATTGGCTTTATTTTCCGATCAAGAAAATTCAACTTTCCTAGATTTTTGACTGACGATGCAAATAGTGTTTTAATGCCAGATTAAACAAATGTAAACGCTTATTTTTATATGTAAGTCACATATGGCAATATTTCCTTTAGCGATATATGAATGGTTAGGTGCAGGTATTGAATATGTACATTGGTTTATTATCCGTTCAAGAAAATTCAAGTTTCCCATATTTTTGACTGACGAAGAAAATAGTTTTTTAATGCCGCATTTAACAATAGTTCGCGCTTATTTTGATACGTATCTCTAATCTGGGAAAATTTTCTTTTGCGACACATGAATGGTTAGGTGACGGTATTTTATATGTACATTGGCTTTATTTTCCGTTCAAGAAAATTCAACTTTCCTAGATTTTTGACTGACGAAGAAAATAGTTTTTTAATGCCACATTTAACAATTGTAAACGCTTATTTTTATATGTAAGTCACATATGGCAATATTTCCTTTAGCGACATATGAATGGTGAGGTGCAGGTATTGAATATGTACATTGGTTTATTATCCGTTCAAGAAAATTCAAGTTTCCCATATTTTTGACTGACGAAGAAAATAGTTTTTTAATGCCGCATTTAACAATAGTTCGCGCTTATTTTGATACGTATCTCTAATCTGGGAAAATTTTCTTTTGCAACACATGAATGGTTAGGTGCCGGTATTTTATATGTACATAGGCTTTTTTCCGTTCAAGAAAATTCAACTTTCCTAGATTTTTGACTGACAATGACATTAGTTTTTAAATGCCACATTTAACAATAGTTGGCGCTCATTTTTATATGTATGTCACATCTGGGAAAATTTCCTTACGCGACATATACTTGTTTAGGTGCAGGTATTTTATATGTACATTGGTTTATTATCCGCTCAAGAAAATTCAACTTTTACAGATTTTTGACTGACGAAGAAAATAGTTTTTAAATGCCATATTTAACAATAGTTCGCGCTTATTTTTATATATATCTCAAATCTCGGAACATTTTCTTACGCGACATATACTTGTTTAGATGAAGGTATTTAATATGTACATTGGCTTATTATCCGTTCAAGAATATTCAAGTTTCCTAGATATTTGACTGACGATGAAAATAGTTTTTTAATGCCACATTAAACAAAAGTAAGCGCTTATTTTTATATGTGAGTCACATATGGCAATATTTTCTTTAGCGACATATGAATGGTTAGTTGCAGGTATTAAATATGTACATCGGTTTATTATCCGTTCAAGAAAATGCAAGTTTTCTAGATTTTTGACACACTATAAAAATTTTTTTTAAATGCCGCATTTAACAATAGTTCGCGCTTATTTTGAAACGTATCTCTAATCTGGGAAAATTTTCCTTTGCAATACATGAATGGTTAGGTGCCGGTATTTAATATGTACATAGGCTTTTTTCCGTTCAAGAAAATTCAACTTTCCTAGATTTTTGACTGACAATGACATTAGTTTTTAAATGCCACATTTAACAATAGTTGGCGCTCATTTTTATATGTATGTCACATCTGGGAAAATTTCCTCACGCGACATATACTTGTTTAGGTGCAGGTATTTTATATTTACATTGGCTTATTATCCGTTCAAGAAAATTCAAGTTTCCAAGATTTTTGACTGAAGATGAAAATAGTTTTTAATGCCACATTTAACAATAGCTTGCGCCTATTTTTATATGTAAGTCAAATATGGCAATATTTTTTTTAACGACATATGAATGGTTATGTGCAGGTATTGAATATGTACATCGGTTTATTATCCGTTCAAGAAAATGCAAGTTTTCTAGATTTTTGACACACGATAAAAATTTTTTTTAAATGCGCATTTAACAATAGTTCGCGCTTATTTTGAAACGTATCTCTAATCTGGGAAAATTTTCCTTTGCAACACATGAATGGTTAGGTGCCGGTATTTAATATGTACATAGGCTTTTTTCCGTTCAAGAAAATTCAACTTTCCTAGATTTTTGACTGACAATGACATTAGTTTTTAAATGCCACATTTAACAATAGTTGGCGCTCATTTTTATATGTATGTCACATCTGGGAAAATTTCCTTACGCGACATATACTTGTTTAGGTGCAGGTATTTTATATGTACATTGGTTTATTATCCGTTCAAGAAAATTCAACTTTTACAGATTTTTGACTGACGAAGAAAATAGTTTTTAAATGCCATATTTAACAATAGTTCGCGCTTATTTGTATATATATCTCAAATCTCGGAACATTTTCTTACGCGATATATACTTGTTTAGATGAAGGTATTTATAATGTACATTGGCTTATTATCCGTTTAAGAATATTCAAGTTTCCTAGATATTTGTCTGTCGATGAAAATAGTTTTTTAATGCCACATTAAACAAAAGTAAGCGCTTATTTTTATATGTGAGTCACATATGGCAATATTTTCTTTAACGACATATGAATAGTTAGGTGCAGGTATTAAATATGTACATTGGTTTATTATCCGTTCAAGAAAATGCAAGTTTTCTAGATTTTTGACACACGATAAAAATTTTTTTTAAATGCCGCATTTAACAATAGTTCGCGCTTATTTTGAAACGTATCTCTAATCTGGGAAAATTTTCCTTTGCAACACATGAATGGTTAGGTGCCGGTATTTAATATGTACATAGGCTTTTTTCCGTTCAAGAAAATTCAACTTTCCTAGATTTTTGACTGACAATGACATTAGTTTTTAAATGCCACATTTAACAATAGTTGGCGCTCATTTTTATATGTATGTCACATCTGGGAAAATTTCCTCACGCGACATATACTTGTTTAGGTGCCGGTATTTTATATTTACATTGGCTTATTATCCGTTCAAGAAAATTCAAGTTTCCAAGATTTTTGACTGAAGATGAAAATAGTTTTTAATGCCACATTAAACAAAAGTAAGCGCTTATTTTTATATGTGAGTCACATATGGCAATATTTTCTTTAACGACATATGAATAGTTAGGTGCAGGTATTAAATATGTACATTGGTTTATTATCCGTTCAAGAAAATTCAACTTTTACAGATTTTTGACTGACGAAGAAAAAAGTTTTTAAATGCCATATTTAACAATAGTTCGCGCTTATTTTTATATATATCTCAAATCTCGGAACATTTTCTTACGCGATATATACTTGTTTAGATGAAGGTATTTAATATGTACATTGGCTTATTATCCGTTTAAGAATATTCAAGTTTCCTAGATATTTGTCTGTCGATGAAAATAGTTTTTTAATGCCACATTAAACAAAAGTAAGCGCTTATTTTTATATGTGAGTCACAAATGGCAATATTTTCTTTAACGACATATGAATAGTTAGGTGCAGGTATTAAATATGTACATTGGTTTATTATCCGTTCAAGAAAATGAAAGTTTTCTAGATTTTTGACACACGATAAAAATTTTTTTTAAATGCCGCATTTAACAATAGTTCGCGCTTATTTTGAAACGTATCTCTAATCTGGGAAAATTTTCCTTTGCAACACATGAATGGTTAGGTGCCGGTATTTTATATGTACATTGGCTTCTTTTCCGTTCAAGAAAATTCAACTTTCCTAGATTTTTGACTTACAATGACATTAGTTTTTAAATGCCACGTGTAACAATAGTTGGCGCTCATTTTTATATGTATGTCACATCTGGGAAAATTTCCTCACGCGACATATACTTGTTTAGGTGCAGGTATTTTATATTTACATTGGCTTATTATCCGTTCAAGAAAATTAAAGTTTCCAAGATTTTTGACTGAAGATGAAAATAGTTTTTTAATGCCTTATTTGAAAATAGTTTGCGCTTATTTTTATATGTAAGTCCCATATGGCAATATTTTCTTTAGCGACATATGAATGGTTAGGTGCAGGTATTGAATATGTACATCGGTTTATTATCCGTTCAAGAAAATGCAAGTTTTCTAGATTTTTGACACACTATAAAAATTTTTTTTAAATGCCGCATTTAACAATAGTTCGCGCTTATTTTGAAACGTATCTCTAATCTGGGAAAATTTTCCTTTGCAACACATGAATGGTTAGGTGCCGGTATTTTATATGTACATTGGCTTCTTTTCCGTTCAAGAAAATTCAACTTTCCTAGATTTTTGACTGACAATGACATTAGTTTTTAAATGCCACGTGTAACAATAGTTGGCGCTCATTTTTATATGTATGTCACATCTGGGAAAATTTCCTTACGCGACATATACTTGTTTAGGTGCAGGTATTTTATATGTACATTGGTTTATTATCCGTTCAAGAAAATTCAACTTTTACAGATTTTTGACTGACGAAGAAAAAAGTTTTTAAATGCCATATTTAACAATAGTTCGCGCTTATTTTTATATATATCTCAAATCTCGGAATATTTTCTTACGCGACATATACTTGTTTAGATGAAGGTATTTAATATGTACATTGGCTTATTATCCGTTAAAGAAAATTCAAGTTTCCTAGATATTTGACTGACGATGAAAATAGTTTTTTAATGCCACATTAAACAAAAGTAAGCGCTTATTTTTATATGTAAGTCACATATGGCAATATTTTCTTTAACGACATATGAATGGTTAGGTGCAGATATTTAATATGTACATCGGTTTATTATCCGTTCAAGAAAATGCAAGTTTTCTTTTTTGACACACGATAAAAATTTTTTTTTAAATGCCGCATTTAACAATAGTTCGCGCTTATTTTGAAACGTATCTCTAATCTGGGAAAATTTTCTTTTGCGATACATGAATGGTTAGGTGCCGGTATTTTATATGTATGTGTCGGGAAATGTTGGTCGTTTTTCTCAGTCATTTTCTATTTTTTACACGCAGCGAGTCGCAATGATATTCTTCCTTATGACCGTTCACTTCCGATGGCCGTTTTCAATTACCTTCCCTTTCCACTTCCTTCCTTCCATCATTGCGCCACGCTCAGCAGGGCTTTACTCTCTTTCCCTACCGCGCTCTTATCCTAATAAGCTTCTCTCTCTTCATTTTCAATGCTCATTTATTTCCTTTTGGACCATACAATTATCTTATAATTAATCAGTAAATATTATTTGAATTAAATCTATCTTATCTCCGACACGGCTTTCCTGACTATAACACGTCCTCGTGTTGCTTTGCATAGTACAAGATTTATCAGAACACATCATTGTCAATATTTTATATTACTTATCCCTATGATTACAAAGCTTACTTATACTTCAAAACAAAATCAATTGCACTTCTTGTGCCTTCAAGCGTTAGTTTGACGGGATAACACTTCTCAAATTCTCTAGAGTACAAGCTCTCTTCCGTACAAACCCAACCACTTGGATATCCATCAGAGATTAGCTTAGCAGGATAACTTTCTTTTCTTTCACATATCTTAGAGTACACGCTCTCTTCCGCTCAAGCTCAATCATCTGGTTACCAATTCACTTATCATCAAATCATAATTTTAGCAGGCTTCTCTCATACAAATCAGAGTACTACGCTCTCTTCTGCATAAAATTTCTTCCTCGCACCCCTCTTGGGTCACAAATCTCTTGCTTGCACGCACTACTTTTTGCCGTCGTCAAGCTCTTCTTCAAATTCCAAGGTCTCTCGATCTTTAGGCACACTACGCACACTATCATGCGGGTATTTATACACCCTTCTAGTTGTCAATGATTTTAACAAATATCGGTCACCATCTAGCAATTGTACAATTTCGAATGGTCCCTTAAACTTTGGATCCAACTTCGTTTGGTGCCGCTCTTCGCTTTTCAGCAATACATGATCGCCAACTTTATGCCTTACTACCTGAGCATGCTTTTTATTTACTCTTGCCTTATCATACTGAGCATTCTTACTTATGCCTTCCTTAGCTTCCTTCCTAGCCTTATTCAGATCTACACGCTCTTCCTCATTTACAGTGAGCATTCCCAAGGGTCTCGCTTCTTTGCCAATCATAAGCTCTAATGGACTATGGTTAGTTACCCGGTTCATGGTACAGTTTATTGCCAATTGTACTTCGCCCAATGCTTCTTGCCATGTTCGCTCACTTGTCTCTACAGCCGTTAGCATGCCCTTTAGCACACTCATAACGCGCTCCACCTGGCCATTTGCCCTACTGGCACCCGTTGCTACTACATGAAGGTCAATTTTGTTATTGGAACAGAATTTTCGAAATTCGCTACTCGTGAAGCATCTACCTTGGTCCGCTATAATTCTGTTAGGAACACCAAATACTGATATCGCAGGCTTTACTGACTGTATGCAGTTCACCGTGTCCAAGTTCCACGTGTGGTACAGGTAAACAAATTTGGTGAAGGCATCAATTTGAACTATTACGTATTCCTTCTCATCCTTTTTTCCGCTTAATTTCCCACTAATATCAATGTGCACCGTATGCCATGGTATCTCTACTTTGGGAATGGGATGTAACTCCGATTGTATTTTACCTGACACCGATTTTGACAATTTACATGCCACACAATTTTCTACAAATCTTCGCACGTATTTTGACATTCCGTCAAACCAATATTGCTCGTAAATCTTATCTAGGGTTTTTTGCCACCCCAAGTGCATTACAGCTTCGTGAACATGATTAACCACCGACCACCTGAATGCCCTGGGTACGACTGGCAAGCATCGTGTCTTCCCATTTCTTTGAATTTTACGATGCAGCAAGCTATTCCTGATTTCATAAGAATTAGCTGTTTCTTTCTGCATTTCATCACTATTTAACTCGGTCATGATTTGTGATATGTCTTGATCACGCTTCTGTTCGGATATAAGCCAGTTGTGGGTTATAGTTGCCAAGTCAACTCGTACCTCCACTACCTTACTCAAACTTTCCTGCTCTACTATGGTGACGGGATTCCTAGACAAGCAGTCAACGTGAGCCATTTGGCTCCCTTTTGAAGTGAAAATTCTTTAGGCGCGTAATGGATTTTCGGGGACGGAGTAAAACCGAGTCAGGATCGACACGAAAATGCGAGTACCCCACCCCCCTCACCGTTCACTGTCCCTCTCTCACCATATGCGCTTGTTGAGGTGGGAGAGCCGCTCACGAACGTTGTCTCTCTTCTCTTCTTTCCTCTCTCTCAGACACCAGCGAACTGCGTTATTGAACTTTTTCAAAAACACACTCAATTTGGATATTGTTAATGATAGGAACACTAGCACGACTAGACACGGGACAACAATCGATGCAGTTTTTGCACGATTCATTAAGGATTTAAGTGCTCACGTATATATCTCGCACTTTAGTTACCATAACCCAATTATCACGACATTAGGAAATGATATTCGTGAAATTGACAATGAAAATGGCACATGATTGGTAAATTGTCATTGTAATTTCTTTGTAATTTTTATACCCTTGCAGAGGGTATTATAATTTTGGTCAAAAGTGTGCAACGCAGTGAAGGAGACATCTCCGACCCTATAAAGTATATATATTCTTGATCAGGATCACCTCCTGAGTCGATATGAGCAAGTCCGTCTGTCCGTCTGTCTGTTTCTACGCAAACTAGTCTCTCAGTTTTAAAGCTATCGAGTTGAAACTTTGCACACACCCTTCTTTCCTTTGCAGGCAGTATATAAGTCGCAACAGCCGGGAGCGGTCGACTATATCCTATAGCTGCCATATAACTGATTGATCGGAAATGCCATAACTTTGTTGTTTTTTAAGTTAGAGGGTTGGGACTTTCCACACATGTTATATTTGACCAAAATATCTTGTGTACAAAATTTCATAAGGATCGGCCGACTATATCCTATAGCTTTCATAGAACGATCGAAATTGGCATAACTTTGTTGTTTTTTAAGTTAGAAAGATGGGATTTGGTACAGATTCTATTTTGGGAAAAACAATCTGATTTGTCGAATTTCAAAAGGATCGGCCGACTATATCCTATAGCTGTCATATAACTGATTGATCGGAAATGCTATAACTACGTTGTTTTTCAAGTTAGAAGCATGGGAGTTTCAATGGATTCCTCTTTTGGCAAAATAATTCGATATGCCAAATTTCATAAGGATCGGCCGACTATATACGATCCGCAATATATCTAATAATATAAGATGCGTGGCGCCACCTAGCGGACTGCGACTCAACTGCAAGGGTATATCAACTTCGGCTCCGCCCGAAGTTAGCTTTCCTTTCTTGTTAATTGTAATATTGTTATTTATGTAATATTGTTTACTTGTGAATAAATTGAAAATTTTTGGAACTATACATTAATCGAACGTCATTCATCTATAAGAAAATATTAGAAAAAGCAAATTCATGCTTCGTCGTTGAATTATTTAACCTCTAATTTTCAAACTAACCTAAGAGAGAAAATAGAGATGATGAAATGAAAATAGAGAGAGAGGAATACTAGAAGTTTCACTTCTGTCTTGCGTAGGCTTGACACACCCTTTTATTTTATATTCCACCTGGAATTCGTATGACTGCAGAAATGACCACCAACGATGAACTCGCGGCGTCAATGCCGCTTTCTTTTGACTTGCACTAACAGAATTACAGTCCGTATATACTGTAAACTTTCTGCCGCTTAAATAATGTCGGAAATTTCTAATCGCATTGTACACCGCCAATGTCTCGAGTTCATACGAATGATATTTTGACTCGGATATTGTGGTGCATTTACTGTAATACTCAACTACACGGCGCTGACCATCTACCATGTGCAATAGCATAGCGCCATACCCATTGGCACTAGCATCCGTATGCAGCTCTATTGGTAAATTTGGATCGAATATGATCAAAACGGGATCACTAGTTAGCACCTTAATAATTTTTTTTCGAATTTCCTCATGCTTTTCGCTCCACTCAAATTCGTTTATTTTTGATGTTAGCAGATAAAGAGGCTTCATTACTTCTGAGAAATGTGGGACAAATTTCCTAAAGTAAGATGCTAAACCTATGAACTGTCTAGTTTGTGTGACTGATTCTGGTTTGGGAAGTTGGGTTAGTGCCTGTATTTTTCGAGGATTGGGTTTTAGCTCGCCATCTCTTATAAGAAAACCTAAGTACTCTATCTCCGTTTTCAGAAATTTGCATTTTTTTATGTTAAAGGAAAAGCCTGACTTTGAGTACTAGTACTAGATAGTACTAGAAACAATTAATACGTCATCGATATAGACTACTGCATATTTATTAACCAAATCCCCTAAAGCTCGAACTATGGCACGTTGAAAGACTGACGAAGCGTTTTTGAGGCCAAAGGGCATAGCTAAAAATTCATATTGACCCTCTGGTGTCACGAATGCAGTTCGCTCAACCGAATCGGGGTGAATTGGCACCTGATAGAAGCCACTGGCCATGTCTAGGCTAGAGAAATATTTACCGCCTTGCAGGCGATCTATTTGGTCTGATATTAATGGCAAGGGGTATCTATCTGACACAGTATTTGCGTTGAGTTCTCGATAATCTATGCACAGTCTGTCACTGCCGTCCTTCTTTTTTACAAGTAACATTGGACTAGCGAAAGGGGAGCTACTTGGTCTAATTACGTTGGATTCTAGCATTTGCTGAATATTTTCTCTTACTATTTCTTTCTCACTCTCGCTGAGACGATATGGTCGTCTCTGTACTGTTTTGTTTACGTCCACTAAACGGATTTCTAAAGAACCTGTCGTAACACGTCTATTTGGAATGCCATCAATGAGAAATTTGGAATATTTGGCCAGTATGTCGTTTAATTTTAACTTATCACTATTACTTAGCTCCAAATTAACATTACTTTTATGATCTATCTCGTTTACATTTTTATCATTATTTAAAGACAATACGGTTTGAGTTTTGTAGATATCGAATCTATCTCTTTCTAAAGTTACTCCAAAACCAAGCTCAAAAATGTCTTGTCCAATTATCAAATCATATTTGAGGCACTTATTATCTACTACATGACAATTCAAAATTAAATTCAGAAATTTGTATGGTGGACAGAATCTGCATATTGACAACATTGTCGCCTATGCCTCTCAAAACAACCATGTTATGGATTCTCTTTCCAGCCAGCTTGGCGCCAACTGTTTCTTTAACCAAAGAGCATTCTGATCCAGAATCAAAGAAAAATGGAAACTTCTCACCAAATTGAGTCCCATTTGGCTGATGTAATGCGCACATGTCTACTCTACTTTCGTTGCTGCTTCGGCTCGCTGTTGCTGTTCCTCTCGTACACACTGAAGCGATATGTCCAACGCCGCCGCACTTGAAGCAAGTAATTGTTGATCTCTCTCGTACCATCGTTGTTCTGTTGTTGCTTTCGCCGTGTCTAGTCTCGTTTCGTTCTTCTGTTCTCCTCTTGCGACACTCCATTGCCTTATGTCCAAGTTTTCCGCAATTATGGCATCTAATCGGCGTCTGCATTTTGAATCTCTTCCTCTCGGGTCCCTCTGACGCAGAAAATTCTAAATTCCTGCTGAACGTGTGCGCCTTGAGTTGTTGTTGCAGTTCAGCACGTGTTTTTATGTTTGTGGTGAACGCTACACGCTGCAGTCTGGGGTCAATTTGGGAAGCATGGGACAAGACTAGGGATATAGCGATCTCCTCATGGGTCATTGATTTCCACTTGGTCAATAACGATGTAATTAGTCGGCTTGAATACACCGAGAGGCATTCATTTGCATTAGGACGTCCCTTGAGCATGTTGAGCAACACTGCTGCCGGCGTCTCGTTGCCTTCGTAGCGTTCCATGAACAAATCTCTGAATTGCGACCAACTCATTCCGGGAAAACAAATTTGCGAAAGCCACTGCGATGCACTACCGAGTAGCGATTTGCTGAGCGTCATCACCAAAGATGCACCTTCTTGTGGATGTTCACTTAAAATCACATCCGCCGTTTTGCACCATGCTGCCGCGTCGGCTTCTGCAGCTTCGGGGTTGAATATCGGTAACATCGCGGATGCGGCACGCGTGTCAGGTTGCGGCGTTGCTTTTAATAGTTCGGTTATCACTCTATTTTGCGATTCTAATAGTCTGCGCCAGCTATCTTCCGAGTTATCTTGTAGGGGCGGTGATCCCACTTCTGATGTCGGGAAATGTTGGTCGTTTTTCTCAGTCATTTTCTATTTTTTACACGCAGCGAGTCGCAATGATATTCTTCCTTATGACCGTTCACTTCCGATGGCCGTTTTCAATTACCTTCCCTTTCCACTTCCTTCCTTCCATCATTGCGCCACGCTCAGCAGGGCTTTACTCTCTTTCCCTACCGCGCTCTTATCCTAATAAGCTTCTCTCTCTTCATTTTCAATGCTCATTTATTTCCTTTTGGACCATACAATTATCTTATAATTAATCAGTAAATATTATTTGAATTAAATCTATCTTATCTCCGACATATGTATAATTAATGTAGATAATTAAGTGGAATGTTATGAAGTCTAGTATAAGTTAGTTTAGGGCGGAGCGGGAGCGCAAGTAAAGCTCTCAATTGCGCTCTCCCGCGCTTATTTTGATACGTATCTCTAATCTGGGAAAATTTTCCTTTGCAACACATGAATGGTTAGGTGCCGGTATTTTATATGTACATTGGCTTTTTTCCGTTCAAGAAAATTCAACTTTTCTAGATTTTTGACTTATGTACAATGACATTAGTTTTTAAATGCCACATTTAACAATAGTTGGCGCTCATTTTTATATGTATGTCACATCTGGGAAAATTTCCTCACGCGACATATACTTGTTTAGGTGCAGGTATTTTATATTTACATTGGCTTATTATCCGTTCAAGAAAATTCAAGTTTCCAAGAATTTGACTGACGATGAAAATAGTTTTTTAATGCCTTATTTGAAAATAGTTTGCGCTTATTTTTATATGTAAGTCCCATATGGCAATATTTTCTTTAGCGACATATGAATGGTTAGGTGCAGGTATTAAATATGTACATACATTGGTTTATTATCCGTTCAGGAAAATGCAAGTTTTCTAGATT
Organism: Drosophila pandora; assembly: GCA_021223865.1. Classification (NCBI taxonomy): domain Eukaryota; kingdom Metazoa; phylum Arthropoda; class Insecta; order Diptera; family Drosophilidae; genus Drosophila; species Drosophila pandora. The sequence goes on along the minus strand of JAJJHT010023778.1, from coordinate 161,351 downwards.
TTTGACACACGATAAAAATTTTTTTTAAATGCCACATTTAACAATAGTTCGCGCTCATTCTGATACGTATCTCTAATCTGGGAAAATTTTCCTTTGCAACACATGAATGGTTAGGTGCCGGTATTTTATATGTACATTGGCTTCTTTTCCGTTCAAGAAAATTCAACTTTCGTAGATTTTTGACTTACAATATCATTAGTTTTTAAATGCCACGTGTAACAATAGTTGGCGCTCATTTTTATATGTATGTCACATCTGGGAAAATTTCCTCACGCGACATATACTTGTTTAAGTGCAGGTATTTTATATTTACATTGGCTTATTATCCGTTCAAGAAAATTCAAGTTTCCAAGAATTTGACTGACGATGAAAATAGTTTTTTAATGCCTTATTTGAAAATAGTTTGCGCTTATTTTTATATGTAAGTCACATATGGCAATAGTTTCTTTAGCGACATATGAATGGTTAGGTGCAGGTATTAAATATGTACATTGGTTTATTATCCGTTCAAGAAAAAGCAAGTTTTCTAGATTTTTGACACACGATAAAAATTGTTTTTAAATGCCACATTTAACAATAGTTCGCGCTTATTCTGATACGTATCTCTAATCTGGGAAAATTGTCCTTTGCAACACATGATTGGTTAGGTGCCGGTATTTTATATGTACATTAGCTTATTATCCGTTCAAGAAATTGCTAGTTTCCAAGATTTTTGACTGACGATGAAAATAGGTTTTTAATGCCTTATTTGAAAATAGTTTGCGCTTATTTTTATATGTAAGTCAAATATGCCAATATTTTCTTTAGCGACATATGAATGGTTAGGTGCAGGTATTTAATATATACATTGGTTTATTATCCGTTCAAGAAAATGCAAGTTTTTGATACGTATCTCTAATCTGGGAAAATTTTCCTTTGCAATACATGATTGGTTAGGTGCCGGTATTATATATGTACATTGGCTTTTTTTCCGTTCATGAAAATTCAACTTTCCTTGATTTTTGACTGACGAAGAAAATAGTTTTTTAATGCCACATTAAACAAAAGTAAGCGCTTATTTTTATATGTGAGTCACATATGGCAATATTTTCTTTAACGACATATGAATGGTTAGGTGCAGATATTTAATATGTACATCTATTATCCGTTCAAGAAAATGCAAGTTTTTTTTTAATGCCGCATTTAACACTAGTTCGCGCTTATTTTGAAACGTATCTCTAATCTGAGAAAATTTTCTTTTGCGACACATGAATGGTTAGGTGCCGATATTTTATATGTATGTATAATTAATGTAGATAATTAAGTGGAATGTTATGAAGTCTAGTATAAGTTAGTTTAGGGCGGAGCGGGAGCGCAAGTAAAGCTCTCACTTGCGCTCTCCCGCGCTTATTTTGATACGTATCTCTAATCTGGGAAAATTTTCCTTTGCAACACATGAATGGTTAGGTGCCGGTATTTTATATGTACATTGGCTTCTTTTCCGTTCAAGAAAATTCAACTTTTCTAGATTTTTGACTTACAATGACATTAGTTTTTAAATGCCACATTTAACAATAGTTGGCGCTCATTTTTATATGTATGTCACATCTGGGAAAATTTCCTCACGCGACATATACTTGTTTAGGTGCAGGTATTTTATATTTACATTGGCTTATTATCCGTTCAAGAAAATTCAAGTTTCCAAGAATTTGACTGACGATGAAAATAGTTTTTTAATGCCTTATTTGAAAAAAGTTTGCGCTTATTTTTATATGTAAGTCCCATATGGCAATATTTTTTTTAGCGACATATGAATGGTTAGGTGCAGGTATTAAATATGTACATTGGTTTATTATCCGTTCAAGAAATTGCAAGTATTACAGATTTTTGAGGTGCAGGTATTGAATGTGTACATTGGCTTATTATCCGTTCAAGAAATTGCAAGTTTTACAGATTTTTGACTGACGATAAAGTTTTTAAATGTCACATTTAATATGCATTGAATATGTACATTGGTTTCTTATCCGATAAAGAAAATTAAAGTTTCCTAGATTTTTGACTGACGATGAAAATAGTTTTTTAATGCCACAATTAACAATAGTTTGCGCTTATTTTTATATGTATGTCACATCTGCGAAAATTTCCTTACGCGACATATATTTGGTTAGGTGCAGCCATTTAATATGTATATTGGTTTCTTATCCGATTAAGAAAATTCAAGCTCCTAGATTTTTGACTGACGATAAAAATATTTTTTTAATGCCACATTTAACAATTGTTCGCGCTAATTTTGAAACGTATCTCTAATCTAAGAAAATTCTCTTTTGCGACACATGAATGGTTAGGTGCCGGTTATTTTATATGTACATTGGCTTTTTCCGTTCAAGAAAATTCAACTTTCCTAGATTTGTGACTGACAATAAAAATAGTTTTTAAATGCCACATTTAACAATAGTTTGCGCTTATTTTTATAAGTATGTCACATCTGGGAAAATTTCCTTTCGCGACATATACTTGGTTAGGTGCAGGCATTTAATATGTACATTGGTTTCTTATCCGATCAAGAAAATACAAGCTCCTAGATTTTTGACTGACGATAAAAATAGTTTTTTAATGCCACATTCAACAATTGTTCGCGCTAATTTTGAAACGTATCTCTAATCTAAGAAAATTCTCTTTTGCGACACATGAATGGTTAGGTGCCGTTTTTTTCATATGCACATTGGTTTTTTTTCCGTTCCAGCAAATTCAACTTTCCTAGATTTTTGACTGACAATGAAAAAATTTGTAAATGCCACATTTAACAATAGTTTGCGCTTATTTTTATATGTATGTCATATCTGGGAAAATTCTCTTTTGCGACACATGAATAGTTAGGTGAAGGTATTTTATATGTTCATTGGTTTATTATTCGTTCAAAAAAATTAAACTTTCCTAGATTTTTGACAGACGATAAAAGAAGTTTTTAAATGCCACATTAAACAAAAGTAAGCGCTTATTTTTATACGTAAGTCACATATGGCAATATTTTCTTTAGCGACATATGAATTGTTAGGTGCAGGTATTGAACATGTACATTGATTTATTATGCGTTCAAGAAAATGCAAGTTTTCAAGATTTTTGACACACGATAATCATTTATTTTAAATGCCACATTTTACAAAAGTTCGCGCTTATTTTGATACGTATTTCTAATCTGGGAAAATTCTCTTTTGCGACACATGAACGGTTAGGTGCCGGTATTTTATATGTACATTGGCTTTTTTCCGTTCAGGAAAATTCAATTTTCCTAGATTTTTGACTGACAATGAAAATAGTTTTTTAATGCCACATTCAACAATTGTTCGCGCTTATTTTGAAACGTATCTCTAATCTAAGAAAATTCTCTTTTGCGACACATGAATGGTTAGGTGCCGTTTTTTTCATATGCACATTGGTTTTTTTTCCGTTCCAGCAAATTCAACTTTCCTAGATTTTTGACTGACAATGAAAAAATTTGTAAATGCCACATTTAACAATAGTTTGCGCTTATTTTTATATGTATGTCATATCTGGGAAAATTCTCTTTTGCGACACATGAATAGTTAGGTGAAGGTATTTTATATGTTCATTGGTTTATTATTCGTTCAAAAAAATTAAACTTTCCTAGATTTTTGACAGACGATAAAAGAAGTTTTTAAATGCCACATTAAACAAAAGTAAGCGCTTATTTTTATACGTAAGTCACATATGGCAATATTTTCTTTAGCGACATATGAATTGTTAGGTGCAGGTATTGAACATGTACATTGATTTATTATGCGTTCAAGAAAATGCAAGTTTTCAAGATTTTTGACACACGATAATCATTTATTTTAAATGCCACATTTTACAAAAGTTCGCGCTTATTTTGATACGTATTTCTAATCTGGGAAAATTCTCTTTTGCGACACATGAACGGTTAGGTGCCGGTATTTTATATGTACATTGGCTTTTTTCCGTTCAGGAAAATTCAATTTTCCTAGATTTTTGACTGACAATGAAAATAGTTTTTAAATGCCACATTAAATAATAGTCAGCGCTTATTTTTTAATATGTGTCACATATGGCCAAATTTTCTTTAGCATTATATGAATGGTCAGGTGCAGGTATTGAATATGTACATTGGTTTCTTATCCGTTAAAGAAAATTAAAGTTTCCTAGATTTTTGACTGACGATGAAAATAGTTTTTTAATGCCACATTAAACAATAGTTCGCGCTTTTTTTGATACGTATCTCTAATCTGGGAAATTTTCTTTTGCTACACATGAATGGTTAGTGTTAACGCCAACACTACAACATATGGTAAAATAACGAACGAGTTGTGAGTAGCAGAACAAGCGAATTGAAAAATGTCATCTCAAATCGTTAGCCGCAGAAGAAGCCGAAAGACGAACAAGATTTTTTAAAGCTCGTAAAATTTTGATTAAATAAAATTTAAATTAGTCCTAAAAGCGTGCTATTAATATTTGTTTTGACTTCAACACATCCTGGGCTGCAACATCCTTTAAAAAATCTTACAAACTCCCTGTGTGTGATCTTTGGTTTATTGCCGCGTACGTATTTATTCATACATGAACGAAGAAGTTCCGCTGCATCATCGGACCACATAAACACAGGCGTCGAAGTTGAATATGAGCGAGTAGTCACCGCGAATTAACGAAGTATACCTACGAAAACATATCAAACATTGCTGCGCAATTAACGTGAACAAAAATACAACTCAGTTCTTGCTTGTCTAATAAGGCTGAAAACAGGCATAGATACAACAAAGACAAGAAGCAAGAAGAACAGAAGTAATAACCATGATATCCCGTGAATACAACCAAACAGAATGCAGTGCATGCAAAAAGAGTAGTACCGGCAAAGACATTATATGGGTGCATTGCGATATTTGCACGACGTGGTACCACTTTGGCTGCGTTCGAGACGAGAACACCCAGAATACAAAAGGATGGAAGTGCGTCTCCTGCAGTAAACAGCCACCTGACCCAACCGCGCTGACTGACGCCGACACAGCCGCGTCCAAAGTGCCGCTTCGCAAAGAACCGTTTCGCTAGACCGTACCAACATCGCCCCGACATCGGGACACTCGACCGGGGCTGTGAAAAAACAGCACAAGGAACTGCCGACTTCTTTACAAGCTGAACGTGCCAATGAACATATTTTAATACAAAACAATACTCTAATGCTACAAATGCTAGAGGAAAAGCGGCAGGCCGATCAAAGCTATATCGAACAAAAGTACAATATACTAGCTCAGCAAAGTGGAGCCGCTCTGACCACACCATTCGAGCCGCTCTGACCACACCATTCGGGCCTACAAGTACCCAGCTGTCAGCACGTCAAATACTGTCACCCGATCTACCGACATTCAACGGCAATCCGGATGACTGGCCTGCGTTCCTCAGTGCATTTGAAAATAGCACCACTGTAGCCGGGTTTTCAAATGTCGAAAATATGCTACGACTCCAAAAATGCCTCAAGGGAAAGGCACTCGAACTAGTAAGAGATAAGCTTCTGCTTCCAGTTATGGTCCCTGACGTCATAAACACTCTCTAAGATACTAGAGAGATTAATTGAAAAGGCGAGAAAAATCTCCATCAATAAGGAACGACTTGACACTCTCATAGATTATGCCTTAGCAGTACGAAATATTTGTGCTACAATGGAGGCTTGTCAGCTTAATCACCACCTAAACAACCCCTTGCTGTTGAGAGAGTTGGTAGACAAACTTCCCAGCCATTATAAACTGACCTGGGCTATGCTCCCAAAAGACTCAAGCGCTGCATTGATTAAGTCGTTCAGCGACTGGCTCTATACGATCGCCGAAGCAGCATCCACAGTGACGCCATCAATTTACTCCAGGGCCAGCAACGTACACACCCACGTCCAGTACAGCATGGATGCCCAAGATAACTCGGAGTACAATCCAACAAGGTACAACGCTTCGCAAAGGGAAGCCACCCACTGCAACGCCTGCAACAGTACACTCCATCCTATCACTGAATGCGAGGCATTCCAAAAGCTCCCTTACGAAAAGAAGCAGGAAATGGTTAGGGAGTACAAGCTTTGCTTCAAATGCTTGAAGAACCATGGTCGCAGGTGCTTTTCAACTCAGTTGTGTGGGATCGGAGGATGCGAGTCGAGACACCACCCTCTGCTGCACAAAGGCCATGCGAATCCTAACATCGTCTCCTCGCACCGAACTAATCCACCCGGAGGGGAACAATATTTTCGTATCGTTCCGATCAAAATGTACACTCATAACTCCTATATTGATACATTTGCATTTCTAGATGAAGGGTCATCGGTCACACTAATAGACGAAAAACTCTTCAAAAAGTTAAACATCCAAGGTACTCTGGATCCCATCTGCATGCAGTGGACGAATCAAACGACAAGAAAGGAGAACGAATCTGTTCGCTTTAACATAAAAATCTCTAGCATGGGCACCAACAGAACCTATTGGTTAAACAACATACATACAGTAAAAAATTTAGGATTACCAAAGCAAACGCTGGACATCAAGGAGTTAACTAATAAATACACTCACATTGCAAAGATTACCGATCGCATCATATACGGATGCTGAACCAATGTTGCTGATTGGAATAGACAATTGGAAGTTAGCCGTTCCCCGGAAAATAAGAGAAGGAAGGTGGAATGATCCCATCGCATCCAAGTGCATGCTCGGCTGGAGTGTGCAAGGATCCGGAAAAGACAATAAACATTTTTCTATGCACCACTGTCAATGCAACTGGACTGAAATTGATAAGGCCGTTAAAGAAAGCTTCAACGTAGAACCCGTAATTTCAAGGACACTTCGCTCTAAAGATGATGAAAAAGCTTTCAAAATTATGGAGGAGACGTGCGTAAAAATCGACGGACGGTACGAAATCAGCCTGCTTTGGCGCCATAAAGATACGGTGCTTCCTGAAAGCTACACAAACGCACTTAAACGCCTAAATTGTCTGAAAGCTAAAATTGAGAAGGAACCAGATCTACGAGTGAAAATTCAGGAGCAAGTCAACAATCTGCTGGAAAAAGGCTACGCCATCGAGTTAAAAAATGAAGAAGTCTATCTCAACCGTATTTGGTACCTTCCAATTTTCATAGCTCACAACCCCAACAAACCCAGTAAGATTCGACTAGTTTGGGATGCAGCAGCTAAATCTCATGGCGTCTCCTTAAATGACTTCATGCTTACTGGTCCGGATCTTTTACATCCACTGTCCGACGTTTTGATGGCATTCAGAGTCGGCAAGATAGCGGTCTGCGGTGATATAGCAGAAATGTTCCATCAGATAAGAATAAAGGAAAGCGACATTCATGTACAGCGTTTCCTGTGGATCGACGAGCGAACGCAAAGTCCAAAGGAATACGTAATGAGAGCAATGTCGTGCGAAATATCTTGCGCCCCTTGTATAGCTCATTACGTCAGGGACAAAAATGCGGAGGACTTCAAGATGCAGTATCCAAGAGCCTATGAAGCCATCACCCGATCTCATTACGTCGACGATTATATAGACAGTCTAAACGACGAAGAGGAAGCTATTAAAGTGTCGAAGGCGGTCAAACTAATACATTCAGCTGGGGGTTTCCACATCAGAAACTGGACTTCCAATTCACCCAAAGTCTTAAACGCATTAAATGAAGAGTCAGCCCCAACACAGCCTAGAAAGGACTTAGGAGGCACTGAGAAAGTCTTAGGTATGTTTTGGGATCCGGAGAGTGATACATTTAAATATATTTTCAGATTCGCAAAACTAAAGAGGAACGTACTAAGTGAGACGGTCCGCCCCACTAAAAGGGAAGCTCTACAGGTTCTGATGTCAATTTATGACCCCCTAGGATTTTTGTCATGCTATACTATTGGACTTAAAATTCTTCTACAAGAAACATGGCGATCAGGGATCGGATGGGACGACGAATTACCGGAACCTTCACAGAGTTGCTGGACAAAATGGCTAAAAATACTATCCCAAGCTAAGTCTGTACATATTCCACGACATTACTCACCATTGCTGCATACCGCCGATAGCGTCGAACTACATACCTTCGTCGATGCGAGCGAATACGGATATGCAGCTGTGTGCTACCTTCGCGTTATGAAAGGATTTGACATCACGACAAATCTAGTCATTGCTAAAAGTAAAGTTGCTCCCTTGAAACCGCTTTCGATACCACGAATGGAACTGCTCGCCGCCGTAGCCGGCGTCCGCCTAGCTTATAAAACACAACTCACACGGAACTTGAACATTGACGAATGCACCTTTTGGACAGACTCCAAGACTGTCCTGTCATGGTTGACTATGGATCCACGGAAATTCCATGCTTTCGTGATGCATAGAATTGGTGAGATTATGGAAACAACGAGCGCTGCACAGTGGCGCTGGATTTCAACACATGAAAACGTTGCGGATATGGCTTCGAAATTTATCGCCAAACCAAACCTGAAGCAGTGGACCAGCGGACCGGCATTCCTGAAAAGGCCCAAAGACCAGTGGCCAAATCATCAACCAAGTCTTCCACCGGAAAACGGTAATAATGAGCTCAAAAAGGTAGTTTTAGTAACCAAAGTATACAGACCAGTGCTTCTAAAGCTAAACATTGAATCATTCTCAATCTGGAAACGACTTTATCGAGCCACAGCAACGTTCATCATGTACGTAAAAAACCTGAAAGCGAAATGTCGAGGAGAAACCATCACCAAAACGTTGTCAGATGAAATAATTTTGCAAGGAAAGAACCTACTTTATAAAGTAGCCCAAAACGAAGCATTCAAGGACGAATTAGATTCTCTCCAAAAAGGCAACAACATTCAAAGGACCAGCGCGCTTATTGGGTTAAACATCTACCTAGACGATTGCGGCATAATTCGCACCCAAGGAAGGTCACAAACTATAAACCCGAACGACGATCAAATAGTACTACCAAAATGCCACCCGGTCACATATCTCCTTGTCAAGCACTTTCACGAGAGCAACCACCATTTGCTGCATGAGGGAACTATAAACATAATCAGGAGTCAGTTCTTTATACCCCAGTTACGCGTGGTATACAAGTCCGTTCGAAAAGGGTGCCAGAAATGCAAAACCAATACAGCAGCTCCAATAGCGCCGCAGATGGCCCCATTACCTGCAGCCAGGATCGCCAGCTTTCAAAGACCATTCACTTATACTGGAGTGGACTTTTTTGGTCCCATCGCGGTCAACGTAGGCCGACACAAGGAGAAAAGGTGGGGCGTGATATTTACGTGCCTTACTATACGCGCCGTACATATAGAGATAGCGTATAGCCTCGATACAATGTGTAATGTGTCTCTCAAACTTCATGGCCCGACGAGGAACTCCAAGAGAAATATACTCGGATAATGGAACCAATTTCAAGGCAACTGAGAAAGTTGTTAAGGAAGAGCTGAAGAATGTAGACTTCAATAACCTAACCATTAAATACGACGAAATTAAAAGGAATTTCAATCCTCCAGGCGCTCCACACATGGGAGGAGCTTGGGAGCGCTTAATACGATCAATCAAAACTGTATTGAAAAGCATCTCTCCTAATTACAGTTTTAACGACGAAAGCCTAAGGAACGCCATGATGAACGCTGAGTACATTATCAATTCCCGTCCTCTAACATTCGTATCCTTAGACGCAAAAAAAAATGATGCCCTCACTCCAAATCATTTATTGTTAGGATCCGCAGACGGGTACAAGCCAATCGTCACCAAGGACTCGGATGCAAGGCAACGCTGGCACCAGGCCAATGAGATGGCAGATCTTTTCTGGAAACGATGGGTCAAGGAGTATATTCCCATAATTACTCGTCGCTCAAAATGGTTTCCAAAGCGTCCACCATTAGCAATCGGAGATGTTGTTATACTCGTGGATGAGAGCCTTCCCAGGAACCTTTGGCCGAAAGGGCGTATAATCGGCGTAGCCACAGCTAAGGATGGACAAGTACGCTCGGCTACAGTGAAGACCCACTATGGAACTATGGTGCGTCCAGCAACCAAAATAGCAGTGTTGGACGTGAAGAATGGATAAACCCCTGCAGGCGTTTATGGGGGGGGAGAATGTTAACGCCAACACTACAAAATATGGTAAAATAACGAACGAGTTGTGAGTAGCAGAACAAGCGAATTGAAAAATGTCATCTCAAATCGTTAGCCGCAGAAGAAGCCGAAAGACGAACAAGATTTTTTAAAGCTCGTAAAATTTTGGTTAAATAAAATTTAAATTAGTCCTAAAAGCGTGCTATTAATATTTGTTTTGACTTCAACACATCCTGGGCTGCAACAGTTAGGATCCGGGATTTTATATGTACATTGTTTTTTTTTCCGTTCCAGAAAATTCAACTTTCCTAAATTTTTGACTGACAACGAAAATAGTTTTTAAATGCCACATTTAACAATAGTTTGCGCTTATTTTTATATGTATGTCACATCTGGGAAAATTTCCTTTCGCGACATATACTTGGTTAGGTGCAGGCATTTAATATGTACATTGGTTTCTTATCCGATCAAGAAAATTCAAGCTCCTAGATTTTTGACTGACGATAAAAATAGTTTTTTAATGCCACATTTAACAATTGTTCGCGCTAATTTTGAAACGTATCTCTAATCTAAGAAAATTCTCTTTTGCGACACATGAATGGTTAGGTGCCGTTTTTTTCATATGCACATTGGTTTTTTTTCCGTTCCAGCAAATTCAACTTTCCTAGATTTTTGACAGACGATAAAAAAAAGTTTTAAAATGCCACATTAAATAATAGTAAGCACTTATTTTTAAAACTTTGTCACATCTGGGAAAGTTTCCTTTCGCGACATATACTTGGTTAGGTGCAGCCATTTAATATGTACATTGGTTTCTTATCCGATCAAGAAAATTCAAGCTCCTAGATTTTTGACTGACGATAAAAATAGTTTTTTAATGCCACATTTAACAATTGTTCGCGCTTATTTTGATACGTATTTCTAATCTGGGAAAATTTTCTTTTGTGACTCATGAATGGTAAGGTGCCGGTATTTTATGTATATGTACATTGGTTTTTTTCCGTTCAAGAAAATTCAACTTTCCAAGATTTTTGACTGACAATGAAAAAATTTGTAAATGCCACATTTAACAATAGTTTGCGCTTTTTTTTATATGTATGTCATATCTGGGAAAATTCTCTTTTGCGACACATGAATAGTTAGGTGAAGGTATTTTATATGTTCATTGGTTTATTATTCGTTCAAAAAAATTAAACTTTCCTAGATTTTTGACAGACGATAAAAGAAGTTTTTAAATGCCACATTAAACAAAAGTAAGCGCTTATTTTTATACGTAAGTCACATATGGCAATATTTTCTTTAGCGACATATGAATTGTTAGGTGCAGGTATTGAACATGTACATTGATTTATTATGCGTTCAAGAAACTGCAAGTTTTCAAGATTTTTGACACACGATAAACATTTGTTTTAAATGCCACATTTTACAATAGTTCGCGCTTATTTTGATACGTATCTCTAATCTGGGAAAATTTTCTTTTGCGACACATGAATGGTTAGGTGCCGGTATTTTATATGTACATAGACTTTTTTCCGGTCAAGAAAATTCAACTTTTCTCGATTTTTGACTGACAATGAAAATAGTTTTTAAATGCCACATTTAACATTTGTTTGCGCTTATTTTTATATGTATGTCACATTTTGGAAAATTCTCTTTCGCGACACATGAATAGTTAGGTGAAGGTATTTTATATGTTCATTGGTTTATTATCCGTTCAAAAAAATCTTACCTTCCTAGATTTTTGACTGACGATAAAAATAGTTTTTTAATGCCACATTTAACAATTGTTCGCGCTAATTTTAAAACGTATCTCTAATCTAAGAAAATTCTCTTTTGCGACACATGAATGGTTAGGTGCCGTTTTTTTCATATGCACATTGGTTTTTTTTCCGTTCCAGCAAATTCAACTTTCCTAGATTTTTGACAGACGATAAAAATAGTTTTAAAATGCCACATTAAATAATAGTAAGCACTTATTTTTAAATGTTTGTCACATCTGGGAAAGTTTCCTTTCGCGACATATACTTGGTTAGGTGCAGCCATTTAATATGTACATTGGTTTCTTATCCGATCAAGAAAATTCAAGTTTCCCATATTTTTGACTGACGAAGAAAATAGATTTTAAATGCCACATTAAACAAAAGAAAGCGCTTATTTTAATATGTGTGTCACATATGGCAAAATTTTTTTTAGCGACATATGAATGGTTAGGAGCAGGTATTGAATATGTACATTGGTTTATTATCCGTTCAAGAAAATGCAAGTTTTACAGATTTTTGACTGACGATAAAAATAGTTTTTAAATGCCACATTACACAATAGTTCGCGCTTATTTTTATATGTATGTCATATATGGGCAAATTTTCTTACGCGACATACACTTGGTAAGGTGAAGGTATTAAATATGTACATTGGTTTCTTATCCGATCAAGAAAATTCAAGTTTCCTAGATTTTTGACTGACGATGAAAATAGTTTTCTAATGCCACATTAAACAAAAGTAAGCGCTTATTTTAATATGTGTGTCACATATGGCAAAATTTTTTTTAGCGACATATGAATGGTTAGGAGCAGGTATTGAATATGTACATTGGTTTATTATCCGTTCAAGAAAATGCAAGTTTTACAGATTTTTGACTGACGATAAAAATAATTTTTAAATGCCACATTTAACAATAGTTCGCGCTTATTTTTATATGTATGTCATATATGGGCAAATTTCCTTACGCGACATACACTTGGTAAGGTGAAGGTATTTAATATGTACATTGGTTTCTTCTCCGATCAAGAAAATTTAAGTGTCCTAGATTTTTGACTGACGATGAAAATAGTTTTTTAATGCCACATTAAATACTAGATGGCGCTTATATTAACATGTAAACCAAATATGGGAAAATGTTCTTTTGCGACAAACAAATGGTTAGGTGCAGGTATTGAATATGTACATTGGTTTATTATCCGTTCAAGAAAATGAAAGTTTCCTAGATTTTTGACGCACGATAAAATTTTTTTCAAAATTCCACATTTAACAATAGTTCGCGCTTATTTTGATACGTATCTCGAATCTGGGAAAATTTTCTTTAGCGACATATGAATGGTTAGGTGCAGGTATTGAATATGTACATTGGTTTTTTATCCGTTCAAGAAAATGCAAGTTTTCTATATTTTTGACACACGATAAAATTTTTTTTTAAATTTCACATTTAATAATAGTTTGCGCTTATTTTTATATGTATGTCATATATGGGAAAATTTTCTTACGCGACATACACTTGGTTAGGTGAAGGTATTTAATACGTACATTGGTTTCTTATCTGTTCTAGAAAATTCAAGTTTCCTAGATTTTAGACTGACGATGAAAATAGTTTTCTAATGCCACATTAAATACTAGATGGCGCTTATATTAACATGTAAACCAAATATTGGAAAATATTCTTTTGCGACAAACAAATGGTTAGGATCAGGTATTGAATATGTACATTGGTTTATTATCCGTTCAAGAAAATGCAAGTTTTGCAGATTTTTGACACACGATAAAATTTTTTTTAAAAATTCCACATTTAACAATAGTTTGCGCTTATTTTGATACGTATCTCGAATCTGGGAAAATTTTCTTTAGCGACATATGAATGGTTAGGTGCAGGTATTGAATATGTACATTCGTTTTTTATCCGTTCCAGAAAATTCAAGTTTTACAGATTTTTGACTGACGAAGAAAATAGTTTTTAAATGCCACATTGTATGTATATGTATGTCATATATAGGACAATTTTCTTACGCGACATACACTTTATTAGGTGAAGGTATTTAATATGTATTTTTTTTTTTTTTTTTTTCCTTATTTACTCCTCCTGGGAGCTTAGGGCTTCTACAAGGGCTTTCCACCGGACTCTATTTGGTGCTGTTTGCTTTGCTGTGTCCCATGTAATTCTTCCTAAGGACAGTTCGCGGAGTGCTGTACGGCGCCAGGTCATCTTGGGGCGTCCCACTCTTCTACTTCCCTGTGGGTTCCATTCTAGCGCCATCCTGACGATACTTCCTGGTTCCTTTCTGAGTGCGTGGCCAATCCACTTCCATTTTCTTTTCTTTAACTGTTGGTGGATTGGGACCTCACCTGTGCAGTGCCATAAGTCTTCATTGGATATTCTGGTAGGCCAGAATATACCACATATTATTCTTAGGCACTTATTGATGAATGATTGTATTTTCATCAGCATTCTTTGTGTGGTCAGCCACGTCTCCGATCCGTACAGTAGTATGGATTTAACACACGAGTTGAAGATGCGTAGCTTTGTTTTTCTATTTATTTGCTGGTTTCTCCATACTCGGTGTAGTCTTCCAAATGCAGATCTTGCTTTGCTCAGTCGACTGTCTACATCTCTTTCCACTCCACCATTGGCTGCTATGACACATCCCAGGTAGTTAAAACTGTCGACGAAATCGATAGTTTTTCCTCCAATGGTTATGTTGCTTTGGCTGGAGTTATTGATGCGCTTCGCCTTTGTTTTTGATGCGTTGATTGTTAGTCCGACTGAGTTGGCTCTGGTCTCGAGGTCATTTGCTTTAGCTTGGATATCTTCGAATTTATGAGCGAGAAGGCAGATGTCATCCGCGTAGTCCAGATCTTCAAGCTGTCGGGTGAAGCTCCATGTGATTCCGCGCCTGGGTCTGCATACTTCTCTCATAGTTTCGTCAATTACCAAATTGAACAGAAGTGGTGATAGGGGGCATCCTTGCTTTACTCCAGTGTTTGTCTGAAAGGGTGCACTTATTTTTCCGTTGTGCAGTACGGCCAGATCCGCATCATCGTACATAGCTTTTATTATGCTGATGATCTTCACTGGCACTCCCTTCCTTGCAAGTGCTCGCCATATCGCTGCTCTGTCTATTGAATCGAATGCCTTTTGGAAGTCGATGAACAGGAGATACAAGGGTGATCGCCATTCCACAGCTTGTTCGGTAATTGCGCGTAGTGTGTTTGCCTGATCTACGCAACTCCTGTGTGGTCTGAATCCTCCTTGCTCATCTCGCAGTGTTGTCTCGATTTTTTCCTGAAGACGTTCGTTTAATAGGGTGGCAAGTATTTTGTAGCTTGTGTTCAACAGGGTAATTCCTCGCCAATTGTTGCAGTCGCTGAGGTCTCCTTTCTTCGGTAGCTTGACGATGATTCCTTTTTTCCAGGATGCTGGGATTCGCTCACTTTCCCATATGTTGGTGAAATGTGGATGCAATGTTTCGGCCATTAGTTGCGAGTCTATCTGGAGAAGCTCGGCCGATATGCCGTCATCTCCAGCCGCCTTGTTGTTCTTAAGTTTCCTGATTGCTTCCTTGATTTCTCTAACTGATGGTGCGGTGGGTGATATCCTGACATGCCACTTAAGGAGTCTTCTTGTATGCTGCTTGGTTGTTCTGTGCAGCTGATCTCCATGAAGTGTTGTCGCCATCTTTGGATTTGTGCCTCCTCTTCTGTAAGGAGTTTTCCGGTTGAATCTCGCACTGGATGGGTTTGCCTTTGACATTTTCCGGATAGTTGTCCAATTATCTGGTACAGTGCACGCATATTGTTTGCGTTTGCTGCGCTTTCTGCGTTTTCAGCAAGCCTGTCCAGTAATTTCCTCTTATCATTTCTAGCTGATTTTTTCACCAACTTGCATAGCTCGTTATATTCACCTCGAACTCTGCAGTCGTGATCCGCTCTAGATTTGAGGCTGTTCCGTCTGTTGATAAGGTCCCATGTGTGTGTCGATATCCAATCCACTTGTCTGCGTTGTCGGGTGCCAAGCACCTCCTCCGCTGTGCTTCTCAGTATTCTGCATGTCAACTCCCATGAGTGCTCCTCCTGCTGCGGCCCTAGTTGCTCACGTAGCGTTGTTGCCATTCTGGTAGATAGGGTGGAGTCGCCAAGTCGATGTAGGTTAAGAGGAGGCGGTCTTCTTGTGTTCCTGGTGCCAGTGTTGTGGTTTCGTCTGAGCTTGATGATGAGCTCCCCGACTACCAACTCGTGGTCACTGTCGATTGACGCGCCTCTCCTATTTCTTACATCCATTAGTGAGCGTCTCCATTTCTTACTTATGCAGATGTGGTCAATTTGGTTGCGTGTATGCCCATTTGGAGATGTCCATGTGTATTTATGGACTTCCTTGTGTGGAAATACAGTGCCACCAATGACCAGTTGGAATGTTTGGCACAAGTCGATAAGTCTATCACCGTTGTTGCTGCGTGAGCCAACACCATGTTTTCCCATTATTGTTTCTAGTCCATTGTCGTTGGGGCCAATTTTTGCGTTGAAGTCTCCCATGAGTATTTTGACGTCTCCTCTTCCAATCCTGGTGAGTGAAGATGTGAGGGCGTTGTAGAAGTCATCTTTGATGTCATCGCTGGCGTCTTCTGTTGGGGCATAGCACTGTACGATGGTGATGTGCCTAGCATTGCATCGGAATCTGGCACTGATGATTCTGTCGGATATTGGGCTCCAGGAGATTAGTGTCTGCTTGAACTGTTTGGACACGTAAATTCCTACTCCATTCCTGCCACCATCATTGCTCCCGCTGTGCATCACTAGGTTGCCAGTTGATGTTGTTGTTGTCCCATTCCCTCTCCATCTCATTTCACTGATGCCTGCAATTGCGATCTGCATTTTCTCCATTTCTCCTTCAAACTGCGCCAGTCTGGTTGGTTCCATTAAAGTCCTCACGTTCCATTGTCCAATTCGTGTCCGTTTCATAATGCGAATGGTCGTCATTGGGTTGGGGGGGTGGTTATTTTCTTCAGTTCTTGTATTTGTTTCTGTAATCATTTATTTTCAGTCGATCCGGTGATTAGCCGGGTGCGACCTATCCCAGAGATGGGGCTACCATCTGACGACGTCCGGGAATGCCGTCTTTCCAACATGGTATGTGTAATGGGACCAGAAAAATTCCATTAAACATATTATGCCGAAAGATAAGCAGGTCATGAAAAGCTTCCATGAGTGGGGCTCGAACCCACGACCCCACGCTTAGCGAGCAGTTACACTACCCACTAGGCTACGGGACCCCCCGTAGGGTGGTTTAGGTGCAGGTATTGAATATGTACATTCGTTTTTTATCCGTTCCAGAAAATTCAAGTTTTACAGATTTTTGACTGACGAAGAAAATAGTTTTTAAATGCCACATTGTATGTATATGTATGTCATATATAGGACAATTTTCTTACGCGACATACACTTTATTAGGTGAAGGTATTTAATATGTACATTTTTTTATCCGTTCAAGAAAATTCAAGTTTCCTAGATTTTATACTGACGATGAAAATATTATTTAAATGCCACATTTAACAATAGTTTGCGCTTAGTTATATATGTATGTATGTCATATATGGCAATATTTTCTTTTGCGACAGATAAATGGTTAGGTGCAGGTATTGAATATGTACATTTTTTTATCCGTTTAAGAATATGCAAGTTTTCTAGATTTTTGACACACGATAACATTTTTTTTTTAATTCCACATTTAATAATATTTTGCGCTTATTTTGATATGTATGTCATATATGGGAAAATTTTCTTACGCGACATACACTTGGTTAGGTGCAGGTATTTAATATGTACATTGGTTTCTTATCCGTTCAAGAAAATTCAAGTTTCCTAGATTTTATACTGACGATGAAAATATTATTTAAATGCCACATTTAACAATAGTTTGCGCTTAGTTATATATGTATGTATGTCATATAGGGCAATATTTTCTTTTGCGACAGATAAACGGTTAGGTGCAGGTATTGAATATGTACATTTTTTTATCCGTTCAAGAATATGCAAGTTTTCTAGATTTTTGACACACGATAACATTTTTTTTTTAATTCCACATTTAATAATATTTTGCGCTTATTTTGATATGTATGTCATATATGGGACAATTTTCTAACGCGACATACACTTGGTTAGGTGAAGGTATTTAATATGTACATTGGTTTATTATCCGTTCAAGAAAATGCAAGTTTTACAGATTTTTGACTGACGAAGAAAATAGTTTTTAAATGCCACATTTAACAATAGTTCGCGCTTATTTATATATGTATGTCAAATATGGAAAAATTTTCTTACGCGACATACACTTGGTTAGGTGAAGGTATTTAATACGTACATTGGTTTCTTATCTGTTCAAGAAATTTCAAGTTTTACTGATTTTTGACCGACGATAAACATAGTTTTTAAATGTCACAGTAAACAATAGTTTGCGCTTATTTTGATATGTATGTCATATATGGGACAATTTTCTAACGCGACATACACTTGGTTAGGTGAAGGTATATAATATGTACATTGGTTTATCGAACGTTCAAGAAAATGGAAGTTTTACAGATTTTTGACTGACGATGAAAATAGTTTTTAAATGCCATATTTAACAATAGTTTGCGCTTATTTTTATATGTATGTCATATATGGTACAATTTTCTTACGCGACATACACTTGGTTAGGTGAAGGTATTTAATATGTACATTGGTTTATTATCCGTTCAAGAAAATTCAAGTTTCCTAGATTTTTGACTGACTATGAAAATAGTTTTTTAATGCCTCATTAAACAAACGTAAGCGCTTATTTTAATATGTATGTCACATATGGCAAAATTTTCTTTAGCGACATATGAATGGTTAGGTTCAGGTATTGAATGTGTACATTGGTTTATTACCCGTTCATGAAAATGCAAGTTTTACTGATTTTTGACTGACGATAAATATAGTTTTTAAATGTCACATTTAACAATAGTTTGCGCTTATTTTGATATGTATGTCATATATGTGACAATTTTCTAACGCGACATACACTTGGTTAGGTGAAGGTATATAATATGTACATTGGTTGCTTATCCGTTCAAGAAAATTCAAGTTTCCTAGATTTTTGACTGACTATGAAAATAGTTTTTTAATGCCTCATTAAACAAACGTAAGCGCTTATTTTAATATGTACGTCACATATGGAAAAATTTTCTTTAGCGACATATGAATGGTTAGGTGCAGGTATTGAATGTGTACATTGGTTTATTATCCGTTCAAGAAAATGCAAGTTTTACAGATTTTTGACTGACGATAAAAATAGTTTTTAAATGTCACATTTAACAATAGTTCGGGCTTATTTTTATACCCTTGCAGAGGGTATTATAATTTTGGTCAAAAGTGTGCAACGCAGTGAAGGAGACATCTCCGACCCTATAAAGTATATATATTCTTGATCAGGATCACCTCCTGAGTCGATATGAGCATGTCCGTCTGTCCGTCGGTCCGTCTGTCCGTCTGTCTGTCTGTCTGTTTCTACGCAAACTAGTCTCTCAGTTTTAAAGCTATCGAGTTGAAACTTTGCACACATCCTTCTTTCCTTTGCAGGCAGTATATAAGTCGGAACGGCCGGGATCGGTCGACTATATCCTATAGCTGCCATATAACTGATTGATCGGAAATGCCATAACTTTGGTGTTTTTTAAGTTAGAGGGTTGGGACTTTCCACACATGTTATATTTGACCTTATGTACAAAAGATCTTATGTACAAAATTTCATAAGGATCGGCCGACTATATCCTATAGCTGTCATAGAACGATCGAAATTGGCATAACTTTGGTGTTTTTTAAGTTAGAAAGATGGAACTTGGTACAGATTCTATTTTGGGAAAAATAATTCAATATGCCAAATTTTATAAGAATCGGCCGACTATATACGATCCGCTTTATATCTAATAATATAAGATGCGTGGCGCCACCTAGCGGACAGCGACTGAACTGCAAGGGTATATCAACTTCGGCTCCGCCCGAAGTTAGCTTTCCTTTCTTGTTATATGTATGTCATATATGGGAAAATTTTCTATCGCGACATTCACTTAGTTAGGTGAAGTTATTTAATATGTACAGTGGTTTCTTATCCGTTCAACAAAATTCAAGTTTCTTGAAGACAATGAAAGACAATGAAAATAGTTTTTAATTGGCGCAATAGTAAACAATAGTTGGCGCTTATTTTTATATGTATGTCATATATGGCAATATTTTCTTTTGCGACATATAAATGGTTAGGTGCAGGTATTTAATATGTACATTGCTTTATTATCCGTTCAAGAAAATTCAAGTTTCTTGAAGACAATGAAAGACAATGAAAATAGTTTTTTAATGCCTCATTAAACAAACGTAAGCGCTTATTTTGATATGTATGTCACATATGGAAAAATTTTCTTTAGCTACATATGAATGGTTAGGTGCAGGTATTGAATGTGTACATTGGTTTATTACCCGTTCAAGAAAATGCAAGTTTTACTGATTTGTGACTGACGATAAACACAGTTTTTAAATGTCACATTTAACAATAGTTTGCGCTTTTTGTTATATGTATGTCACATCTGGCAAAATTTTCTTTGGCGAGATGCTGGTTTTTAAGATGTACATTGGTTTATTATCCGTTCCAGAAAATTAAAGTTTTACAGATTTTTGACTGACGATAAAAATAGTTTTTAAAAGCCACATTTAACAATAGTTGGCGCTTATTTTTGTATGTATGTCACATCTGGGAAACTTTGCTTTCGCGACACACAAATGGTTATGTCCAGGTATTTTTTATGCACATTAGTTTATTATCCGTTCAAGAATATTTGAGTTTTCTAGATTTTTGACTGACGATGAAAGTAGTTCTTAAATGCCACAAATAACACTTGTTGGCTCTTGTTTTTACATGTATCTCATATCTGGGAAAATTTTCTTTTGCGGCTTGCAAGAAATGCAAGTTTTTTATGTGTGCTTTGGTTTATTATCCTTTCAAGAAAATTCAAGTTTCCTATATTTTTGGCTGACGATGAAAATAGTTTTTTTTATGCCGCATTAAACAATAATTGATGCTTAGTTTAACATGAATCTCACATCTGGAAAATTTTCCTACGCGACAAATTAATGGTGAGGTGCAGGTATTTTATATGTTCATTGGTTTATTATCCATTCAACAAAATTCAACTTTCCTAGATATTTGACTGACGATTTTATATCTGGGAAAATTTTCTTTTGCGACATGCAAATGCTTAAATGCAGGTTTTTCACATGTACTTTGGCTTATTGTCCATTCAAGAATATTTAAGTTTTCTATATTTTTGGCTGACGATGAAAATAGTTTTTAAAGGCCTCATTTATTAATAGTTGGTGCTTATTTATATATTTATGTCACATCTCTTGAGCGGCAGAATTCGAAGCGACAAAATCAGAAACACCGTTATTTTCTATACCCATCCTCAATGCAAGCTTGTTTACAAAAAATAAATATCAAAACAAATTAAACATTTTTGTAAGCTTTTCGTGTTGCGTTTTAGGAAGATTTTTTGGTCAAAATATCATCTTTTATAACAGTTGTACTTTTGTATTTCAACAAAACTTGCCCTTCTTTAACAACTTCTCTTACAAAATGATAACGTTTATCAGTGAGCTTTGTTCTGGAATGATAAACGCGATTCTTGGTTAGCGCCTGCGCACTCAGATTATCCCCATAAACGACGATCGGGGTGTCGTTTTCTCCGCAACCAATCTCTATAATCAGGCTTCGCATGACTATCGTCTCCTTAAATGCCGCCGATAGTGCCATGTACTCCGCCTAGGTACTGCTCAACGCCACACTTCGCTGCTTTTCCGAACTCCAAGAAATCGGTCCACCTGCTAACAGGTAGATGTAACCAGTATATGACTTAGATGAGAGATATCTAAAGATGTGCTTTGTGCCTGCCATGTTCAGCATGCGGGTTTTGATTCCGTTGTGCCAATTTTGACACCAAATGCAATATGTCTGGCCTTGTTGTAAGAGCTAGCCACAAAAGCTCAACAACGGACTGATGAAAAGTATGATCCACCTTTTTGCATTGGGGGCTTGTGCAATCTATTTGAAAACCAAAATCAATCCCTTGGGTATGAAGTAAGTCCTTGACATATTGCGTATGCCCCAAAGTAATTGCTCCAAGATCGCCGTCCCGTTCGATTTCCATGCCCAGGAAATGGTTAAGTTGACCCTTGTCAACGCACTTGAATGATCGTGAGATGCTGCTCTTGATTTTCAGCAAATCCTCGTGCGATTGGATGGCTATAAGTATATCATCAACATATACAAACAAAATTACCTTCTCCACAATGTTTGTACAAACATGGCTCGTTATCACAGGCAACGAATCCCATATTAACCAATACACCATTAAGCTTATCGTTCCAGGCCCTTCCTGATTGCTTCAAGCCATATATTGCTTTTTTCAGAAGCAATACCTTGTCAGGATTTGTTTCATCTGAGTACCCTTCCGGCTGCTTCATGTAAACCGTCTCACTCAGATCGCTGTTGAGATACGCGATGCATACATCCATTTGATGAAGATGTAGCTTGAGCTCCGCCGCCAGTGCTACAATAAAGCGCACGCTCTCCAACCGGCATAACGGCGAAAATTTTTCTTGGTAATTTACGCCAAACTGCTGGGAGCATCCTTTCGCTACCAGTCGAGCCTTGAAACGTTCTATTTGGCCATCTTTATCACGCTTCACGTTGAACACCCACTTGCATCCAATTGCTCGCTGATTTATGGGTAAATCAGTGATTTTCCAAGTCTGGTTGGCAACTAGAGAGTAACTGCAAGAGATCCAAAAACCTTTAGGTATTGTACATAAGGTCTCTTACCCGTCCAAGCTTCCATAGGAATCATACTCTCTAATGCGCTGGTAGGGGAGCGGTTTCGCAGATAAACCGAAGTGTTGACAGCTTCTGCCCAAAACTGATCTCCCAGTCCCGCCTGGACCAGAAGGCATCTTGACATCTCCACTAGCGTACGATTTGCCCGTTCCGCAACTCCATTTTGCTGGGCAGTATACGCTATTGTTAGCTGTCTGTCGATTCCATGCTGCCTCAGACATTCGTCAAACTGTTTATTGACAAATTCTCCGCCATTATCACTCCCCAGCCATTTGAGTCTCCTTCCTGTCTGCCGTTCCACCAGGTTCTCGAAATCGATGAATTTGGGAAGCACCTTATTCTTCCCACGCAGGAATTAAAAAAAAAATCCTTCTGGACTTATCGTCAATAAACGTCAGAAAATACTTGGAGCATCCGAGGGACAATGTTGGGAAAGGGCTACAAACATCTGCATGTACCAAATCCAAAAGCTCCTTGGCCCGATTACTTGTTGTTGATGGAAAGGGTTGAACATGGATTTTGCTAACCATACACGTTTTGCAACTAATGTGCTCTGGCAACCGAATATTATCTATCCCTCGAACTATCCCTTTGGATACCATCTCTTTCAAGCTAGAGAAATTAATATTTCCGTATCTCTTTTGTAGCAAAATCTCATCAACGGCTGACATGGCAAAACATTTGCTGCGACCACCCACAAACAAGTACAAGTTGCCAATCCTTTTGGCTTTCACTATGCATTCTCCATCTTGCACCACCTTGGCATTCTCTAAGTCAAGGGTCACCTTGCACCTGTTCTGGACAGCACTGCTCACGGAATAGAAATTTCCGGTCATCTTCGGAACGTAAAGAACATTTTTTAGTGTCAACATGCACTGGCCTGTCTGTATCTTGACGTCACCTATACCTTCTGCTTGATGGAAACCAGCATTGGCCAGTCCGATCTGTTCAGTGTGTTTCTCAAACTTTGTGAATAGCTCTCTTGCGCAACTCATATGGCTTGTTGCGCTACTATCCAACACCATGTTGAATTGTCAATGTTTTTAACGTCACAGGCGTGCAGCAGGCTGCTTTGGCGATTCACCACATTTCAGATGCCATGCGGTGATCTTCCTCACCCTCATTTTGACACTGGGACTTAATGTGTCCTTGTTCACCACACTTGAAACAAACGATATTCTTTCTTTTCTTCTGCCCATAGGTTTTCGTCTGTGAGTTGTGCTTCTGCGTTGCAGCGAATGCCTTAGTGTCGACTCGTTCATCTTCTATTCCTTTTCTTTCGCTCTCCTCCTTTAACTTTATGGTGAAAACTTCGAACGAAGGCAACTTATCTCGTGTCTCCATAGCGACCACGAAATGTTCAAATTGCTCTGGAAGGCTTGATAGCAAAACGATAGTGCGAATTTCGTCGTTTAGCTCTATTCCAACTCCAGTTACCCCATCCAGAATTTCCACATATTCACTTATGTAGGTCGTCATGCTCTGCTCTTGCTCCATACGTTTATTAAGCAGTTTCTTGTATAACTGTACCTTTCGTACAGGTCCGCTTGGTTGATGAACCTCCTTCAACTTGGTCCATGCCTCCACAGCCGTTAAGCAATTTTTGATGTAGGCCAATTGAGATGACTTTGCACTCAATGTTATTGTTGCCAACGCCTTACTGTCCAAGCCCGCAAACGGTT
This sequence comes from Drosophila pandora, assembly GCA_021223865.1. Taxonomy (NCBI): domain Eukaryota; kingdom Metazoa; phylum Arthropoda; class Insecta; order Diptera; family Drosophilidae; genus Drosophila; species Drosophila pandora. The sequence continues at coordinate 136,952 of JAJJHT010023778.1, read as the reverse complement.
GTCCTTCTGGAACATTCGTTTCAGTTATCTCTCCAGACACTCCACAAACCGGAATGCACCAATACAGATCGCATCTGTACTTTCCATGTGTCATAATTCGAGGAAAAATTGATGTACAAGCTAAGTGCTTAAATGCTGGAACACTTAAGGGGGCATGCGCACTTGTAACTTTCAAAAAATCGATTTTTTTTTTGCATTTTCTTAAAGTGTATATATTTAGAAATGTGTTCACAAAATTTTGAAATGATCCGGTGAAAATTCATTGAGATACACATGTTTAAAGGTAGCGGCGTCCGGTTTATGTAATAGTGAGTTGAAACTTTAAACACGTTTTTCTCAAAACAACGTTTTTGAAGTCGGTGACCACTCTTACTGGAAAACTAGTGACCTGATTGTCTTGAAATTTAGTATGCTTTTTTAATACATAATAATCTAGTACTTAAGAAGGATTAATTTTTTTATGCAAAACTTTTTGTTTTACAGCTGAAAAACTACCGCTTTTTTTAACGAAAAACGATTGTTCAACTTTGATAGGTCGCCATTTTGTCGAATATTCTTTTTTTAAGTACTAGATAAACTTTCAATAAATGTAAATCCGTTTAATTGTTTGATTTCAAACGATCCAGATTTTCATAGTCTTGGACCTCACTTCAATGGGGCATATCTTTGAAACTGTTCAATATTTTCTTTTTTTTTGTTTTTTAATTTAAGTTAAAATGATGTAAAAGAAATGCAATAGTTTACGAGAAAAAAATTCGGGAAAAATGTCTATTTTTTGGCGCTTCATCTGCGCATGCCCCCTTAAACGTTCTGCCAGTTGCAGCCACGACACATAGCTAGCTTAGGGTATAAAAGTAAAAGTAAAGATTGTAGCGGTGGTCTGAAAGGACATTAAAAGAATCCGATAATTTAAACGAGATAGGTAAAAGATGACTTCAATATTTGAATGGAGAAGCCGTGAAATAAAATTCATTGCAGCGTTTAAAGTGGACAGATTACGTTGTGATATTTTGGGACGCTTAGATTTTAACAATAAGTGGCGCTAGAAAACTTATTTAGTACCGGTTAAGCTCAGCTGGAGATTAGTCTACCCCGATGGGGTATTGATCAGGGAAGATTAGCGGGTTGATCTAAAATATGGAGGATGATTTAGATCGGGGACATTTCCGCTGCAGCTTGGGGGTCGAAACAGTAGAGAGAACCAAGAAATTATTTTGTATCAGACTTTACCAAGAATAGTCGGAAATGCCGAATCCGAAGTGTAGGGTGTAGAGCATAGAGACAAAAACGGCAATATAATCGTCCCGCTCTGGCACACGGTACGATCTCTTTCTGGCATACTCAGCGTTGGATTTACACTATGTGCGGTCGGTGCTCGCGCACAGGGCGCCAAATTTCGGGGGGCGGCAAAATTTGAGGCATAAATAGAAAATTTATACTTGGATAATTTTTGGACAATTTTTGCGTATAGCCGTCGGTAATTCAGAGCGGCTACTGACCGATTTTAAGAGGTTGGGTTGTCTTTCGAGCAGAAATGTTTTCAAAACAATTTGATTCGGTGTTTATCTATTCATTTGAGTTGATTATGTAAATTCTGTGAGTCATGAGTGACAGGCGAAAAAAATTAAGCGGCGCTGCTTTTAGAAAGCGCGCTTTAGATAAAGCCAACAAGGAGGAGGAAATTTTGTGCAAAACTCCAAAATTGCACAATTTCAGGAAGCGATAATTTTCGAGTAAACACTTTCAACGTCATTCTTGACAATCTCGATGCTGAATTGCGAAGAAGATGCCAAGCGTATGAAAAAATTCACAACAAGTTCTCAGTTATCACTGAATTTGGTAATCTGAATTCCTGCGAAATTCGTCAAAAGTCAGAACATCTGAGATCAATTTACACTTCGGACCTCGAACCTTCATTGGATGATGAGTTAGTGCACTTCCAAGCGTATTGCTCAGAGAAAAAAATACAACATGATCCACCATCCAAGCTACTGAAACTTCTCAGAACGAACGATTTATACACTGAGTTCCCAAACGCAGAGATAGCATATCGTATATTTATTACATTAGCAGTGACGAATTGCAGCGCAGAACGTTCATTTTCATGTTTGAAAAGAGTCAAAAATTATGTACGTTCCACTATGACTGGCAGTCGGCTAAATAGTCTAGCTATTCTGTGCATTGAATCGGATTTACTCGAGCGCTTGGATTGTGAAGAGTTAATTAATCAGTTTGCGCAAAAAAAGTCAGGCGTGTTTGCATTTGAAAGGTGTATCAGAAATCCGCCAAGTACATATTGTATTCTTTTGTTACAATTAAAAATTTTGTGTATCGAATAATTTGTTTTTCACAAATCTTCTTTTAAAAATTTAACTTCTTTTCAACAAATAAATCTAATTGATTAAAACAAGTAATTGGAATCCTACAATTCCGTAAGAAATAACGATGTATTCCAATGAAGTCAACAAAAACAATTGTGACATTAATAATTACGGTATTAGCTAAAATCAAGTTTTAGTTTTTTTGAAATAAACCTTATGTGACTATTTTTATATCATAAAACAATAAATGAATTCAACCAACGATATACATTTATTTAATCTGTTAATAATTATGTATATAGTTCACGGTTTCCCCGACATTTGATTTAGGAAGTTTTCAATTTCAATTAATAATAAGGGCGGCATTTTCTATAATGCACAGGGCGGCACTTTACATAAATCCGGCCCTGGGCATACTTATGCGAAAGCGCTGAGAGACATATGGAAACGGAGATCAGGAATTGTCCCGTTATTGGAAGTTTTGGAGATTTTCTCGGTTGCGTAGCAACGAAGTTAGCTTATTAGCAGTTCGTTCATTTGAATTTGCGATTGAGAGAGCGCCAGACGTGAAAAACTGACCTGCGTAAATTGAAAGAAGGCAGCAGCCACGTGCTAAAGCAGCGTTGGAATTTATAAAATTTCCAACATCTCGAACATAAGTATTGGAAACATCTCTTGCAACAGTTAAGAATACTAAGATTGCTGAAAGGTAAATATAGTGGATAGATAGTGAACAGATCAGTGAGAGAATTTGTATTACAGTGGGAAAGCAACCTGTATTGCGATCTCCACCGGCCGGTTAGCCTCGCGCACGTCGCGTAGCGCGTTCGCGCTTTTCATCAATATGGCAGTTGCCACAGGCAAAAACAAAGGCAACCGGTCGGAAAGGAAGCAAGTGAGGAAAAAAAGGAGTGGAAAGAGATCGAGTGTAAGAGGTCAAGTACACGTGGCAACCTAGCCTTAAACTGATGACGTAACAGAGCCATAGGCAGAGTAGTCTTAAGCAGCAGTTTCCACAGCAGCCAAACTTCGGTCTCACTCATCCTTGTGCCTGTGTGGCATGAACTTATAACCACGTGATCTCGCAGATCCACCGGTCCTAACCTCCGCACACCCCCCACGCAGCGACCCGAATTCAGCAAAAGACCCCGAGGAAAGCAATCACGAGCTAGGATGTGAGAAGTATCAAAGCGTTGGATCAATTAAAATTAGATTTAAGATTTTGCTAGAGATAGTTATTTAGGGTAGTTTCTATTTTCATGTAGTTTAATGTAGCTGCACATGCACCACACAATCGCCACCAGCTTTCACTTGCGACGATAGAAGCACCATTTTACAGAAATCTGCATCTTCGATGGGCCCAACGAACCTGCATCGCCGGAAACGAGCGTAAGTCCGTAAAAAAGTGAATATATATCTATATATATATTTATATAAATGTAACATATGTTAGTGAAGGCGGTGTTTGGCAATTGGTACATATGACAGATAGGCTAAATTAAAGTAAGATGAAGTTGTAGTATTATTTCTTTTTTTCTTCAGTTTTGATTTCATCAGATTGTTTTTGAGTTTTCTTTATTTTGATATGGCGCAAAGGCGTATGAAGTGTATTTTGATTTGATTTAGTAAAGATAATGTATATTATAATGGAATAGAAGAGTCTGGGACTTATGGTGATGCAGTTTTCAGGAAACTCCGAAGTCGTTTGAGTCTGTAGAGTACATTACTCTAGGGATACCAAGCAGATTCACATCGAGGTATCAAGGTAGGGAGGGTAAAGACCAGGGGAGCGTACAACATCTCAGCCACCCCGATCAAGCGAAAGTTTTCCTGATCCTCAATACACCCCGTGTCCGTCCGTTTCCAACAGGTCTTAATTCAAATATTTGCCCGATCATTAACGAACAGTGAAGTGCACTTAAATAATTATTAGAGTAGAGTGGTGTTATGTAGGAAGCTAGGAAGAACCCACACCGTTCCGACGAGCTTAGAACCGAGCAACGCAAGAAGTGCACGCCCCCGAAACCTCCTACGCACCGTGGGTAAAGACGATCCGTCGATCCCAGGGTGAATACCGACAGTAAGCCCCTTCGCTACCAGCTTTCTTTAACGATGTGGTTAAGCAAAAGGGAACAGCAGCGTACGAATACTTGCTCTTACTAACTGGATACTACAAGCTGGCTTTAAAAGCTTGGGGGCGTGCAGTTTTGCTCTCTTTTCTTGTGTGCGCAGTCGTAAGTGACAGTCGAGTCTACGCTTATTAAAAATCGGGATCTAACCTCGTGGGAAAATAAAGTGCTGAAAAGTGAAAAAATAGTGAACAAGAGCCAGGAGCATTTTCTGCGAGCAACCCGGACTGTTGCATTTAGCGGGAGCTATCTGCCGTTTGGCCAGCCGCCAAATTCAACATATTTTAAAGGGACCGGATCTGCGGGTATGTAACCATGTAAACAGTGCGGATCGGTGCTCCTAACCCAGGGGTAATAATTTTTTTTTAGTTCGGCCCTCTTAATCTCAAATTATAAAAATCAAAAAAATCTGTTGAGGGACTAACAAAAATTGGCCGGATGAGATGAGTTGACGTCGCACCCGAAACCCTTGTATATCTTCCCGAGCTCCGGCCCTGTCGCGGCAACGAAATATATATTTAATTTAGTGGGTTGGTCATAAGCCCTGGATGGACACCTCGCCGCCACAATCGCGCCGCAACACCCTGGCCCATTACTAGCTCGGATCCTGTTATTCTTGGCATATATACATAGATATATTTTTTGCCAGTTCAAAAATTGGAATTTGCCTAATAATCACGTGTCCCTAACCTAATTTGATTTTTTTCTTAAGCATAGAACTGAATTTTTATAAATATTTCTTTAGTCATTTAAGTCCAAATCAGTTTCGATTCCAAACCACAAGCACTATGTTTCCGATTTTTTTATTTTTTAGTTATAAGCTTATCTAACCTAAATTTCTCTCAGTGTATATAAACACTCGCATGCAAGCTTAAAGCTTTTATATGCAAGAACCAGTCTCCAGAATCATCTAACGATATGGAATCTCTACATTTTTGAGCAGACAACACAAATTTTAATGCCTAATTTTGGGGATGACCACTTTTAGGCCAATTTACAGCTTTCAGTCCTCGAATAGTGTGTGATAGTAAATAGTGTGAGTCATTTTGTGCATGCTTTTTACAATATCCTAAATTCTCCCCTGATTGGAAAAATTTTCTTTTGATAATTTTTATAATAATCTGCCAAATAATGTAGTATACCTGGTCGTCAATGAATTTAAAAAAAATAAATATCGTAAATTTATTACAACGCTTTAAGCTTGAACTAAAAGTACATCATTTAGCATTCAAATTGCGTTTAATAAAATATCTAAGACTATTCAAGGTGTAACTTTCCAATGCCGAAGCAATATTTGTGAACTTTAAGAAAACTTTTGAAAATCTTTTCTCGAATCTTATACTCATTAGCAAGTCTGAAGAAAATTGAATCGAAGACAGTTATGAAGAATTTTTCTACTTTTATATAAAAATTGTTTTATTTTAGTACATTTATCATTATGTTAGCATGTAAGTTTATCTGCAAAAATTAAACTCTGTTAATCTTGAATCATGAAAATTAACTAAACCTTATTCATCTGAACTCAGCTAATGACCTAGCGGTCGTAAGATAAAGGGGTCATCAGAGCCAGTCTCAAGGATGATGATCATAGGTTGCGAGGGCAAATTGGCCACATCTACACCAGTGGTTCCGCCTAGTTTACGTCTTCGCGCTCTCGTCCTTCTCTATCCACCTCTATAAAATTTGATCTTCTATATACTTTACCGGTTCTATCTTGCAATTCCTATGTCGCTAGCACGCTCAATTCTTGACTTTTGAGTATTAATATGTAACCTGTGCGATCCGTCCGAAACAAGACCTCCACCCCCCAAGCCGACGAGCGAGAGCCGGACTCTATAGCGTGCCCCAGTGAAGACGGGTCCCTTTCATTACACACACCGTTACACGTTACAAGATTCAGTTCCAAATAAAGAGACAACGTTAAACTATAAAAATTAACTGGCGCCCGAGCAGGGACCTCGGGGAAAATCGGTTAAGTCTGATTTAAGTGATAAGGACCCAAGCGGCAGTGCCCAATACGATTAAGTTCGAATTAACTTTGACAGTGCTTTAACTTGATTAAGTCACTTACTTAATCAGTAAGTGATTAAGTGCTTTAACTAAGTTCACGACCCTGAGCGACATACCCGCAATCGGCGGACCACTTGTAAGGCCAGCCCGCAGGACAACATCAAATCGTGTGAGCTGCAGGATCCTGAGTAGCATAAAAAGGGGAGAAATCCGAGTCACCAGGAAGTGGGGACGCATCATCAAAGTTATGTAAGTTAGTGATTAAGTGAAAATGAATACACAGAATCAAAGAGATATGAAAATAAATTAAGTGAAAATTAAAAGTAAAATTGAATAATACAAGAATCATAATACATTAATTGAATATTTTGAATCATAATACATTATTCCAAAATAAATCAAAATTTAACTTTAAAATTCGAATAAAAAAAAAGATTTAGAATATAGGCCACCAGTTCTTAATACAGAACAAATTACTGTACAAAGAAATCAGCACACACAAGCGCAACAAAATATTAACATGCTAAATCAAGAAATCGTTTATTTAACACAAGCACAACTTTTGACTTCGCAAGTTTAGAGGATCACAGAATATAACCACAGTACCAATCAAATTTAACAGAACTAGATAAAGTACCAGAGAAGTGTACGTGAATTTTCAGGCAATCCAGTTGAATTCAATTCATGGAAGAAGAGTGTTGACAGAGTGTTAGAAGTTTACAAAACCACAATAGGAACAACTAAATATTTTGGAATATTACACACAATACGTAATAAAATAACCGGTAACGCCGACACCGCGTTAGAATCTTATAATGTTCCACTAAATTGGAAAGCAAGATCCAAATGCCTCATACTACACTATGCTGATAAACGAGACTAGGTACTTTAGAGTATCAAATGACCACCATAATGCAGGGTCAGAATCAATCAGAAGAGGAATTCCATCAGTCAATTTAAACTCATGTATCTCTCATCTTAAATAAAATAGGTTGTATGGAGTTAGGTCATGAAGCAGAACAGCTAATGACCAAAATGTATCGAGACAGAGCATAGGATTCTTTTGTCCGAGGGCTTAGAGGAGATTTATTAAGACTCCTAGGCATGAAGGAACCAACTGATCTTCCTTCAGCACTACATTAATGTCTTAAACTAGAAAACCAAGCATATCGTACTAACCATGCAACATCCAAGGGGCAACAACACAATTTTAAAAGCATCAAAAGATTCACAAATCTTTAATAATCCAAGTATCAACCTAAGACCACAGATAACGTTCAAAACCAGAATGCATTCTATTTGGCCCGACAATTTAATAACAATATTGGACAGCCACCAATGCATCATCTATTTAATAATTTCACACAAACCATATCGAACAAACCATGCGACCATATCGAACTGCACCACAGCCATTTCGTCCGTCTGCACCTCAACCACAGCCCCGACCCGAATCAATGGACATTGACAGAAGTCTTCAAACCAAGCAAATTAACTACATAAATCGACCCCAATTCGAGAAGGGTAAACGACCCCCAATGCCAATTAATGCTTGCAACGCAGCTAAGCGCCAACGAAATTTCAATATTCAGACAAACTCCAAAGACTCAACAGAAACAGAGGGAATAGACCTGACCGCAGACAACTACGAACAGCTCAAGACGAGCAAATACAGTACGAAGACACGGTTGAGGAATGCACTGAAGCCATTGATGAAGTTGATAAAGAATCTCAACATGATTGCACATATTTGAATTTTTTAGAATAACCGACTCCTCATTACCATATTTCGAGTGTAAAGTGAGAAGCGGGCAGTTACTTAAAATACTAATAGATACAGGATCCAATAGAAATTATATTCAGAAAAAATTAGTGGCAAACTCATTGCCAAATAAAAACCCATTCCGTGCTGCTTCCGTTGGAGGCGATGTACAGATTACACATTATAAAATGGCAAACTTATTCAATGACCCAAACGCAATAGTAAAATTCTTTTACTACCTACTTTAAATCTTTTGATGCGATATTAGGAAATGAAAGTTTAAAAGAGCTAGAAGCAATAATTGATACTAACAGAAAACTAATGTATCTCAAAAACGGCACAATTGTCAACATAAAAGAAAAGAAATTCGAAGCAGTAAATACCATAATACCCAGAATAGAACATTTAACGACTAGTCAAAAATTCAAGTTGAGCGAAATTTAAAAAAAATATCCAAACCGGATCGCAGATCTCGATATAAAAATTACTTATATTACTAATGTCAGAGCAGAAGTTCGTACAAACACCGACAAACCAATATATTCCAAATTCTATCAATACCCTATGTCACTAAAAGACAAAGTAGCCATACAAATTAAAGAGTTGTTAGACAACAAAATCATTCGACCTTCTAGATCACCGTATAATTCATCCGTTTGGATCATACCAAAGAAACTAGACTCCTCAAATGTGAAAAAATACAGAATGGTCATAGACTACAGGAAACTAAATAGCGTAACTATAGCGGACAGATACTCCATTCCTGATATCAACAGCGAAATAGCACAGTTAGGCAATAACAAATTATTTTCGGTACTCGACCTCAAAAGCGGGTTCCACCAAATTCCCTTAAAAGAAAGTGACATCGAAAAAACTGCCTTTTCTGTAAATAACGGAGAACACGAGTTGACCCGATTACCCTTTGGCCTAAAAAACGCCCCTTCAATATTCCAACGCGCCCTCGATAATATTCTTAGAGAACACATAGGCAAGATTTGTTACATTTATATCGACGATATAATTGTTTTCAGCCAGGATGAAGAATCCCATTATAACAACCTCGAAAAAATTTTCAAAACACTTGTTGCAGCCAACATAAAGTGTCAGGTAGACAAATGCGAATTTCTTAAGACCCAAGTAGAATTTCTCGGGTTTGTGATAACTGATATAGGAATACAAACAAATCCAGCAAAAGTTAAAGCCATAGTTAACTATCCTTGTCCAAGAACTCTTAAAGATCAGGATGCTATATGAGATTCATAGCAGGATATGCAGCAATGGCAAAACCTTTAACAACATTACTCAGGGGGGAAGATGGTCGCATATCAAAAAAAGCGTCAAGTAAAAAAATTATCCAATTAAATAAAGAAATCTAATAAATCTAATAAAAAAATCACTTCCTCTCTTTATCTTAAAGCGGACGGACGTGTTTTTTTTTGTGCGCACTACGATTTTGTAAAATTTGTAATAAGCTTTCTGTAAACAATCGGTGTTTATTTCTTTACATATATAAAAACAAATTGCAATTTCTTAGATCCGTATCGCTTCGCGTGTGCAGTGATATATTTGGAGGTAAAATAATAATTTGTTTAATTTTCCTTCCAAACATAGCCCTGCTCTGCTTCTTCATCTCCTACGGTGTTGTTGCTATTCTTTTGCTTCTACTCTCGCTCAATAGAGATTCTTATCTCTATTTCTTTAAATCTTGCTAACTTGCACTAACTGCTCTCTTTAATCTCCCCCTTTCGTTTCCTTGGTACAGTGGTTCAAGGTTCCTCAATAATAAAATCAAATAATATTTTAAATTAATTATTAATTTTTTTAATAATTTTTAATAAATTAATTATTTAATTTTTAATAATTTTTAATAATTTAATTATTTAATTATTTTTAATAATTACACGGTGCGACAGTGAAAAAACACTTGTGAAACGAGATAGTGTAGGTTGTTAATCTAGTCGAAGAGAACTCAAAAATATTTTTTTTATATTTTTGGAACCCTCCAATTTTTTTTTATTTAAAAAAAACCGTTTTTCGGGACTTTTTTGCGCTTAAAAATTCCTGAACGCGTTTTTTTCAACCGATTTCAAAATTTTCGGTGTTTTTCAATAGTTAAATGTTGTAGCTTTTGAAAAAAAAATATATCTTTGATTTTGTTGAACAAAAAGGACAAAATTTTTACACCTGAAACTAAAGTTTTCGACTTTTATTCGTGTTTTTCGGATTTTGATGCCAGTTTTTCGGTACAACTTACAAAAATTCGGCCATTTTTGATACATATCATTGTTGACTCATTAATTTTAAATAAAACGAGACAAATTTCATCAAAAAATAATGAAAATTGGTGAAGTTATAACGCTTTTCCCAAAAAAAGTCAATTCAACCTTGCGTGCGCTCCGGAGTACCTGTGTGTATAAGTCAGGAATATGCTCTTCTTCTTATAGTGCTCCCATGGTTTTATTGACTTTTTTTGGAAAAAGCGTTATAACTTCAACAATTTTTATTATTTTTTAATGAAATTTGTCTCGTTTTATTCAGTATTAATGAAACAATATTAATATGTGGCATAAATGACAGAATTTTTGTCAGAAGAAAGCAATATACTCTTGTTTTTATACACATTGTTCCTCCGAAGCGCTCGCTATGTTGAGTTGACTTTTTTTGGGAAAAGCGTTATAACTTCACCAATTTTCATAATTTTTTGATGAAATTTGTCTCGTTTTATTCAGAATTAATGAGAAAACATTGATATATGGCAAAAATGACAGAATTTTTGTAAGTTGTACCGAAAAACTGGCATCAAAATCCGAAAAACACGAATAAAAGTCGAAAACTTCAGTTTCAGGTGTAAAAATTTTGTTCTTTTTGTTCAACAAAATCAAAGATATATTTTTTTTTCAAAAGCTACAACATTTAACTATTGAAAAACACCGAAAATTTTGAAATCGGTTGAAAAAAACGCGTTCAGGAATTTTTAAGCGCAAAAAAGTCCCGAAAAACGGTTTTTTTTAAATAAAAAAAAATTGGAGGGTTCCAAAAATATAAAAAAAATATTTTTGAGTTCTCTTCGACCAGATTAACAACCTACACTATCTCGTTTCCCAAGTGTATTTCGTTTTTTTTTTTTGTCGCACAGTGTTATGAATTTTAAATTGGTCTGTGCGTTGAAGTCTTGCAATAAGACAATCTCGTCTTCCCAGCCTACCATCCATTGCTGGCTCTGTGAAAACGTTTTACACGCTAAGTGTGCCGGGTTCATGGCCTCAGTTTCGGATGCAATCTCACGTAGGTCTGGTCTCCACTTCTGCTGTGACGGATGTCGTGCTGTTCAGGACGAAATGAGATCGTTCATGAGGCAGACTAAAAGCGGTTTCAAGGAGTTGATTAGTGGTTTTCGAAAAATCAATGACCAAGTCTGTGCGCTCGATACACAGTTTAGTAGTTTTCAACTACTAAATGATTCTCCAAAGCGTAAGAAATCCGCTTTTACCCAAGGGCCGGACCTGAGAAAAATTCGGCTCCCGAATGTCTCGGAATCAATGAGAAATTGTCCGATATGTCCTCTGTGGCATCGCTTCAAGTGATCCCAGACCCAATAATTCAAACCCCTATAACAGTCACCAAACAGGGTAATAAACCGTCCGAACCTCCGGTACGTGCTGATGCCGCAGTATTAGTTACGGAGGCACCAAAACCCTTGCAGGTGATTCCACCATCGAAACACATATTTGTTTCCCGGCTTGCCCCTGATACTTTGGAGATTGATATCTCGGCTTACATCAAAGCCAAAGCAAAACCCGCCATAAAGGTGGTGGATATTACAAAATTCAAATATTCTTACACCAGGCACACGTCATCTTTCAAAATACGTGTGCCCTTGCAGATGTTCAAGACGATCTGTTCTGCCAGCTTTTGGACAGAGAACATTTTCGTCCAAGAACATCAGCCAAGTACGGTGAAAAAAAAGATAACCAAACCTGTGGGTGCAAAACTCCCACATGTTACCACCACCAGGCTATGTACTTTCTCTATGGGAACGCCTTAGAACGATTAACTCAGGTTAACGATCTAGGTGTCCTATTAGATTTGAAACTTAAATTTACCGACCATGTATCTACCATAGTTAATAAAGCTATGGGTGTGCTTGGTTTTATTAAAAGATGGTCAAAAGAATTTAATGACCCGTACATAATTAAAACGTTATATACATCACTGGTCCGTCCGATTCTTGAGTATGGATCGTGTGTCTGGAGTCCTCAATATGGAGTACACCAAGATCACATTGAATCTGTATAAAAAAACTTCCTTACTTTTGCTCTTAGGGGACTTAATTGGGATGCAAATCTTTACCTCCCCTCTTATCATAGTAGACTTTTACTAATCAACTTACCAACATTAACAAATCGTAGAACGATGCTGGGTGTCATGTTTCTATATAATCTTATTTATGGAAATATAGACAGCCAGCATTTACTAACACGTTTAAATTTTAACATTCCTAGTAGAAGGACCAGAAACTTTCGTCCTCTACTCCTCAGCCATTGTAGTTCGACATATGCCCAACACCATCCGTTCAGGGTATTATGTTCGGACTACAATGGTCTCTACCACATCTTATCACTTTGCTCTACTAACAATCTTAAATCGCTTATATTAACCGCCTTATCTGTGCAACACCCTTCCTCGTAATATCTTTCTCCTAATCCTCGCTTATCTATCTCGGATCTATTCCCGCGATTCGAGCCGTACGTTACGCGGCAGCGTCCCTCGGTCGGTTGGGAGGTGGGCTGTACGTATGCAGTGGGAACCGCGAAAAAAAAATAAGGGGATAGGAAAACTGGAAGTAACAACCACAAAGTTAATGCATATAATTTAACTCGACCAAATAGAAATTGAACTTAATAAGATACAAACGCACACCCTTAACGATCTAAGAAATAGTTATCTCTACCACACTCTTAATTATGAAATAGCTCAAGCATTCTCCGCATTAAATACACTGACACAAAGAAACCGTCAAGCAAGATCAATCAATTGGATTGGATCTGCTTGGAAATATGTAGCTGGGAACCCAGACCACTATGACTTAGTTCTGATAAAAAATAATATCTATAATGGTATTAACAGCAATGAACATGTTATCATCAATAAACAATTGCAAGACAGAATTAACAACCTAACAACTATATCTAATATGCTGTCAAATTCAATAAGAAAGAATGATCATTTTAGCAATGAAATAGCCACGAGTCTCCAAATCAGGTCAGACTCTTAAAAGAAGAAATAGTAAACGTAAAATATGCCGTTCAATCGGCTAAGTCAAATATAGTAAACACACTTCTCTTCATTTACAAAATCAGTTTATAATCTATGATCAATCCAATAGGATATCTTTATAACTCATTCTTGATATTTAAAAATAAAATTTATAAAATAAATATCTTAATTTTTATTCTTTATTTTAAATCGGGAATTAAAACGTATAATTGGCGCAGTCGGTAGGATACCGAACTAAAAGTATCGAACTAAAATACACCGCGAATTTATTGTATCCGCAAAACGAATCTATAAAAATTTTTAAACATTAGTGAAATCTCGAAAGAGGATTTCTAGTGTGAAGTGCAACAAGGTTAGGTTAGGTTAAGGCGGTGATGCTAGGGGGTCATAGAAGACCCCCCCGCCTCCACTTGAGCCACTAGGGCTTCTGTGTTACCGCTGGGGCAAGGGTTTTACCTAAGTGTTACTCCCCCCCCTTCCTGTCTACCAGGGTGCATGTATGCCTAGACTGTCTGTGGCGGCCCATGGTCCCTGTTTTTTTTATGAAGGCAACCAGTCCACTTGGAGAGATCTCTGAGAGATCGTTGAGGTCCGAAAGTTCTGCGGACCCGAAGTGTTTGAGTCTGCTGCGACCAAGTGCCGGGCAGTGGCATAGGAGGTGCGTGGCCGATTCCACCTTCTCTTCATCCCTGCCGCTTCTGCAATAATCATTGTGGGGGACTGCAAGCCTGGCCGTATGTTCACCTATCAGCCAGTGCCCAGTTATTGCCCCAATCGCTAGGCTGCAGTCTGGTCTGGTGAGAGCAATAAGTCTCGTTGATCTTTTCTGAGAGCGTGTCGGCCAGATCAGACGTGAGGTTCTACAGGTCTGGAGGTTTCTCCATTTCCTATTGGCTGCCAGGTTAAAAAACTCCCTGCACTTTAGCCTGCAAGTAGCCAAGGGTATGTCTACTTATTCTTTCTCCGGTAGGAGAGGGTAGGTAGTCCCTGCCCTAGCTAGTTCGTCTGCAGCGCAGTTTCCCTCGTGATCCCTGTGACCGGGAACCCAAATGAGGTAGATGTCATGCTGTTCAGCCATCTCGTTGAGAGAACTGCGACAGTCATTGACTGTCCTGGAGTTGGACGAGAATCCGTCCAGTGCCTTGAGGGCTGCTTGACTGTCGGAGAAGATGCATATTGTACCCTGATTGCCCCTTAGTGCTGGGGATTCCAGTGCTTCCCTAATGGCTACTAATTCAGCCTGGAAAACACTGCAGTGGTCAGGGAGTCTGAAGGACTTCTTTAGACTCAAATGTTCACAAAAGTAACCCACCTGGCCGTTAAGTTTTGATCCATCTGTGTAGATATGAATGGAGCCCTCCGGTCCCGGTGTCCGGCCGTCCTATTCCTCCCTCGAGGGGATGATGATTCTGTAATTATTGGTGGGTTGGTCGATGGGCACGCAGTAGTCCGTGCCCCCCTCAGGCATGAAGTGATGTAGATTCAGTCTGGTATGACCAAAACTATTCTTGCTCCATAGATTCGTCTCTCGCAGTCTTATTGCCGACAGTGTGGCTATCTTTGCCCCCATCAGTTCTACTGGTAGTAGGTTAAGGATGATATCTAGGGCGTCGTTAGGCGTAATGCGTAGACTGCCTGTTATACAGGCTTCCGCCATGCGCTGCGTCTTCCTGAACCTTTCCCTGCATAAGGAGTTGTCCAGAGCTGGCCACCAGACCACAACTCCATAGAATAAGATTGGTCTGATGATCGCTGTGTATAACCATCTGACTATCTTGGGGGACATTCCCCATTTCAGGTATGCCGCCTTGCGGCAGGTATAGAGTGCTATTGCCGCTTTCTTAGTCCTATCTGCGGTGTTCAGCTTCCAGTCCAGTTTCCTGTCTAGAGTGATGCCTAGGTACTTCCCACTATCACTAAGAACTAGTGATTCCCCTAGAAGTTTCGGAAGCCTTAGATTTGGTATTTTGTACTTCCTGATGAACAGCCCGAGCTCCGTCTTGGACGGATTGACTCCCAGCCCGTTCCTTTGCGCCCAGGCCGACAGAACTTTGAGCTTCCCTGTCATTAGGTCGCATAGCGTTTGTGGGTATTTCCCTACGAAGGCAATAGCAATACAGTCCGCGTACGCAATGATCTTACATCCGCCACCCTCTAATGATCGCAGTAGGCTATTAACCGCCACGTTCCAGAGTAGTGGTTAGAGTACACCTCCTTGCGGGGTGCCCCTCTTGACGTATCTTCGAATAGTCGAACCTCCAAGAGTAGCCTCGACACTCCTGTTGACCAGGATCTGCCGTATTAGGTCAATTGATCGGTCGTCTATTCCAAGTCCCGTCAGTGCATCAATGATTGAGCACGGCAAGATGTCGTTGAAGGCCCCTTCTATGTCTAGAAAAGCAACAAGTGCGTATTCCTTAAAGTTGATCGCTCGCTCGGCGATTATATTGATTTCGTGCAGGGCTGTTTCTGTTGATCGGCCCCTTTTGTAAGCATGCTGAGAGCATAATATGTCTCTTGGGTAAATGGTTAGTTAGAGATGGAGACTCAAGAGTCTTTCTTTAGTCTTAAGGAGGAAGGATGAAAGACTTTTAGGTCTGAAGTCCTTAGGGGTGCAGTGGGATGGTTTGCCCGCCTTGGGTATGAATACAACCTTCGTTTCGTGCAACCCAGTTTCGTGCACAGCCACGCCTTTGGTACCATACCAGTAGTGAAGACTGTACTGAAGATTTTCTTGATCCATTTCCTTAGGTTAATACCGGCCCTGAATAACTGAACCGGTATAATACCGTCTGGGCCCGGAGATTTGAAGGGTTTAAAGCTTTCTATTGCCCACTTCAGATTTCTGTCACTAAGTAGGTAGTTGAGTAAGCCCTGATGGACCTGGCTACGCATCCCCTGGGTTGTTTCTTCCGATGAGCAACCCGGGAAGTGTGCGTTGACAAGGGTCTCCAGGGATTCCTGGCTTGAGGTTTTCCACCGCCCAGTCGTATTCTTAATATAACCTACGATGGGGGCTGTAGTAGAGAGAATCTTTCTTAGGCGGGCGGCCTCTGATGTCTCCTGGATATTGGTGCAGAAATTGGCCCAGGCAACCGTCTTTTCCTTACGCAATTCTTTGTTATACCGCCTGAGTTCAGCTTTATAGGCCTCCCACGCGTCGTCTGTGTTGGTACGGTGCGCGTGGTTAAAGTCCCTACGTGCATTTTTCTTGAAGGGGGCTAGCGACGAGGTCCACCATGGAGGCTTTTTCGATCTGCTGCTACCTAATCTTTTCTTGGGACAGGCCCTGTGGTATGCTTTTGCGCTCGTCGCAGTAAGCTTTCCTACCATGGCGTTGAGCCCCTCGTAAGTCTCGATAACCTCTGAAGGTGGTTCACCTAAGGATCTAGTATCTTTTTATAAAGCTCCCAGTTTGCCTTCCTAGGATTTCGAACTGCTTGCTTGGTGAAGTTTTCAAAATTTACGGCTCAATCTCAATGTTGCGGTGGTCTAAAAAGGAGTGTTTATCTAGGACTCTCCAGGGAGTGCGATAATAATGTAATGTCAAGATCCTCTCTTCTGTTCTTGACGACGAAGGTGGGTTCTGAACCTCTGTTACCCACTAGAAGCTTAGAGCTGAGGATAAAATCAAAGATTGACTCACCCTTCTCATTTGTGTCAGTGCTTCCCCACTGAATGTGATGAGCGTTGGCATTGCATCCTATTAGTAGGTCGATTTTCTTCCTATCGCTGTCTTCCACAAGCCGCCTGAGTAGCAAATGCGGTGGAGGTCCTAAGTGGTCATGACCCATATACGCCGAGCATATTCTTAGATGGCCGCCTGGGCCTTCTAACGATGCGGCTACATGATCTTCATTGCTAAAATTTGGTAGCAAGAAAATGTTAAGGCTCTTTTTTGCGAGAATGCATGCTCGCTTTTTACTTGTTACATCGGCTGTGTATAGCCTGAAATCCGACGCCCCCAAACCGAAAAGCCTGTCTCCATGGATCCAGGGTTCTTGGATGAGGGCAACGTCAGCTCCACTCTCTGCGAGATGGAGCAGGAGGGCGGCGGATGCCACCTTACTGTGATGGAGATTTATCTGCAGGAATGTCAGAGACATCCTTTAGATTTTCCACCACAGTAACCTCAGCCTCGGTGTCGGAGCCTAGCAGTGAGTCCTCCTCTATGGCGACGCCTCCAAGAGCCCTTGCCAAGTCACTCTCCTCTGAGGTGTACCCTTCCAGAATGTCCTCCTCCACATCTGATATTCCTTCTGGGCGAACCTCTTCGGTCGGTTCCCCCAAGCCTAGCTCTTGAGCGTCTGTCTCCAAGTCGATGCCTCCTGGTTTATTCTTCGCATCCGACTTGTAGATCCTCACTGCTACGTGCTCGAACCCGCACTTAATACGGCTACCAGCACCCTCCAGGATCCTCGCAGTCCCCTCATTTAGAGTGAGGACGACCTGCCTTCTTAGTCCCACTGCTTCCTCCACCTTGACGACCAGTCCAGTTCACCGTAGGGAGTGTGGGATTGCACATTCTTAGCATGGCCAGTATGGTTGCAGGGTCCTCCGGCTTCTCTGTCAGTCATACGCGGGCCCTCGGTTTAATGGGGATCTTGTCCCAGTCCACCGCCTCCAGACTGGCTCCTGGGTAAACCTCTCCAAGCGACGCAATCATGCGCTTGTAGAGGCCTACAGACCTCGCATCTTGGCACGATATCCCCTTGATGCTACCCTGGTACCACCCTGCGTCTTCGCAGTCCGGTGAAGGTCCTCCGCTCTTGAGCATCTCCTCCATGATGCGCCCATGCAGCTCGTTCACCACCCTCTGCCAAAGCTCCTTGGGGATCAGGCCATCTTTGGAGCCTTTGTCAACAACCCCAATGATGGTTCTAGTAACCTTAGTAACCTCTGCGAAGGATCTGTTGCTCTGTTGCGTCTGCACCTTTTTTTCTTCGCTAGGGGCGCTCCACCGTCCGTCGACCTCTGCCTCTTTGCACTTTGTGCGCTATCCTTGACAGAGTCGCGTACTTCTGTCGGCTTCTTCGGATCCAGTCTCACCGCCGCTTTTGCTTGCTGAAAGTCAGGCAGGATTTCCCTCGCCCACTTTATTATCTCAGCCTAGTCGGGGTTGGATTCCGCCGATGGGTCTGCCCTCATCAGAATGAAGGCCGCTCTCCTCCTATCCTTGTAGGAGCCCTTCCGCTGCAAGGGGCCAGCAGTCGCCGGACCGGGGCCTTCCTTAGGGGTGCCGCCGGTGCGAGAGGAGCTCGACCCTGGGGTCTTGCCCCCCACACCGTTCGGTGGTCCCATAGTAGGCCCCGTTTTGGGGGTCGGTGCCTTGGCATCTCCCCCTACACCGGCGCAGCTCGCCTCCGGACGTTGTCCCTCAGTGGGGAGCTTCGTCATCCCAGCATCTCTTTGGCCTCTATCTGCCTTGGAGATTGACGGATCCATGATCCCATTTCCGGACTTTCTTGGGAAGTTCCGTTCTCTACTGTTTTTATTTATATTTTTATTCATGTTCATATTTGGACCCACGAGTAGGCGGGAAGGGGTTCGTCCATCATGACATAGCCCGCTTATCATGATAAGCCTGATTGAAACTGAGGGGTCGGACGGTCCCCCAGAGTCCGCATATTAACGTCCGTGCACCCCCCGGACATGCATCCCTCGGCATATGCTGTTCCACCTTGGATTGGGGTAGTTTGAGGAAGGGAGTGTTCTTCTCCCCGTCCGACTACGATTCGCCAGCGTCCTCGGCAGAGACATGACCTTACCGGGACCTGTTACCAGCCGCCCTCACGTGGAGAGCATAGTCGCTCTACCAGCGGTGTGCACAGTTACGGCACATGAAAACATGCGTTTCTCCCCCTGTATTACCCGTTGGCTGACGGCCTAAGTGCAACAAACATTANGTGAAATCACGAATGAGGATTTCTAGTGTGAAGTGCAACAAACATTACATAAAAAAAATTTAATACCAGTGAACTCAGCATTAGTCAAATCACGAATGAGGATTTCTAATGGCTATGCCAAATAAACAAATAAAATAAAATTATTAATAATATCAAGACAATTAAAAAAAAATATATATATACCAAATTAAATTAAATTAAAAACTTTAAAATGGAATCTGAACAAGCATCCACATCAGCTACAGCTAGGCACATCCTGTCTGACAGCAATATGAATCATTTCTTTATGCAACTAAAACAAATTGATGAATTTGATGGTGATACAATGTATTTATAAAAAGTGTTGATAACTTGATTACCCAATACAAAACAACATCGACTACTCAGAATGAAATCATTCACGGGGCTATTCTGAACCTCATCGTTGGACCTGCACTACAATTCTTCAATGGCAATGAACAAACTTCTTGTAGGCCACAACGATAAAAATTCAGACAAGAAAGGGAAGCCTTTCAATCGCTGCCGTTTACTGCCCTCCTCGTTTCACTTGGCGATCGTTTTATAGCCGCAGGAGATTACAACACCAAACATACGCACTGGGGATCACGTTTAGTGACTCCCAGAGGAAGGCAATTAGACAATGCAATCATATATGTGAGAAATAAACTGGACTATGTTTCCCCTGGAAGTCCCACATACTGACCAACCGACCCACGCAACCTCCCAGGCCTCATTGATTTTGCAGTGGCAAAAAACATACCTTGCAATCTAAAAAGTGCCAAAACAGTCTCGGACTTATCATCAAAGCTCAGAAATAACCGAACACCCCCTCAGCCTGACATCGCCAAAAACGAACTGGCTTAAATACAAAAAATACGTGAGTGCCCACATAGAACTCGCCCCGGAGTTTAATATGGAATCAGACATCGACTACACTACGAGCACTCTGGAAGAAGTACTCGTTGCGGCAGCTAAAATCTCTACTCCTCAAGGGAAGGAAGTAGGCCGAAATAAATGCCACAAATATAATCAGCAAATCGAACGCTCGTGCGAGAAAAGAAGCGCACGCGTCGTAATTGGCAAAACAGCAGATCGTCAGCTTCAAAGCAACGGCTTAAGGAAGCAACACGATCACTCGACCAGGCTCTTCACCAACAGGAAGAAAATGCACAGCTGAGGTACATCCAGAATCTTTCACCAACAAACACAAAGTATCCTCTGTGGAGGGCCCACCCAAATCTTAGCGCCCTAATCGAAACGACCACCCCGATAAGAAACTCATCAGGATGCTGGGCTCGCAGCGATAAAGACCGAGCTGAAACATTCGCTACACATCTCGAAAGTGTCTTCCAGCCAAACCCTGCCTTAAATTTATTCCTTTATTCCGGCCGAACGAAATCGAAAAAGTCATAAGAGGGCTAGAACCAAAAAAGGCTCCCGGTGGTGATCTACTGACGCCAAAGATGCTGATCGAACTTTTAAAATGCGCTATAGAGGTCGTCTGCAAACTATTTAATAGTATCATTAATCTTGGCTATTTACCAAAAAAGTATGAGAAATCCATCACTATAATGATATCGAAGCCTGGAAAAGACCACACAAGACCTTCATCGTACAGACCCATAAGCCTTATATTTTGTTTGTCTAAATTGTTTGAAAAATGCTTGCTATCTTGAATAATACCACATCTGGAAGCTTGCAAAATTATCCCGGCACACCAATTTGGTTTCCGAAGAAACCACGGAACCATCGAGCAAGTCAACAGATTAATATCCGAAATACGCTCAGCCTTCGAACAGCGAGAATACTGTAGCGCTATTTTTCTCGACGTATGTATCTCAAGCTTTCGACCGAGTTTGGCTTAATGGACTTATGCACAAAATTAAAACGTATTTGCCAACATACACCCACAAGCTACTGGAATCATACCTCTACAATAGGGTATTCTCAGTGAGATGCAACGCAGCTACTTCGGGCGACTACATCATCTAGGCTGGAGCTCCACAAGTCTATATGTTTTCTATACTGCGGATATTCAACAAACGCACAACTAACAACGTCAACGTTCGGCGATAAAACCGCTAGCCTTAGTCGCTCCAGATGCCCAACGCAATTTTTATATTAAAATAAGTGTAATCATGTAACGTTTACTCTTAATAGACAAAAATGCCCTCTGCTTTCACTAAACGGTATGCAGATCCCTCAAGCTAACGATGTAACGTACCTTGACGTCCACCTTGATAGACGACTGGCGTCAGCTCACCGAATGCAAGAAGGTGCACCTAAAACTGACAGCCAGCAGCCTCCACTGGATCATAAACTCACGATCGCCTTTGTGCCTGGACTACAAGCTACTACTCTACAATTCAGTCCTAAAGCCAATCTGGACGGATGGCTCACAGCTGCACTGTGGTCCGGATGCCTGCCATAAATCCAATTTTTCAATAGTCCTGGATCTAAAAATTTCTAATGCACATCAATTCTTGAATATTTGAACTATAATTCCCCAAAGTATTAGCTAGTTTCAATTCCGTTTACATACAAATTTTTAGCCTGAAAAGTGACAAGTGGCGAAAATCCTACAAAAATATAATGTAATTTTTTTTTTATTTACGAACATTTTTCCTTTGAAATTGTTAGTTAGTTGTTGTTAGTTAGAACTGTTAGTTCATTATTACTGTAAACTATATCATCAATAAAAAATTTTATCAATATGTATTGTTTTATTGATGGGATTCTCATTTAATTAGCGAAAAATCGTTTTTTTTTTTAAATAATTTTTTTCAAATCGAATATTTTTAGCCTTTGAACAACTTCGACCGAGAGACTATATAGGTAATATTAGTATACATCTGCACTACAATATCCAATTTAAATTTGTTGCGCAAAGTTGCGCAAATGCGAATGCGAGCATTTTTTCCACAATAAAATAAATTTTTTTTTCCAAAACCACCTTTTCAGAGTTTTTAAATTATTTATGCGAGACGCATTTCACATAATTTTTTTTGCCTTTTTTCGAAAGATTATATTATTTTACATGGAATAGCACACGGAATTCCGAAAATCATGCCTTTTGCTCCCACAAAGAGGTATTTATTCCTTTTCTTAAAGGCTTCTGAAGCCAAGACGTATAATGCCAAAAGAATTCATTTGCAAAATTATGTAATTGAAAAATTGAAATATAAAAACTGTCCAAAAGAATTAAAAAAAGAGGTTTTGCTCATTATTCAGAATTTCTGTAACACCGCACGTAAGTTTTTTAACGATCCAGATATTTCATCTGAAATAACGGGCATCGACATAATTTTGATAAAACGATTTGGCATAATTTTGCCTTCTGGTTTTGAAATCAATAGCAAAAAATTTGAGGTTTATGCGCTCGATACGGCAAAAATGTATGTGAACTTGTAAATTTGGTATAATATGCCAGCTTCCGTCCATAAAATACTGATTCATGGTGCAGCCATAATAAAAACTGCTTTGCTGC
Source organism: Drosophila pandora (assembly GCA_021223865.1). Taxonomy (NCBI): domain Eukaryota; kingdom Metazoa; phylum Arthropoda; class Insecta; order Diptera; family Drosophilidae; genus Drosophila; species Drosophila pandora. The sequence goes on along the minus strand of JAJJHT010023778.1, from coordinate 114,060 downwards.
CTATTGGACAGCTCTCTGAAGAGGCACAGGAGTCTTGTAATAAAGATTTAAAAAGATTTCGAGAAAATAATACACGAAAAATATCAAGAAAAGATACCATGATGGATTTGATGCATAATTTGCTAATTTCTTCTGATCCAGTAATACTTTCAAAATCAAAATACGCTCAAAAGCAAACAAAGCCTCTAGCAAAAGAGGTTATGGAACTTTTGAGGCTGCCATTAGATCAGAACGTCTGCTCAGATTCAGATAGTGATTCTTAGTGAGCCAATATTTTTACAAATTGTTGCAGTTAAATTTTTCTTTAACATTTCTTTAGTTACAAAAAAAATTTCCTTAAAATTTAAAAACAAAAATTAAAAAAAAAAAATTNAGGAGAGTCTAAATTTACCGTAAACCTCCACGTGGTACTCTCTGGGGTCGTGAAAAATGAGATAATATATTCACCAGCTAATTACGGAAGTAACAACTGCCATATTGGAGCCGCCATTTTGAATTTTGAAATTTCGACTTCATATTCGAAATCAGCGACCCCCAAAACCCCCGAGTACAAATTTTGAACTCTCTACGTTGAGTTTCTGATTTATGACCACTTTTTCCCACTAGCCGGACCACTGTGAGCTGTGGGGGAACGCGAGCAGCAGCAACATAGACATAATACAGCGCGCAAAATCAAAAATCTTGAGAACTTTTACTGGGGCACCTTGGTATGTTTGCAACGAAAACATCCACCATCCATCCATCCAATTCGCACCCAAATCCCCTCGCTCAGGGATTGACTTGGGTTTCTAGCAGATCCCGCCTGCGACGCAACAACCTTCCAACCCAGCAATCGATTTTTAGGGCCATCTAACTCGGCATCAGTCAACATGACTCTTAGTTAAGTTAAAAATATAAAATTTGATACACCTCTTGTTAGTCTTCCAAAGAGAAGATTCAAGAAATAAAAGCAACGATTAAAAAAAAAACAATGCAAGTTTCCTATATTTTTGACTAACGAGGAAAATACTTTTTAATGCCACATTTAACAAGAAAGGAAAGCTAACTTCTGGCAGAGCCGAAGTTGATATACCCTTGCTGTTGTGCCATTTTCGATCATTCAGTCATATGGCGGCTATTGGATATAGTTGGCCGATCCCTATGAAATTTGTGCGATTCGTGGGCATTAAGACAACGGCTGCCGTACTGATTAATGTTTTAAACGGACATCCCAGATCTGGAGAAAGCTTTGCTGAATATGGCAGTCGCATAGTTACGCTATTACTTTCCAAGTGGAAATCTACGGAGCTGGAAGAGATTGCGGTGTCAATAGCGTTAGCCCACATGACACAAATTGACAATAATTTGCTGCGTTGGGTTTTTACAACCAGCGTGACGACACGTAATGAACTACAGCGGTAGCTGCAGGCTTACGCCTTCAAGAAGCGTAAAAACGAAAGTGATGAATCTTCGCCAAGTTTGGACAAGAAAAAACCACGAATGCAGTCGCAGGTAAAATGCCATAGTTGTGGAAAAATTGGCCACAAATACGCTCAATGCCGCGCTCGCATGGAGAGCTCATTCTCAACAAAAGGAAAGAACTACAGTGGAAGCAGCGTTTCTGGAGTAAAGGAGCGTTCAAACATAAGATGCTACAAGTGTGGTGAGACTGGACACATTGCTACTGTATGCCCCAAAGGTAGCACCAGTGGAAACGGCGAGTACAAGGAGAAGCGCGTGGACATATGGCAAGTTCTTCAGCCTAAGGGCTTATTCTATCAAAGGGGTGAGACCTTTCCATTTTTTTTTTTGACTCGGGTGCCGAGTTTTCTTTGATAAAAGAAAAATTAAGTAACAAAATTGATGGAATAAGATTTAATAATTTAATTGTACTACGAGGAATTGGCGACAATATTGTTAAGAGCCATTTGCAGATTTTGTCTACGATTCAAATATCACAGTTTAATTTAGAAATTTTGTTCCATGTAGTATTAGACAATTATTTGAAACATGACTTCATGATTGGACAAGAAATATTCCAGCTTGGTTTTGGTGTGATTTTTGAAACAGACAAACTAAATATTTACAAAACTAAGATTATTAATGCTATACATGAAGAGACATCCAATTTTGAAAATGTACTTGACACCAACATAGAATTAAGTGAAATTGATAAATGTAAGCTAAAAAACATATTGAAACATTACTCTGACAATTTTATAAATGGAATCCCAACTAAACGATAAGAATAAAACTGATCAAAGGCGCCCTTATCGTGTAGATGAAAAGATATTAGTTAGGGAAAAAATATTGGTCAAAAAGAAAGATGGCAGCGACAGACTGTGTATTGATTTTCGTGAGCTAAATTCAAACACAATCTCAGATAAGTACCCGTTGCCAATGATTTCTGATCAGATAGATCGCTTGCGAGGCGGAAAATATTTTTCTACTTTAGACATGGTCAGCGGATTTTATCAAATACCGATCCATCCCGATTCCATAGAAAGAACAGCATTCGTTACCCCAGAGGGTCAGTATGAATTTCTAGTGATGTCATTTGGGCATAGTGCGAGCCCTGGGTGACTTAGCCTATTCCTACGTCTACATAGACGACGTGCTGATTGTAGCAGAAACAAAAGAGGAAGCATATGAAAGGTTAGGCATTGTGCTGAGAGTTTTGTCTGAGGCATGTTTTACATTTAACATAAAAAAGTGCGCTTTTCTTCGCACAGGAATAGAGTACCTGGGATTTTATATTAAAGATGGTGAAATTAAACCAAATCCAAGTAAGATAGAAGCACTGACAGTTCTGTCGCCACCATCCACTGTAACTCAGTTACGGCAATTCATAGGTTTGGCATCATATTTTAGACAATTTGTCCCGCGGTTCTCAGAGCAGATGAAGCCGCTCTATGAGTTGACCTCTAAGCTTAAAACGATTGAATGGAAAGAGAAGCATGAGCAGATCCGACAAAAGATTATCAAAATACTGACGTCTGACCCCGTACTGACAATCTTTGACCCTGAACTCCAAATCGAATTGCATACAGATGCCAGTGCCAATGGGTATGGTGCAATGCTAATACACAAGATAGATGGGAAACGAAGGGTAATAGAATATTTTAGCAAATGCACGAAGCTAAGTATCACTCATATGAATTAGAAACCTTAGCTTTTTACAATGCAGTAAAACAATTCAGACATTATTTACATGGTAGAAAATTTATTGTGTACACCGATTGCAATTCACTAAGAGCGACTCAGAAGAAAGCTGAATTGACCCCAAGAGTACACCGTTGGTGGGGGTATTTACAGGCTTTTGATTTTAACATTGAATATCGAAAGGGTTACCAAATGGCACACGTGAATTTTTTATCACGCAATCCAATGCCTATAGTTTCAACTGTCATCCGTAGAGTAGCAGAGATTCGTGTAGATCTAGCAGCAATAAAAAATAATTGGCTGATAGCCGAACAGCAACGAGATGATAGCATAATAAAAATCGTGGACCAATTAAATGGTGAAGATGTAGAGACCGATGTAATAAAAACTTACGAAATTAGGACTGGGCTATTGTACCGCAAGATACAACGTAATGGCAAGACTCGTTGTTTGCCAGTGATTCCCAAGGCGTTTAGATGGTCTGTCATAAACCATGTACACGAGGCCATGATGCATTTAGGATGGCAGAAAACTCTAGACAAGGTTTATGAACAATTCTGGTTTGAGCATATGTCTAAATATGTCAAAAAATTCGTTGAAAATTGCATAACATGCAAATGGGCTAAGCCCCCTTCTGGAAAGGCACAAATGGAATTGCACCCCATTCCTAAAATTGATATACCTTGGCATCCACGTGGATATAAGTGGCAAACTCAGTGGGAAAAACGACCTAAAGGAATACATTATTGTACAGGTAGATGCATTTACAAAGTTTGTTCACTTATATAATATATATATTATATCACACTCTTAATCTAGACTCAGAAAATTGCATTAAAGCTGTGAAGTCAGGCATATCTTTCTTTGGAGTACCCAGTCGAATTATAGCAGATCAGGGCAGGAGCTTTGCAAGTAGCAAATTCCGAGAATTTTGCTCATCGAATAAAATTGAGTTGCACGGGAGCGAGCCGTACCAATGGACAGGTGGAACGTGTAATGAGCACGCTAAAAGCTATGCTAACTGCGGTAGAAACTAGCGAACGTTCTTGGCTGGATGCATTGCAAGATATCCAGTTAGCCTTAAATTGCTCTACAAATAGAATTACCAAATCTAGTGCTTTAGAGTTGCTGATAGGAAAAGAGGCTAGGCCTTTTGGTATGATGAAAATAAATGAAGAAGAGAATATAGTAAATAGAGAAAGTGTTAGAAAAAAATCTTAAGAAAATATGGAGATTAATGCACGATACGATAAAGAAAGATTTGACAAAAATAAAGCGAAAATTATTACGTATAACGTAGGTGATCATGTTTTATAGAAGACTGAAGAGCGTCATCAAACAAAACTTGATCAAAAGTTCAAGGGTCCATTTCAAGTCGTAAAAGTATTAGATGGAGATCGATATGAATTAAAATCACTAGTTAACAAGAAAGGAAAGCTAACTTCGGGCGGAGCCGAAGTTTATATACCCTTGCAGTTGAGTCGCAGTCCGCTAGGTGGCGCCAGGCATCTTATATCATTAGATACAATGCGGATCGTATATAGTTGGCCGATCATTATGAAATTTGGCAAATCAGATTATTTTGTCCAAAATAGAATCTGTAACAAGTCCCATCTTTCTAACTTAAAAAACACCAAAGTTATGCCAATTCCGATCGTTGTATGACAGCTATAGGATATAGTCGGCCGATCCTTATGAAATTTTGTACATATGTTGGTCAAATATAACATGTGTCGAAAGTCCCAACCCTCTATCTTAAAAAACACCAACGTTATGGCATTTCCGATCAATCAGTTATATGGCAGCTATAGGATATAGTCGACCGATCCCGGCCGTTCCGACTTATATACTGCCTGCAAAGGAAAGAAGGATGTGTGCAAAGTTTCAACTCGATAGCTCTAAAACTGAAAGACTAGTTTGCGTAGAAACCGACAGACAGACGGACATTCTCATATCGACTCAGGAGGTGATCCTGATCAAGAATATATATACTTTATAGGGTCGGAGATGTCTCCTTCACTGCGTTGCACACTTTTGACCAAAATTATAATACCCTCTGCAAGGGTATAATAAGCGAACGTATAAATACTCACACGAGTTTCTAAGAGCGCTACCAAATAGACAGTTAATAAGCGAATTAACAGGAGAATTGCAGAATAATGATGAACCACAAGAGGGGGTAGAGCCTGCGGTTGGCACAAGTGAAGGTGCGTCTGTGCCCTAAGAGGGGAAAGAATATGAGGATGACACAAGGGAATGTGCATCTGTATCCCAAGGAGGGAAATGTTGATCACAGTATAGCAGCTGTCTCGCAGGGTCGAACAGTGTTATGGCGGAGGTCTTGGTGACCTGGTGCATGTATTTGCGCGGCAAAGTTGAATGAAGTTAAATGATTAATTTAAGTTATGTAAGATGAATTGATTAGAATTAAGAATGGCTTAAGAAAAGAAGGAAGAATGAAAAGTTTATGTTAAGCGTTGGAATTGTCTATGGAAAGCGGCACTTGTAGTTGGTAGTTGTAAGAGAATAACGATGAAAAGAATCAATGAATAAATTAAATTTAAGGCTTCAAATATACATATGTAAAAATCAACATTACCGAGGTTTTCTTGACTTGTTTAGCAATTTAAAAACTCAACACACAGGGACGTGTGATAGGTCAGGAAGGCCGTGTCGGGAAACAGTAGAATTCAAGGACAGAGACAAGAACAGAGTTGCCGCGAAGTTCTAAATTCGGGGAATATAGAATTCATGCGAAAGGCATAGCAGCAGAGACGGTGGTAGTCTCTGCTGGTGAGTGAGGTCCGCGGACGAGTTACCAGAAGTTAAAAGGGATGAAAAGAGATGACGACAGAGGCTAAACTTGAGCAGAACTCAAAACGCAGAAGTTTATTTTTATGTTATAACTTAAAATATATGACTTCATTTATTATATAACTCCATGTTTAATATTTAAAATTATTGATTAACAAAAAAATATCGAATTTCAAACTAAGATATAAAAAATAAAATGAGACCAAACTTAAAGACTAATTTTCACCCTTTTTACATATTACATAATTTCCCATTAAATTTCCTTGGTGAATATTTTTTTTTTGGCATGGCTACACTTTTTATACCCTTGCAGAAGGTATTATAAATTTTGTCAAAAGTGTGCAACGCATCTCCGAATCTATAAAGAATATACATATATGTAAGTTAACACTATTAATGAGTAGAATATAAGTCGATAAAAATCTTGGGCGATTATTGAATCACCCTAATGTTTATATGCAAATACAGCATAAACGTCTTTAGGGGCGGTGGCCGAACCCGACTCCCGGTATGGTACGATATGCTGTTTTGCTAGGTCAGCACTTCGCTAGACGAGCGGTCGGTTTGCCGGCCGCGCTAAGTTAAAGTACAGTTAAGAGTTTTCAGTTTTGATTTGACATTCTACTAATAAAGAGCCAAAGCTCGTATATGCAAATTCTACTCCGACAACTTGTCGTAAAATCTTATCATTGGTAACTGACTGAGTCCCTAGGCCAGCGGTTAATGAAGGGCAGTCACCCTTCCAACCTAATCTCCCTAACTCTTCTTTGGGAAATCTTCAGCCAGCCGGCCAGCAACCAGCGGCGATCTGGTCGTCCATCTTCGTGGGACTATCCAAAGAATATCCAACGAATCTGCGTGGGACCACCCGAGGAGACAAGGGGATCTGCCGTTAAGACGGCATCTTAAATATAATTGGCGCCCAACAACAACAAGAACCCACGGCTCAAAAAAATGTAAGTGGGCTGAACAAGCAATATACAACTTCAATACATATTGTCAAAAAAAAAATAAATAAAAATTCGTACACAAAAAATTTTTTTTACAAAAAAAATAAATAAAATATAATTGTAAATAATTATAATCATTCAAAATCATAAACAAAGTGTGACTGTAATTTGAAAAAAAACAAAAAGATGTTTTTAAATAAAAATAAACCTCTCTGAGTAATTTTGCAGGAGTAAAGCTCCCATTTGTTAATTGTTAACCTAATCTGTTAATCTAAACAATTTTCTGTCGAATTAAAATATTCGGCTTCAAAGTAACTGGTGTCTTGTGTTAGCAAGTTAGTGGCCCCATGAGTTTTCAGGGCCCATACAGGGAAAATAGACGTGCATTTGAAAGTGATAGTGAAGAAGAAGTAATTCGAGAGTCCCAAAGATATAGGGCACAAGCAAAGGCAGACTTACACACCATGAACGCGGCTCAAATAGAAGCGTTAGTTCAGGCCGCATTGGCCAATCAGGAACAGAGACTTAGGGCCGAATTTGCGAGTCAAATCAGTGCCGTTAATCAACAGTTACAAAATATGCGTGTAGAAGTGCCAGAGGTAGAATCCTATCAGAGGGTGGCCTCAGTACCGGGAGCGGCACAGTGCGACATACCATTAGATATAGTTAAATCAATTCCAGACTTCACCGGTATACAGGACGATTATGTGGCTTGGAGGCAGTCCGCCTCCGATGCCTATGAATTATTCGAACCCTATCCAGGCAGTAGCGCGCATTACCAAGCCGTCACTATTATTAGAAACAAAATTAAAGGCCCAGCGCGCGCGTTGCTAGTTTCACACAACACAGTGCTTAATTTTAAAGCCATTTTGGCTAGATTAGACTGCTCCTACGCAGATAAAACGTCCTTGCGCCTACTGCGGCAGGGACTTGAGTCGGTCCGTCAGGGTGAAAAATCCCTAATGCAGTACTACGATGAGGTCGAGCGAAAATTGACCCTCGTGACCAACAAAATTGTAATGACGCATGACGATGAAAGAGCCTCGCTGCTCAATACAGAAGTTAGGGCTGATGCCCTACACGTATTCATCTCAGGGCTAAAAAAATCGCTCAGGGCCGTTGTTTTTCCAGCACAGCCCAAAGACCTGCCAGCAGCATTGGCATTAGCTAGAGAGGCAGAGGACAGCATTGAACGAAGTGTGTTCGCGGCCACATACGCCAAGGCAGTCGAGCAAAGAAATCAGAATACTGACCCTCACAAGTGCCATAACCGCGCGTTTGAGAAACAAGGAAAAAACTCTGGTGCCGACGGAAGCTCAGAAAAAAATCCTCATTTTTTCAAAAAGGCAAACAAGAATCAAAATAATAGTCCCTGGCGTAAACAAGACAACTGGGGGGATCGAGAGATCGCCGCAGAACCAATGGACGTAGACCCATCATCCTCTAAGTTTAGACACCCTACGAATTTCAGGCAGGGAAATAATACTCAGGTCCAAAATTCGCAGACCCAGAAGAGACCCATCTCTTCAGAGAGAATGACCGGCCAAAGGCGCCAGCGAGTAAATAATATCGGGCAAACCGCCAATGCGGAGGAAACCCACGATTACGACAGCGCGGCTGAAGCCGCACTGAATGCAATTGACGACGACAGTGACACATTCGACGCCAACGACCTTATCAATTTTTTAGAGGAAGGTCCCGCTTACCTTTCATCGAGCGAAGGCTGGCGGGGAGAACTATGAAAATTCTCATAGACACTGGAGCGGCAAAAAATTATGTAAGGCCCCTAAAGGAGCTGAAGAATATAATGCTTGTCGACTCCCCATTTACTGTGAGTTCCATCCATGGCTCCAGTAAGGTAAAAGAAAAGTGCTTAATGCACATATTCGGCCTAAAGGCTCCATTCTTTTTACTTGATTCTATTAATACGTTTGATGCCATAATAGGTTTCGACTTACTAACGCAGGCCGGAGCGGCATTAGATCTATGCAATAGCGTAATCAGATATGGAAACGTATCTGAACAGATCAAATACTACGAGTGCGATAATGTGAACTTCACAAATATCGACGACTTAGTTGTTCCAAATTTAGTGAAAGCTGAATTTAAAAAAATGATCATTAAGAGGAAACAAGTGTTTTCGCACTCTAACGAGGCGCTACCATTTAACACAGCGATCATTGCTACAATTCGTACGGAGACTAATGAACCCGTATATTCCAAGCTATATCCTTATCCAATGGGAGCAGCGGATTTTGTTAACACAGAAATCAAACAGCTGTTAAAGGATGGCATTATCCGACCGTCTAGGTCGCCATTTAACAGCCCGACATGGGTTGTTGACAAAAAAGGGCTCGATAACGATGGCAACAAAAAAAAACGATTGGTGATCGACTTCAGGAAACTGAATGAACGAACCATCGCCGATCGTTATCCCATGCCAAGTATTCCTATGATTTTAGCGAACCTAGGAAAGGCAAAATTTTTCACTACCCTAGACCTAAAATCAGGGTACCACCAAATCTATCTTGCCGAAAAAGACCGCGAAAAAACTGCTTTCTCCATAAATGGAGGAAAGTATGAATTTTGCCGCTTACCCTTTGGACTGAAAAATGCAGGAAGCATTTTCCAAAGGGCGATTGACGACGTACTCCGCGAACAAATTGGGAAAATATGTTACGTCTATGTGGACGACGTGATAATTTTCTCCGAAAATGCTGTTGACCACGTTGTACACATCGACACAGTCCTGAGATGCCTGTGCGAAGCCAACATGAGAGTGGCACCAGAAAAAACCAAATTCTTCAAGGAAACTGTCGAATTTTTAGGGTTCATTGTCACTCCCAATGGAACCAAAACAGACCCTGAAAAAGTAAAAACATTACAAGAGTACACCGAACCAAAGAATTTGTTTAGCCTCCGATCCTTTTTAGGATTAGCAAGTTACTACAGAAATTTTGTCAAAGACTTTGCTGCCATAGCTAGGCCACTCACCTCCATACTTAAGGGAGAAAATGGCACGGTTAGCAAACACATGTCAAAAAAGGTTTCTATCCAATTTGACGAGATCCAACGCAAAGCGTTCAAGCGCCTGCGAGACATCTTATCATCAGAAGATGTTATACTGGCTTACCCGGATTTTAAACTTCCTTTCGATCTGACCACCGATGCCTCTGCAAGCGGCATCGGTGCGGTACTGTCCCAAAACGGCAGACCAATCACAATGATATCTCGCACATTAAAAGACTGCGAGCTTAATTATGCAACAAATGAAAGAGAATTATTAGCAATTGTTTGGGCTTTAGGGAAATTACAGAATTACCTATATGGCGCAAAGGAGATCCGCGTTTTTACGGACCACCAACCTCTAACGTTCGCTATATCCGAGCGAAATACTAATTCAAAAATTAAACGTTGGAAAGCTTTCATCGAAGAACACGGTGCTAAAGTATTTTACAAGCCTGGCAAGGAAAATTTTGTCGCTGATGCCTTGTCCCGACAGCATATTAATGCTATGCAAAACGAACCCCAATCTGACGCAGCCACTATCCACAGCGAGCTTTCGTTGACCTACACGGTCGAATCTACCGACAAACCCTTGAACTGCTACAGGAATCAAATAATTCTGGAAGAAGCAAAACAGCCTTTACGGCGACATTTCATAGTTTTCGGGACAAAAAACCGTCACATTATCCACTTTGACAACAGAGACTCTCTGTTCGAACTGGTTAAGGAGGCAGTTAATGTGGATCTTGTTAATGCCATTTACTGCGACCTCCCCACACTAGCATGTATCCAACATGCATTAATTGCGGAATTCCCAGCAACCAAGTTTTGGCACTGCAAGAAATTCGTGGGTGATATCACAAATGCAGATGAGCAGAAAGAAATAATTACATGCGAACACAACCGCGCCCACAGGGCTGCCCAGGAAAATGTTAAACAAGTCCTCCAGGACTACTATTTTCCGAATATGGCCAAACTCGCTAATGAAGTGGTCATAAACTGCAAGACTTGCACCAAGGCTAAGTACAACAGACACCCCAAGAAGCAGGAATTGGGAGTCACACCTATCCCTTCATACGCGGGTGAAAGACTACATATAGATATCTACTCTACGGATAAGAAATTATTCCTAACCTGCGTAGATAAATTTTCAAAATTCGCTGTAGTACAGCCATTACTTTCTAGGGCTATAGTTGACGTACGCAGCCCCATACTGCAACTTGTAAACTTTTTTCCAAACATTAAAGTCATATACTGCGATAATGAGGCGTCCTTTAACTCGGAGACCATAACCTCATTACTGAAAAATCAGTATGATATTGACGTTGTTAATGCACCCCCTTTACACAGCAGCTCCAACGGGCAAGTGGAGCGATTTCACAGTACCTTAACGGAGATAGCTAGGTGCATTAAAATCGACAAAAAAATTGACGACACCATCGAGCTCATTATGAGAGCCACGGTAGAGTATAATAAAACATTACACTCAGTGACAAAGCTGCAACCCAAGTATGCCTTGCACTTAGCCAACGACGACCAAAAACTAACAATTCAAAATAATATCGAGAAGGCCCAACAAACTAATCTAGATAGGTGCAACCCTACTAGACAAAACCGAATTTTTGAGGTAGGAGAAAAGGTATACCTAAAAAATAACAAAAGGTTAGGAAACAAACTGACCGCACTGTACACGGAAGAGCATGTACAAGCAGACATGGGAACGTCTGTCCTCATTAGAGGGAGGGTGGTTCATAAGGACAACCTTAGATAATGCCCCTCTCAAGCTTTTTCCTTATTTTTCACACACAGTACACTTTACGCCACTTAACACACAGTAGATCTAACCTTTCGCCTTCTTACAGGATCGCGGAAATTATGTTAATAACTTTAACTATAGTTAACGCTAGAGTAACGGACTACTCTCATGCCCAATATATCCCAATCACGGACGGAGTTGCACTGGTGTGGGAACAGAGAAACTTGTTGCGACACTCAAGCAATTTGTCAGAATTTGCATTAATGATAGAAGAAACTAGTAGATTATCCGATTTTTTCCCAGAGTCGCATATGCGAAAATTGTTAGACGTCGACACCGACCATTTAAGAAGCTTATTGTCCGTATTAAAGGTACACCATAGGATTGCCAGGAGCCTAGACTTTTTAGGCACGGCACTTAAAATAATAGCGGGCACCCCGGATGCCGCTGACCTTGAAATGTTAAAAATATCCGACTCACGACTAATAGAATCCAATAACAGACAGGTGATTATTAATACGAAAACACAGAACAAAATTAATGAATTAACAGAGGCTGTTAACAAAATTATAAGGGCAAAACAAAATAATATGGTTGACACTCCACACTTGTTCGAGATCCTTTTGGCCAGAAATAGAATATTAATAACTGAAATTCAAAATTTGATGCTTACAGTCACACTAGCTAAAGCCAATATTATAAATCCAGCTATTTTTAATCACAATGATTTGAAGTCTATATTGATTGATCACCCCACAGAAGTCCCCATTATTAGCTTAATTGAGGCGTCTAGCATTAAAATATTTCAGTCCGATAGTATGATTCACATGATAATCGCATACCCTAGCATTAAAAATACTTGTAAGAAGGTCACAATTTTCCCGGTGTCACACCAACACACCATCCTGCAACTAAATGAGAACATAGTAGCCGAGTGCAACAACGACGTCCTAGCGGTCACCGATTGCATACCAACAACTTATGCATCATTTTGCAAGTTGGCGACCCACGATTCATGTGCTCGAGGCCTACACGCGGGCGGCACTGCACTGTGTGAAACACAGGCCAGCCATTTAAGTCCCATCACACTGGTGGACGAAGGAGTAATAATAATCAACGAGTGCCCAGCCAAGGTCAGCACCGATAATGGCCCCGAAATAGTTACCAACGGTACGCACCTTGTTACATTCGAGCGGGTGGCTTACATCAATGGTACAAAATACTCCAACATACGGGAAGCCATAAGAAAAACTCCAGGCATGGCAGCATCCCCGCTACTGAACATCATCGGCCATAATCCCATGCTGAGCATGCCATTCCTCCAAAGGATTAACAATCAAAACCTGGAAGAAATCCAAGGCCTTAAGGAGGAAGTGAAATCGGCTGGTTCTACAGATATCTGGTTCGCGGTTGGCGTGGCAGCCAGTATCTTCATAAGCTGCTCCATTCTCCTCATGATGAACTTGAAGAGGAAACGAGACGCGCAGGAAATCCAGCAGGTCGTCGACAAGTTCCAGATGACCGAGGACGGTCATAGTCTTAAGGGGAGGGTAGTTAACACTATTAATGAGTAGAATATAAGTCGATAAAAATCTTGGGCGATTATTGAATCACCCTAATGTTTATATGCAAATACAGCATAAACGTCTTTAGGGGCGGTGGCCGAACCCGACTCCCGGTATGGTACGATATGCTGTTTTGCTAGGTCAGCACTTCGCTAGACGAGCGGTCGGTTTGCCGGCCGCGCTAAGTTAAAGTACAGTTAAGAGTTTTCAGTTTTGATTTGACATTCTACTAATAAAGAGCCAAAGCTCGTATATGCAAATTCTACTCCGACAACTTGTCGTAAAATCTTATCATTGGTAACTGACTGAGTCCCTAGGCCAGCGGTTAATGAAGGGCAGTCACCCTTCCAACCTAATCTCCCTAACTCTTCTTTGGGAAATCTTCAGCCAGCCGGCCAGCAACCAGCGGCGATCAGGTCGTCCATCTTCGTGGGACTATCCAAAGAATATCCAACGAATCTGCGTGGGACCACCCGAGGAGACAAGGGGATCTGCCGTTAAGACGGCATCTTAAATATAATTTATATTCTTGTCCGTCCATATGTCTGTTTCTACGCAAACTAGTCTCCCAGTTTTAAAGTTTCGACTTGAAACTCTGCACAGTCTCTTGTTCTTGGCAGTATATAAATCGGAGCCGCCGGGATCGGTCGACTATATCTTAAAGCTGGCATATGAGTGATCGGAAATACCATAACTTTGGTGATTTCTTAGTTAGAAAGATTGAGTACAGACTCGGTACAGATTTTGGGCAAAGATTTGGCAAATTTCATAATCCAACCGACTTTATCTCATAGCTGTCATGTAACTGAACAATCAGAAATGGCACATTCTTGCTATTTTTAAAGATGCTTGGGTCAGTTTTATTATAATTTTTATTATAAAATTAATTTTATGGTGAAATTCTCATAAAGATCGGCCAACTATATACGATCCCATATATATACAATAATATAAGCTTATAAGCCCGAAGTTAGCTTTCATTTCATAGCTCATAGTTGCGTTGTGGTTGAGAATGTAGCAACCAATTAAAACAAACCACTTGCCAACATAAAACGAAATTTATGTCCTCTAAAGAAAATTAACAATGGCATATTCACATATTCTTTATTTCCAATTTATTATATTAATCACAGCTTTAAGCACAGCTCGTTGCCCGGATAGGTTGGCAAGTTGAGGTCGTACTTGCGTTGCAGCGCCGGAGGCACAAACCTCCCACCCAGATAGTGGTATCTACCTTTAAAATTCCGGGCACATATCTTAGGAGCGGTCAGCGAAATTAACAAATCCGGTTCTAGATCACAGTCGTTTACCTTGCCTTTCTCAACATCCCATCCGCTGGGAATATCCACACTATAAACAAAAAATATAAATTATTTAAAAACATTGTTTGTCATAAGGAATACCAACCTAGCTATGGGCAACGTGGTCTGTTGCATCAACTCAACTATGGCCACAAATTCAGCCCTAACAGGAGGTTTAAAACTGAAACCAAACAGAGCGTCTACTATAAGGTCAAAGTTTGAGGCAGCCTCATTAATCGCTGGACAGTCCACTATGCTGCAGATCTCCATCAGTTTACATTGGTGGTTCAGGTTCTCGTACAACGGCTTGGCTGTGGGCTTCGGGTAGTATATTGTTGGTGTGTAGCCCATGAGGGCTAGGTGGCGGGCACAAACTAAACCATCCCCTCCGTTATTGCCAGGTCCGCAGCAAATTAGGACACGACCGTACTTATCCGTCGGAAAGCATTTGCTTATGGCATGCGCGCAACTCAGTCCAGCTAGCTCCATCAGCTGGTCCACGCTAAACTTGTAATCGTTAAAGAGCTCCTGATCCACGTTAATGGCCTCGCTTTGGCTTAAATATTTTACCATTTTTACGGCCGAGTAAAAACGCTCTGTTTGTTTCGACAAAATCAGCTGCTTGTTTCTTATAGGATTACGAATTTGGCTGTATTTTATTTTCAGAAGCCGAAACATATTACAAGATCGGTAGAAAAAAAAAAGATACATACATCGAAAATAAAAAATGTAGAAACCAAGATATGCACAATCGAAAGTATGAAAATATTAGTTTTTATGTTTTTAATATTTTCATTCTACGTATTAGTGTTACCAGATGTCGATTTGGATTTACCTCAAAATCGTATCGGATGGGACTCAGCAGCTACTAAAAACATCTTTATCCTTCAATATGTTTTAACAAAGATACAATAAATGAAAAAAAAATTAATGAACAATATCGAAGGAATTTTTTTCTCCACAATTTGTTTGAACTTCGACTTTTTATTTTCAACCATAACACTACAATTTTTCAAATTCGCAAAACAATTCGCAACAACACTGATTTGAACTGTGCTTATTTGATTAAAATATTTAAGATAATTCATTTGCGCGTTTCTTGTCTATTTTTTGCTAAATATTTTACATTTTGGTAAAAATGATATTTTTGGTGTGGTCTTATGAACGCTGAACAACACTAATTATTCCCGGTTCAAATATCGATGCTATCGATAGAATGCCATCGTATGGATGACTACACTAAATATAAAAAAAAAATTAAGAATTAAATAAAATACAAAAAACAGTGTTTGTCTAGGGACACGCGTGAGGAACAAAGTTCCTTTGGCATGTTTTCGTTTAGCAGGCATGACGAGAGGTCAATGAAGGAGAAACAGGAGTGAATGAAGTCGAAAAATAATTTACAAAAATAATTTACAACATTTATACAAAAATGATTTTTACTTTTACTTATTTATTCTAGGTATATAAATATAATCAGTACGTCAAAATATTACAGGACAAAAATATCACAAAATAAAAAAAAAACAGAAATAGTGCGAAAACAAATGAAATGCTATTGAAAATTAAAATTGAAAATGGGAATTGAAAATTTAATTTGAAAATTGAAACTGAAACTGACAATTGAAAAAATTGAGATTGACAAAGAAAACTGAAGATATGAATTACAATTTCAAAATTATTTTGCGCGGTTCCCACTGCATACGTACAGCCCACCTCCCGTCCAACCGACCGAGGGACGCTGCCGCGTAACGTACGGCTCGAATCGCGGGAATAGATCCAAGATAGATAAGCGAGGATTAGGAGAAAGATATTACGAGGAAGAGTGTTGCATAGATAAGGCGGTTAATATAAGCGATTTAAGATTGTTAGTAGAGCAAAGTGATAAGATGTGGTAGAGACCATTGTAGTCCGAACATAATACCCTGAACGGATCGTGTTGGGCATATGTCGAACTACAATGGCTGAGGAGTAGAGGACGAAAGTTTCTGGTCCTTCTACTAGGAATGTTAAAATTTAAACAATTTAAAATTTAAAATGTTAGTAAATGCTGGATGTCTATATTTCCATAAATAAGATTATATAGAAACATGACACCCAGCATCGTTCTACGATTTGTTAATGTTGGTAAGTTGATTAGTAAAAGTCTACTATGATAAGAGGGGAGGTAACGATTTGCATCCCAATTAAGTCCCCTAAGAGCAAAAGTAAGGAAGTTTTTTTGTACAGATTCAATGTGATCTTGGTGTACTCCATATTGAGGACTCCAGACACACGATCCATACTCAAGAATCGGACGGACCAGTGATGTATATAACGTTTTAGTTATGTACGGGTCATTAAATTCTTTTGACCATCTTTTAATAAAACCAAGCACACCCATAGCTTTATTAACCATGGTAGATACATGGTCGGTAAATTTAAGTTTCAAATCTAATAGGACACCTAGATCGTTAACCTGAGTTAATCGTTCTAAGGCGTTCCCATAGAGAAAGTACATAGCCTGGTGAGGACTAGATCGGTAAAAAGACATAAGTTTACATTTCGATCCATTAAGCTTTAGGTTATTTGCTAAACACCAATTTTGAAGTTTATCCAAATCGGATTGAAGTCTAGACTGGGCGCTAGTGAATTTATACTGAAGGCATAGCTTAACGTCATCAGCGTACATAAGTACAAGTGAATTAGTTAAGGCAAGGGGCAAGTCGTTAATAAACAGAGTAAAAAGTAGGGGTCCAAGATGGCTTCCTTGGGGCACCCCCGATGTGGCGCGGACTAAACGCGAGGTAACATCTTTAAAGAAAACACGTTGGGTTCTCCCTGATAAGTAGCTCGAAATCCACATAAGAAGATCAGTTGGGAATCCCAAAAGACTGAGTTTACTTATAAGAAGCGAATGGTTAACAGAGTCAAATGCTTTACTGAAGTCAGTGTATATGACGTCTGTTTGTAAGCCATTCCGGAAGCCATCCGTGATAAAAGATGTTAGCTCCAATAAGTTGGTAGTGGTGGAGCGGCGCTTCATGAAGCCATGCTGGCACGGAGTTATTATTGAACTACATAGGTGTTGCAAATGTGGAGTGATAAGTTTTTCAAAAAGCTTTGGAATTGCTGACAATTTAGAGATGCCTCTATAATTAGCAGCGTCGGATTTTTTCCCTTTTTTATGCAGCGGAATAATGAAGGATTCCTTCCACATAAGGGGAAAGATCGAAGTTTCCAGCGATAGATTAAAGAGTTTAACAAGCGGTTTGCACAGTGCCTCGGCGCAGTACTTCAGAACACAGCCTGGTACTCCATCAGGGCCTGGCGAATACACGGGCTTAATCTTAAGAAGATCCGATAACACACCACTTTGATCGAAAGATGGGCAAAATATAAGGTTGGCTGATTGGATATTATAAGTGTAAGGCTGAGCTAAACTGCTGCTAGGTGAATAGGTAGTTTGAAAAAACTGTGCAAAGAGATCGGCCATCGCCTGATCGGTGTTCGCAGAAGAGTTCTCAAACGTAAGCAGTGGGGGAAAAGATACATGTTTACGCTTAGTGTTTACAAAGTTATAAAACTGCTTCGGATCCTGAGTAAACTGAATCCTGCAGCGGCGAATATAACTCCTATAACATTCTGCGTTATGCACGGTGAAATTGGACCGAGCTACTAAGTATCTTGAATAACTAACTGTACAGCCAGATAATCTATGTTTGTTTAAAAGTCTACTCATACTATTCTTTAAATTTATAAGGTGCCTTGTATACCAAGGCGGATTCGTTGAAGCGGACGGATATTTCCACGGCACGCAAGCGTCGAAAAATATGTTCAAAGTGTAATAAAATTTTTGTAATGCGATGTTTATATCCTCGCATGCCAGTAAATCAGACCAATCAAATTCCAAAATTAACTTATTTAATTTCATAAAGTCAGCCTTACGAAAGAAACGAACTTTCTGAGATTTAACTGTAGACTTAAGGTCAATAAAGTAATTATTTTCGATTGAAACCTCAAGAGTGGGATGATATGGATCCTCAGGGTTAGAAAGGGGCAAAGTTCTGGAAAGAGTAATTCCATCAGGATTAGAGACGAAACATAAGTCCAACAGCCGACCTAAAGAATTTCTAACGTGGTTAATTTGCCCGAGTGACATGTCGAACATGCCCTCAGGGAAGTCATGGTGGGAGTTAAGCTGTAAAGACGGTGAATTATCAACATGTGACCACATAAGTTCTGGGATATTAAAGTCACCCAGATCTATCAGCTGGTCACCATCAGACAGACGATCGAAAACCAAACGAATAGCGGACAAATGTTGCCAGTATGTTGGCGGTTCGGACGAAGGTGGTATGTACGAACAGGTAACATACAAAGATTGATCGGACAAAGTGATTTTGATGCAAAGAAATTCAATGTCACCAAACTCTTGTGATTTTACCTCTTCAGAAGCGAATTTGGAGTCTACAGAAATTAGCACTCCTCCTCCCCTTCGCAAAGTTCTATCACATCTAAAAGTGGTGTACCTACTAGGAAATACTTCGGAGCTTAAGATCTCCGGCTTTAACCAAGTTTCTGTAAATACAATAATGTGGGATGCAAAAAAAGAACTATCAGAATACAGTTTGGAAAGTTTACTACGTAACCCTCTAGTATTCTGATAGGTAATGTTAATGAAGACATTAGTTTTTTGAGATTGAGGAAGATGAGGTGGAAGGTTGATCAGTGGCCTTAACATGTGGGAGTTTTACACCCACAGGTTTGGTTATCTTTTTTTTCACCGTACTTGGCTGATGTTCTTATCTGTCGCATTTCGTCAAATAAGAGATAATAAAAGACAGAGAGAGAGAGTGAGCAGAAATGGTTATATCCTCTCACTCTCCGAAGGAGAAGAAGACGGAGAGCCGTTTAACGTTACGTTATGTTTTTTCTCGACTAGCCCTCCTCTGCCAAACTCATAACGCGCCATAAGTAACTTCGTTCCAAAAAAAGCAATATTCAATAAAGAATTTTATATTCCAAAGTATGGCCAAAAGAAGTTTGGTTTGTCCGTTTGTCGCTTTTCGGCTTTGATCTAACTTTAAACACACACTTGTACATATCACAGCGGACGGTAGTCCGCTTGGTGGCGACACGCATGCCTTGCTTGTAGCAGGCGCGTAAAGACACGATATATGTATAGCCGAAGTATTAGAAATTTTCTGTGTGCCTTCAATCTGAATGAGAAATATTTGACATGGGAGAAATTTGCGTCAATGTCAAACATTTTTGATTTACTAAATTGGAGATAGTGGGGCATTGGTGTCACCAGGCAAAATATTTGTATATAAACCTTAACCATCCCGATCCAATACTTCGTTCAAAAGTTATTCTGGATAAACGAATTTCCCAAATGAAGGTGTGTTGGGCCAAGCAGCCACCAAAAAATGAATTTAAAATAATCAAAAATTGCTAGGCTGCAGTTGTTGTTATTCTTCTCTGTTTTGTCTCCCAGTTTCGCATGCGCTTTATTGTTATTTGTAGCGTATGCACTTTGGGAGCTTTGGTGGAGCTTCTGCGCAAGCTCTTAGGTTTTAGGCACTTGTTTTTCGGCATTGTTTTAGATCGGCCGCGGAATTAGTTTTGGGGTTAAATTGACCCATAATAAATTGAATATTAAAATTGAACCTCGTCTTGTTAATTCGGCCGCTATCAAAACGCTGATAGCTCACAAGGTGTTTGTAAAATGTGACCCCGAAAAATGTCCCGTCCGCGTTTGCATTATTTTGTTTTTTAAAATTTTAAAAAAAGGTTAGTATGTTCGTTATTAAAATTCGAACAACGTTTTTTTCTACCAATTTTACCAATTGTTTTTAATTACTTAAGGTTTCCTTAAAAAATTAAAAATACTTTAAAATTAAAAAACGCATAACTTTACAAAAAAACAAGAAAGAAAAGCTAACTTCGGGCGGGGCCGAAGTTTATATACCCTTGCAGTTGAGTCGCAGTCCGCTAGGTGGCGCCACGCATCTAATATTATTAGGTATATAGCGGATCGTATATAGTTGGCCGATTCTTATGAAATTTGGCATATCGAATTATTTTGACAAAAGAGGAAACTTTCATCCTTTTAACTTGAAAAACAACGAAGTTATAGGATTTCCGATCAATCAGTTATATGGCAGCTATAGGATATAGTCGGCCGATCCTTATGAAATTTTGTATATAAGATATTTTGTTCAAATATAACATGTGGAAAGTCCCAACTCTCTAACTTAAAAAACACCAAAGTTATGGCATTTCCGACCAATTAGTTATATGGCAGCTATAGGATATAGTCGACCGATCCCGGCCGTACCTATAAGTCGGTACTGCCTGCAAAGGAAAGAAGGATGTGTGCAAAGTTTCAACTCGATAGCTTTAAAACTGAGAGACTAGTTTGCGTAGAAACAGACAGACGGACATGCTCATATCGACTCAGGAGGTGAGGGTCGGAGATGTCTCCTTCACTGCGTTGCACACTTTTGACCAAAATTATAATACCCTCTGCAAGGGTATAATTAACTGGCGCCCGAGCAGGGACCTCGGGGAAAATCGGTTAAGTCTGATTTAAGTGACAAGGGCCCAAGCGGCAATGCCCAATACGATTAAGTTCGAATTAACTTCGGATGTGCTTTAACTTGATTAAGTTCAGGTTAGCGAGGATCATCCTTTCACGACCCTAAGCGACATACCCGCAATCGGCGGACCACTGTCTTGTAAGGCCAGCCCGCAGGACAACCTCTAATAGTGTGAGCTGCAGGATCCTGAGTAGCATTCAAAAGGGAGAAATCCGAGTCACCAGGAAGTGTGGACGCAACATCAAAGTTATGTAAGTTAGTGATTAAGTGAAAATGAATACAAAGAATCAAAGAGATATGAAAATAAATGAAGTGAAAATTAAAAGTAAAATTGAATAATACAAGAATATTTCTCCAATTAAATTAAATAAAAAAGAAAATTTATTATGATGAAAAATTATTCCAAAATAAATAAAAATTTAACTTTAAAATTTTAATAAAAAAAATATAGAATACTTCACACATACAAATTAGTAAATTTTCACAAATTAGAAGAAGTGCACTTTACAAGTAACATGGTCAATCAAGATAATTTACTCAGGCCACCAGTTCTTAATACAGAACAAATTCCTGTACAAAGAAATCAGCACACACAAGCGCATCAAAATATTAACATTCCAAATCAAGAAAATTTAGTAAACATAGTCCAACGAATTCTAGCAGATCAACTATCCGTTTATTTAGCACAAGGACAAAATTCCACTTTTGACTTCGCAAGTATAGAGGATTAAAGAATCCAACCACAGTACCAATCAAATTTAACAGACCTAGATAAAGTACCAGATATAGTAAAAAGTGTACGTGAATTTTCAGGCAATCCAGCTGAATTCAATTCATGGGAGAAGAGTCTTGACAGAGAAACTTTAGAGTATCAAATGATCACCATAATTCAGGGTCTGAATTAATCAGTAGAGAAATTCCATCAGGAAATTTATACTCATTTATCTCTCATCTCTATATTTATAAAAATAATTTGCTGTTCGTTAGTCTCGCTACACCCCGAGAACGGCTGCACGGATTTATCTTATCTTGGTCTTGAATTATTCGTGGAGGTCTAGGGAAGGTTTAAAAGGTGAGAAAAATTCGAATAATTGCCGGGAAAATCCTCAAACAGCATTTTTCTATTTCCCATACAAACGTTTTCTAAATAAAATGGAGACTAAAATAATAGTAGGCGCCGGTACGTGATACATTGTTTGACAGCTGCTCATTGTTGTCTTCAGAGTCTGGCAGCATGCCACTCACTCAATGAGTACACCCGAAAAACACCGGGTGTTTTATACACCCGAGTGCTTTTCCTGCACAAAGTTTCGGGTACGAGTAGTTACTGTGTCAAAAATTTCGGGTGTGTGTAAACACACATGATTTTGAGTACTTGCCTTTTCTTTACTCTGTAAAATTTTTGAAAGTCAATCGTAGGCACTGATGAAAAAAAGATGAGTGGAAGGAAAGGCACAAAAAAAATTTCATAAAACAATAATAGGGAAGGGTGGTTTTATTAACATAACTTGAACATATAATATATATTACATAATTTATAAAAACATATAAAAAATAAAAAACATTGAGTTTACGTAATAGGGGACTTTTTTGATATTAAAATATTTAAGCTTCGCGTGAATTTTTAAAGATGGAGTGGAGAAAAATGATGTTGTCTACAGACTTTGGTGTAAGCCTATTCCTCTTTTCGGTCATAATATTACCGGCCATAGAAAACACCCTCTCACAGGCGGCACTACTGGCAGGTATAGAAAGGACTTGCAGTGCAAGATGAGAAAGTCGGGGGTATGAATTTTTATTTTGATTCCACCCATCAGTTGGTTCAAAGCTCTCGGTTAGAGCCACTCTTTCTCGGCAATACCTTTCTAGTTCTTCTAATGGCGTTTCGGATGTATAGTTATTAGGGTGGACTAAATTTGAAAAAAAAAAGATTGCTTAGAAGCAACTGAGGGGGATGTAAGTCTCATTGGGTTATTGTTATTCAAAATGAAGCTTAAATTTGAATCCTGATCGTTTTCGGCTCTATTCATATACTCTTCGGCGATGTTGTGTACGTTGAAGTCGGCGAAGAGGGTCCGCAGTTTTCTCGAAATGTTATCCCCTGTAGACCTCTGGTACTCCATCGATTTAATCGATGTTCACAAGTTCTTTAAATCCAGGTCCCGACCCTGCAGTGAAAGGTCGGCAATCCTGGACGATCCACGATGTACATTTCTTATTTGCCTCCTTTTTATCCGCATCTGTCACTTTTTTCACCTCCGGCGGATTTTTTAATTGAAGGCAGCACTTGTGTCTCGACAAATTGAAGGTTTGCTTTTGGGAGTATTTTAAAACTTTTTCACAAGTGCTGCAGAAAATCCACCCATCCACCAGTGATGCATCTTCTCTTTGAATTTCATATAAAATATTCCATATGAGGCTTTTACCTTTTCCTCTAGGTATCGTTTTAAGTTCGCCACTTGAAATTTTTCGGCGAATAGCTTCGGCTTCACTAGTCATGTTGCTTACTCGGATATCCAATAATTAATGATTGAAGTAAGAAAGTGTTACAAAATATGCGGATAACATTTTTGACAACCAATTTCGTCCCCAAAGTGAAACCAAGGCAACAGATCAATCTGAAAACACCAAGGTGTTTCTGAAAACACTAAAGACTTTCATGTGTGTTTTTACTACTCAAAATACCTGAGTGTTTGAGTGTTGTAACACATACACAAAGTGAACAAGTGCAAGAAAGGCAATACACCCTTTACACTTATTGGAATTCGTGTGTGTCGCATCATGTAATTTTTCTGATGAGTGGAAAGTGCCATCCATATACGAATTTTTATGAGTATGCATAGGGTGCCGCAAAGTGCCACCCGTGCCGTTCTCTGACCCAGATGCAGCTACTGTCCTACATGTAGGACGCCCGCGTCACGTCCGTATATGCTAACCCACTAGAGGTGCAGAAAACATCGATACCTCGATGTTTTGGAAAAATGAAAAACATCGATGTTTATTTTTGACCATCGATGTTTTGGTACCAGCACTTTAGGAAGAAGAAGAAGAAATAAAAGTGTGTAAAGGTTTGTAATTTGTCACTTGTTGTCACGCCATTATACTGCTCAGGCAGCATACAGAGACAGTAAACGAGACTGAAACTTGCGATCCACTAGGTTTCTGGAAGGTAAATTTTTTATATTTCATATTGTGATTATTTTTAAATAAATTTATTTTAATTTTAGGAGAGTTCAAAGATCATGGATCCGTTTAAGGAAGTGATGAAAAAATATCTATGCGTGCCTGCAACGTCTTGCGAGTCGGAACGGGCTTTTAGTATAGCAGGACAAAACATATCCGATCGCCGTACCCGCCTCGAGGTAGACATCGTCGATCGACTCATGTTCATAAATAAAAAGTATGAAAACTTTAAGAAATAATATTAGATATTAATTAATTAATATTAATAAGTTTGATCTGATGAAGTTTTTTTTATACCCTTGCAGAGGCTACTATAATTTTGGTCAAAAGTGTGAAAAGCACAAATGAAGGAGACATCTCCGACCGTATAAAGTATATATATTCATGATCAGGATCACCTCCTGAGTCGATGTACATAAGCATGTCCGTCGGTCCGTCTGTCTGTCGGTTTCTACGCAAACTAGTCTCTCAGTTTTAAAGCTATCAAGTTGAAACTTTGCTCACATCCTTCTTTTCCTTGCAGGTAGTATATAAGTCGGAACGGCCAGGATCGGTCGACTATATCCTATAGCTTCCATATAACTGATTAATCGGAAATGCCATAACTTCGTTGTTTTCTAAGTTAGAAGGATGGGACTTATCCGGGCCAACTTATCCGATCTGCCAAATTTCATAAGGATCGGCCGTCTATATCCTGTAGCTGCCATATAACTGGTTAATCGAAAGTGTCATAACTTCGTTGTTTTTCAAGTTAGAAGGATTGGAGTTTCAATAGATTCCTCTTTGGGCAAAATAATTCGATATGCCGAATTTCATAAGGATCGGCCGACTATATACGATCCGCTATATATCTAATAATATAAGATACGTGTCGCTACCTAGCGGAATGCGACTCAATTGCAAGGGTATATCGGCATCGGCTCCGCCTGAAGTTAGCTTTCCTCACTTGTTTGTTTTATTTTTGATAAATTCTGAATATATTTTTCGTTTTTTACTTTTAATACAAATTTAATTGTGAGTTTAAATTTATATTAAACAATAATTTATATTATATTTAGATGTTTATTGAAAAATGTGTTTGAAAAAACATCGAAAAACATCGATGTATTTTAAATAACATCGAAAAACATCGATGTGTCCAAACATCGACGTTTCTCCATCTCTATAACCCACGCATGCCAACGCAGTAGACAAAAGTTATTTTTCGTTCAGTAAATAGTGGCTAAATAATATTTTGGCCACTTATAAAATAAATTTTGGATCGGCACTACACGGTTTTGCTATATCAACTGGTTTAAGCAATATCAGGGAGCTTTAACCAATATAAGTTAAGATTATGCAGATTTTGGTGTCGCATTCGCAGGGGTGGTTCTGGAATATGCTCATGCTATACGTGCTAAATGGCCGGACCAAAAACATTATTTATTTTTTGACAATATTTTTAGCTACAACAGCCGTCCGGCAACTCTACGTATACTTGATTTACGATATGATCGTCTTGGTCATTTTGTCTTAGTTCAAGATCGGCAAACAAGATGTGCCAAATGTCATCAAAAAACCACTACACGATGCAAAAAATGCGATGTGGGACTACACCCCAAGTGCTTTGTTGATTTTCACACAAAAGTGTAAATTTGTTTATCATGCCCTATGTACCCAGTGTTCTACATATCGGACGCCTTCAAAAGACAAAAATTTAATACATTTTTTTTGTTTTTGAGTTTAAGAATGTTTTTCTTACTTCATTTTAAGCTAAATAGACCAAAAAAAATCTGGGTTAAAACGATTCTTTTGCAGCGAAATAGTATTACTCCGCGATTAAAAATTGGACTCAAAGTTTTCGTTTTATTATATACTCTAAATACAACTTAAATTAAATTTTATTTTTCAGTTCGATACTATTGAATATTGGTTTGAAAAACCTCAAAAAGATTAAATATGCTCACTATCGATGTTTTCCCAGCTCTAATGCTTGTCAATAATTTTTTCGATCTGAGTTAAATTTTTGACAGCTTAATATCACTGTGGACGGAAGTCCACGAGGTGACGACCTGCATGCCTTGGCGTGCGCGAGGAAACTCTATATATAGCCGAAGAATTAAACATTTTCTGCAGGCAACCGATCTAAATGAATTATATACCAATCGAAAGGTATTGTTTCAATTAGATAGTTTTTGTCGAAACATATTCCAAAAGTTATTTGGTTTGGGAGAAATTAGGTTTGGTTTGGGGTGAAAGTAAAAAATTTTTTAATCACTAAAGTGGGGCTGGCGGGCACATTTTAGTCCCCAGATAGAATATTTTTATATATTCGCATTCTAGAGCTTAATATCGACCCGATCCGACATTCATTCAGAAGTTATTCGAAAAATTCGATTTTTTCTTCTTCTTCAAAATGAAGCCAGTTTGCGTCGGTTTGCACTATTTTTTTCTTAACAATTATGAAAAAAATTGGAAAATGTTTGTTACAATCATATGAGCAACTATTGTTCTACAACTTTTTGAAACACCTTAAGCTTACGTCAAAAAATTAAAAAACTTTGTTAATTAAAAAATTCCTAACTTTTTAATTAAGAAAGATATTAAAAAGAGCTTAAAACCGCTGAAAGGGATTTTTAAATATCTATTTCACTTTCTTTGAGACCAAACGTCTTTATAGTACACAAAAAAAAATACACTGATAATAAATTTTTTTTTTAAACTTTTTTGAGTCTGCATATATTTGGTCAATACCCTAAAAAATATGGAGATTATCTTTTCAGCTTTTAGTTTATTTATTTAAAAATAAAATCCAAACAAAAAAAGGGTTTAAGCAGTCAGGGGCGCACGCAGGGGGGAGGGGAGGGCAAAAATGGCGCCATGCTCATGGTTCTGGCAGATACCACGAGAGCGCCACTTACAAAATGAGTAACTATATTGACATATTGATAACCTATAAAATATTGTGACGTTTATTTACGACCTGCCCAACAAAAATGTCTAATGCAAAGATAAAATCATTTTTCAAACCAAAAAATGCGCCAATTTTGGACCCTAATATTCCAAATACTCCATTTCCCGAACAAGTTCAAAATGAAAATGAAAAGGCCATGAAAAACACTGCGAAAATCTGAGATCAATAAATCTGAAATCAATACCGAATAAAAAAACAACGGGGATAAAAATAAAGAAAAACATTTAAATTGATATTTAACAAAATAAAATGATTATGGAATGATGTTGTAACAAGTAGAATATGAATAAAAATCATAGAATGGGAAAAAATAATCATCTAAAAGTTCTCCTGCTTCGCAAAAGAACTTTTGGGAGAAATTGCTAAGCAATTTTTCAATTTATTTTTATTATTTGTAGGGTCCACCTAACGACGTTGAAAAATTTTGTAGAAGACAATTAGACGATAATGAAAAGTACGAGCTCCTCGTGAATGTGTGGACACCAGATGTTTCTTTCAAATTCCCATCATCGGGTAACAGAAATCTTAAGTTTCAACTTTCTTGGCTGCGAGCATTCCCTTGGTTGGCTTATTCAACTGTTGAAGATGGAGCTTATTGTCGACTCTGCTTATTATTTGTGCAAAAAAACATCGGTAAAGGAAACCATGAAAACGTTGATATGTTGGTTCGAAGCGCTTTCCGAGATTGGAAAAAAGCTTTTGAAAAATTCAGAGACCATCAATCCAGAAAGTATCACAAAGATGCGCATGAAGATGCGCAGAATTTTAAAATTATACATGAAAATAAGAAAACAGACATAAAGAACGCAATTGACCTGAAATTCAGAGACCATCAATCCAGAAAGTATCACAAAGATGCGCATGAAGATGCGCAGAATTTTAAAATTATACATGAAAATAAGAAAACAGACATAAAGAACGCAATTGACCTGGGCAAAAAACATGTTCAACAAGAAAACAGACAGAAATTGAAACCCATCATTCGCACCATTTTACTATGTGGCAGACAAGGACTAGCACTTCGAGGACATCGGGATCGGGGCCCATTATCGAAGGATATGCCAGTAGAGTATGATGGAAATTTCAGAGCTCTTCTTCGTTTTGCTATGGAAAGTGGAGACATGGTTTTGCAGGAACATTTGAAAACAGCAGGTGCCAATGCAACTTATCTGAGCGACCGCATTCAAAATGAGGTTATCGAAGCTGCAAAATGTTTCACAATAACTGCTGATGAAACCACCGATGTCAGTGGGATCGAACAATTAACGTTGGGTGTTCGATATGTTTAAAGTGTCGGAAAATTTCCGAAGAAAGAGCACAAAATCCGAGAAGATTTTCTGCGTTTCGTCCCTGTGGTTGATGTGACTGGAGCGGGCCTTGCAAAAACAATCCTGAAAAATTTGGAGGAAATTAAAGTTGACACCAATTTCATGAAAGTGCAAGGTAAATTCGTAAATATCGTGTAAGTTTATAGAACGATTCATAGAATGTAATACGGTTTTTTTTTCAAGGTTATGATGGAGCCTGAGTTATGAGCGGACAATTCAAAGGCTGTGCGGCTATTGTCAGAAAAACGTGTCCAGATGCTCTTTACTTGCATTGCGCTAATCATAACTTAAATTTAGCCATCACACACGCATGCGATATATCATCAATCCGAAATTGCATGTCAACTGTCAAAGCGGTAGTGAATTTCTTCCGTAATTCAAACAAGGCTGGAAATTTGTTGAAGTCACATATCCTCGCAGCGAACTCTGGAGCGAAGCAGACCCGTCTTCTCAAATTTTGTGAAACGCGTTGGGTTGAAAATTTGGCATCGCTCAGTTTGTTTTTCGAAGTGTTACAATTTATTTGCTCAGCACTTGAAGACATGAATGAAATGAACATCAAATCTGATGGTGTTCAGCCAAATACATTGCTTGCGTCTATTCGGACGGCTGAGTTCATCATAGCGTTGACTGTGCTGACACCTATCTTCAGCTTGACGAAAAATCTGAGCCTGTTCCTCCAACAGGAAGACTGCGATTTGAGCCAATGCGTCAGTTACGCGAACGATGTGCACCAACAAATCAAGCAGATGCGAGTACAAGCTACAGAAAAATTCAGCGAAATCTTTATTTTAGCGACTGAAGCTGCAGAAACCATTGATGCTGAGCTGACTGTTCCTCGACGAGTAGGACGACAGAAAAATCGGGACAACTATGAAGGGAGTATTGAAGATTACTATCGTCGATCAATTTACATTCCGTTCTTGGACAAATACTCAGAAGAGCTCGAGTCGAGATTTTTGGAACATAGGAATATTCTCTCCAGGAAACAAAACATCATTCCGGAGAAATGTGCGGACATTGATGTGTCTGAATTACACGATACTGTTCAAACCTTGAAAAAAAGAATGGCCAAATGACATCCCTGTATTCACCGAAGAATTCGAAGCAGAAATTGGGTTGTGGAAAAGGTAATCGTATTGGCTCAAAATATGCTTGCATTATAAAGAAATATTTTTCTAATTACAGAAAATGTTCAAATCTTTCCAAAGAGAAGCCCATAAAAACATTCATCGAAGCTTTGGACGTTTGCGATGAAACATTCTATCCAACGGTATACCGATTTCTTCAGATCGGTGCAACACTGCCAGTAACAGTGGCTTCGAGCGAACGGTCGTTCTCTACACTACGAAGATTGAAGACATATTTACGCAATAAGACTGGAGAGCAAAGATTGAATGGATTGGCGCTTCTGAACATTCACCGGGATCTGGAAGTAACCTCTGACACAATATTGAGTATAATGGCCCAAAAAACAAGAAAGATCGATATTACAATGTGAATTATTCATGAATAAATTATAAATATTCACATTCAAACTTAACTTACCTAACCCCCCCAAAAATATTTCCTGCGTGCGCCCCTGTAAGCAGCATAACATAAACATTGACTCAACTAGGACTCGAACCCAGGCCCTCCCGTGCACAATGGGTAAAAAATCCGATTTTGGCGCATAAACCTATTTTTTTTCCTAATTAATTTTTATGAATGACCCATACTAATCGAATCTAGATATCTTCAATTGAAAAAACCCGCTTTCAAAACATTTTTGGTGGCAACCCTGTAGTGTTGCCACTCAAACAAAGTTAGCTGCTTGAGAGACCCTGCAATGTTGTTAAATTGGCGCGAAAAACTGGTAAACTTTGCGTGCTTGCTGCTTTGTGTGAAAAAAAGTTTGAAAAATCTAAAAATGGAAATTCCTTGCGAAGGTAATTATTAATGCAATTTAGCTTAAACATTTGTTATTATATGTCTTGTTGTCCAACTGTGAACTGTTTTATATGTGTATCTTTATAGATTTAAACTAACAATTGTGTTTGTGTTTTGTGGAGAATAACTTATTAATGGCACAGCCTTGCAAAAGAGTAAGAACGAGAAATTAACTACAAAAGTGTCCTTGTTGTCATACAATTAACCATTCGTGCTCCTTTTTGGTAAACTTGCGTTTATCCAGGCACATATGTGTTTGGTCACGGGGCTCTTCTTGCAATTTGGGAAAGCAACAAACGCTCGCGAGAAGCCTTGGAGACTTACATATTCGACAAATTGAATGACGATCATCAAATCGAAACAATAAACCAAAAAATATCAAATAAAATTACTAACTTTATTAATTACATTAATAAACATTTGCCACGATGCTGCCGAAACATAAAGCGATTTAGACAAAAACACGCCATGTGGCTAGCCGGCAATATGACTATACGACTTTCTGATATAAATGAATCCCCACAAAAGAAAGGTGGTCGTCCGAAATTGACATATGAAGCTGCTGGTAAACGACTCAAAATAAAGCTGGCATCTGAACTTGCCAGAATAGAAAATCAAAATTCAACCCCTTTGTTACTACACGCTGCTAACATTTCTGCCAGAAAATCAACTGAAACTGAAGTTATAAAAAAAATCTAATAAAACTGGATTGCTGGCTCCGAGTCCAATAACTTCTGAAAAGGCATTCGCTTTTTTTATGGAAAATGGGTTTACTAAGCAGCAATACATAAATGTAAAACAACTTAGTAAACAACATGGCTGCGATATTTACCCCTCTTATTCGAAAATAGCCCAGGAGAAATTAAAATGTAGACCTGCTGGAATAGAATGCACCGAAAATGAAGCAAAAGTTTCCTTGCAAAACTTATTGAACCATACCGCTTCAAGAATATTACTGATGCAAAAGGAAGTTTGTGAAATACTTTCAGATGTTACTCAGTGTACTCTTATTTTTAGCTATGGGTTTGATGGGTCTACTGGTCACAGTTTATACAAACAAAAATTAAGCATCGCAGAGTCTCAATCTTTAGATGATTATCTATTTGTTACATCAATTATTCCCATAAAAATGATAGATCAAAAACAAAGAGTCATTTGGTTAAATAAATCGCCTCAGTCCATACGATTTTGCCGTCCTCTAAAAATAGCATACTTAAAGGAAACAACGTCTCTTATATTAGAAGAAAAAGAAAACTTGGACAATCAGATTAAAAACCTGGATTTATACGTGCATGCTTTTCAATCGAATGCAATTTTTGTAAAATTTGATGGGCACCTAACACTTATAGACGGCAAGGTCTTAAATCTATAAACAGGAACAAATTCCTGCCAGTCGTGTCCAATGTGTGGGGCAAAGCCCACACAGCTTCTTACTACAAGTGATTTTTATTCCAAAATATTTGATATGAAGCCACATACGGATCAGTATGGATTAAGTTCCCTTCATGCATGGATTCGCTTCTTTGAATTCTTGCTTAAAATATCATACAGAATTGAGCTTAGAAAGTGGCATGTTAAGGGAAATGACAAAATCGAATTGGAGGCACGAAAATATAAAGTTCAAGCAGCGTTTTGGAAAGATATGGGACTTCATGTGGACAAGCCGAGACAAAATGGCAGTGGCAATACAAATGACGGAAATACGGCGAGGCGGGCATTCTCCAACCCAAAATTATTGTCCTTTATATTAGGAATAGATCACAATTTGATTCAGCGCCTACATGTAATTTTGATAGCCATAAATTGTCATTACCCTATAACTTCAGAAAAGTTCAAATTATTCTGTTTTGAAACTTTTACTATATATATAGGAGCAATTATTTTTGGTACCCATGTCGCCAACAGTACACAAAATTTTACTACATGGATACATCATCATTGAAAAATCAATTGTTCCTGTTGGCTCCTTAGCAGAAAGTGCATCAGATGCATAGACACAAGCTTTTCAAGGCTGACCGGAAAAATCATGCCAGAAAATGTAGCCGGATTGACAATATGTCAGATGTCTTTCACAGAGCTATGGATTCGTCTGATCCTTTACTGTCTAGTTCTTGGTTCACAAAAACCAACAGGATGCCTCTGCCAGCAGAGGTTGTCGATCTTTTGGATTCGCCAATCATATCCCCAGGTGTTGGCCACAAAAACGGAAGTACATCCCAAAACTCGTGCGCAGAAGACACAGATGAAGAAAATGGCAACGAATTGGAGGAAGAGGTACCAGACGATATGGAAAACTAAAACACAAGGAAAAGAGTAAGTTAAAATTTTTAAGTTATTAAAAAAAATTAATCCAATTTTTTTTCAGTGTTCGTAAAATTTAACAATAGATTCTAAATACGTAACAGATTTTAATTTTATTTTTCTATAATGTAATACCAAATGTGATTCGAATTATAATTTGTAATAATTTCTTAAATAAAAGTGCATTTTTATCCACTGAGCGGTACGCAAATTAAAAAAAAAAACAAAAACCAAAATTTTGTTTTAGTTAAAATAATACAACAAAAAAAGTTTCAAGTCAATATCTTATAAACTAGAGTTTATGCACCAAAAACGGGATTTTTGCCCACAGTGACGTGTTGGGAACCACGACGCTCTCCACTCGGCCAACCTCGAACTTTGTTGCTTCAGGGCAAATTTTGATGTAATTCTGCTTTGTGTTTCAGTGTCGCATGTCTTAATGAGAAGACTCACAAATGCACAATTTTACGAGTAAAAAGCTTTATATGCATATGCCCCCGCTGAATATATAATGCATATAAATAATACACTGCTTTACTTAAATTACAGCCACCACCGTTTTTGGGTCAAATCATGGATTAAAAGCTATAAAAAAAACTAGGCAAAGCAACTCCGCGACTACTTTTCTAATATTTATTATTTTATATCGCAAACCCAAAATAAAGTGTTACATTCAACAATTTTTTTAACTATAAAAACTGGAAAAACGTTTTTATACCCTTGCAGAGGGTATTATAATTTTGGTCAAAAGTGTGCAACGCAGTGAAGGAGACATCTCCGACCCCATAAGGTATATATATTCTTGATCAGGATCACCTCCTGAGTCGATATAAGCATGTCCGTGTGTCCGTCTGTCTGTCTGTCCGTCTGTCTGTCGGTTTCTACGCAAACTAGTCTCTAAGTTTTAAAGCTATCGAGTTGAAACTTTGCACACATCCTTCTTTTCCTTGCAGGTAGTACATAAGTCGGAACTGTCGAGATCGGTCGACTATATCCTATAGCTGCCATATAACTGATTGATCGGAAATGCTATAACTTCGATGTTTTTGAAGTTAGAAGGATGGGACTTTCTATGGATTCTAGTTTGGGTACAAACGTATACCATCTGCCAAATTTCATAAGGATCGGCCGTCTATATCCTATAGCTGCCATATAACTTATTGATCGGAAATGCCATAACTTGGTTGTTTTTCAAGTTAGAAGCATGGGAGTTTCAATGGATTCCTCTTTGGGCAAAATAATTCGATATGCCAAATTTCATAAGGATCGGTGAACTATATACGATCCGCTATATATCTAATAATATAAGATGCTTGGCGCCACCTAGCGGACTGCGACTCAACTGCAAGGGTATATAAACTTCGGCTCCGCCCGAAGTTAGCTTTCCTTTCTTGTTTATTTGCAATTTTGTACACCCTTTTTATGCATTTTTGTACATTTTAGTCACTTAAATTGATATCAGATATTTTGGGTTTCGCATGCAGGATCGTCACCGGTACTTTACCTCGTCAAGAGGTTTTTTTATATGACTATAAAGATGTAGTTAAAACAAATCAGATTTGAAATTCGCTGGGCCAATACATTTTTATGCAAAGGTAAATAACAATTACCGATAAAAGCTTAATAGAGCTTTAAGTCTAAAACTCAGATTGACCGAACCTGTGTGCTGTAGGAGTGAACGAGAGGCAACTCGGTGAACAACGGTTTTTGTCAAGTTGGGTTCGCCACCAGATCGAATAAAAACTTTATAAATATACAATGGAATGCCACCCCGCACAGATACAAGCGAACGATGCAAATTTTAATCCTTCAAGCTTTTTCTTAATGATACTTGCAAACTTTTTTTTTGGTCTTGTAATTATTGAATTTGTTGAAAAAAGTCTGCCAAAATTGAGTTGGTTTGTTCGATGTGGAAATCGTCGACTTCATTAAATTAAAATCAATTTGGCAACAAGCTCAGCTGATTGCCACACTGGAAAGAATAAGCTTGTCGATAAATTTATAAAGATGAAAATAAATTGTTAATTTTTATAATGATAAAATAATACTTAAAGCTTCAATAGATTTTGTGGTTTTTGTATTGAAACTTTGATTAACAGGTTTCCACCCTTTACCTTTATTTTCTTGTCAACGAACGGAATTATGAAACATTATCCCGTATTCAGTATCCTAAAAAGAAAATGCTCTAGCCCAAAAGATGTTTGGTCTGCATTCAACCAATTATTTGTATGTATGTATTTGTCACATTCAACATTCGGTCATAATCCTAATAGGCGAATTTTGACATTATAAAAAATAATTTTTTTCAGTTAAACATAAAGATTCGAATAACTTTTGTGGCTTAAAAAAAAATATAACCAGTTCAAAAGTTTAATCAATTTTATTGTAATTATTTCTTACGGAAAGCAAGTCCCTCCCTAAATTGAAGAGCTTTTTAAAATTTTTTGTTTTCTGGCAACATTGCAATGATGGCATGTCAATTTTTATTGTTTTGAGTCGCTGATGCTTTAATTATTTTTGGATAATTGTATCAACGCTCCCACGACCAACTCTTCGGAAAACCAATCCATTTCAACCTCGTTCCTGCATTTAGTGAGATACATTTTCGCTTTCAAAGGTGTGTAAACCATTCTTAGAAACTTAATTCTTAGAGTTGGAATGCAAATGCAACTGGCGACGCTTCTGATCATTTGCCTTGGGCGATTTTTCGAAGTTTTTGGCCAAGGCATGCCGATTACTCCCTGCCCGAAAATCTTCCAGTACCGCTTTGACGGAAGCGAATGGTTTGGCCTGATGGCCATCCACAGCCCAGAATCTCATCATCCGCTGCACCTTCGGGTCACTCTTTCAATGCGAGGCAAGCCCACCACGGTGAGTTGTTTGGATCATATCAGCTCTTTGATTCTTAACCATTTTCATTTCTTTAGAACTACCTAGGCGAGATCGAGCTGCTCACACGCGGGCAATTCACCAGCAACGCTCCAGTGCTTTATAAGATCCGTTTTCCGAAGCATCACTTTCCTCCCAAGGTGCTCCTTATTTCGGCCAATAACCAAGTCATTTGCTTTGGGACAGGAGGTGTGTATAAAAATTTGCTATGCGCTC
This sequence comes from Drosophila pandora, assembly GCA_021223865.1. NCBI lineage: Eukaryota > Metazoa > Arthropoda > Insecta > Diptera > Drosophilidae > Drosophila > Drosophila pandora. The sequence goes on along the minus strand of JAJJHT010023778.1, from coordinate 78,144 downwards.
TTGAAGGTGGGAGACATATCAATTATAGTTTTTAATAAAATCAAAATAGTATCCTTGAATGAGTCTCTAAAATTCTTATGTACATTGTGTTATTCTTATTTTGAAAATGTTTCTTTTGCAGAGCAAAGTATCTTCATGACCCAAATACAACTGGAGCACATTAGGAAACTAACTTTCATTCCCGATAAAAAGATATCTTTGTTACACACTGGAGAGGTTCAAAAGATGGTTGCAGAGGAGACGGTTGCTAACCAAGATCACGACTTAAAGCGTCCACATCCACAATCGTCGCAGACCCAGTTGAAGAAGTATGCATCCGGATTGTGGTCGGTTGAGGCAAGTTTGCATCGCATTAATTCAATACTCAATGTTACATTTTTTAGAAAGCCCTTCGCCCACCTTCCAAAGGAGATGTGTGGACGAATCAACAGAGGCTATGATATTCGGCTGCCGAAGAACCCAGGCGGACCCCTTGATTTGAAGACGGTTCAGGAAACTGCCAAAAGCTCCGATACCATCGCATCTCCAGTATTCGCCGACGATGATGATAGCATCGCACACATATGGGAAGACAGTATGGAAATGAGTGAAGCAGATAGCGAAGACGATGTGGGGGCCGGGAGCCTCCCATCTATTATACGCGGTTCCTGGCCCTGGTTAGCTGCCATATATGTTAACAACCTTACATCTCTTGACTTCCAATGCGGTGGGACACTGGTATCCGGTCGAGCTGTCATCAGCTCAGCACACTGTTTTGAGATGTTCAATAGTCGTTACACAGCAAATGAGGTGCTCGTTTTTCTTGGCAGGCATAATCTTAAAAATTGGAACGAAGAAGGCTCGCTAGCGGCACCTGTTGATGGGATATACATCCATCCTGATTATAATAGCCAGCTAAATAGCTATGACGCAGACATTGCCGTGATTGTGCTTAAGGACGCTGTGCGGTAAGCTCTTTTAAATTTCCATAAATAAATGGAAGGAATGTGTTATTTTCAAAATGTGACATTTTTAATAGGGACCGTAATAATAATCAGTTTTACATTAGGACTTGCATGCTACTTGCATGGTCTGTTTTATTATATAGGCCGACAAAAAAAAAATCACCACACATAATTTTCATATACTCCCTAACGTATACGCTCCCCTGAACCAAAGCCCATAGGGAACATAGGTTGCATCACCCACAATTTGAGCGGGATACCTACATAGAAAATGAATGAAATTTTACCGTATATTGAATTATGTACATTTTAGTAAATATTATTTTTGAAACGTGTAGGTATCCAGTAACATTTAAAAATTACACCTAGTATTTAGATCCATATCCTATGGACCTAGATCCATATCCTATGGACCTAGATCCATATATTTGGAATACTTATTCAAATACATAAATACTCATTTTTTTTACGCATATTAATTTTTTCAATGAATTGCTACAAAATTTGACTAGCATCTTTTGCGGTCGTTATATAAAAACTCATATAGCTTTTTGTCTTAAACACAAGCAGCTTTTTAGCACGGTTGCAAGATGTGTTAAAATTAATTGATATAGCTTCAGACGATAAAACAGGAGAAGTTTGCCAATTTTTTGTTTTTTTAAGGTAGCCTCGTCAAAAATAGAATTATTTAGTTACATCCATTTATGTTGAAAAAAATTCAAAATATCCACCGATATGAAAACTTTTTTTCAGATTCAACACCTTTATTCGCCCTGCCTGTCTGTGGTCTGGTTCTAGCAAACCGGAATACATCGTGGGAGAGCACGGCATCGTTATTGGCTGGAGCTTTGACAAGTCAAACACAACGGCAGGCTTTCAAACAGGGGTGGCTTCTGGTAAAAAGGTGATCGATACCAGCATCCCTAAAATGGTAAAAGCACCCATTGTTAGTAGCGCAGACTGCTTTCGTGCCAATGCGCATTTTCGCAGTCTCTCTTCAAACCGAACTTTTTGCGCCGGAATTCATTTTGAGCCCCACCATGGGGACATCGAATTCTACACTGGTATATCGGGTGCTGGACTTTTGATCTTTAAAAACAACCGCTGGATGTTACGAGGAACGGTATCGGCGGCCCTTCCTGCGGAAAAATCGCAAGAGTCTCAAATTACTCACAGGCACTGTTGCGAGAACCAACTAATGATATATGCCGACGTGGGCAAGTTTCTCGACTGGATTACTGCATTCATTATTTAGCAGCCCTGCTAGAAAGACATTTAAGACGCTGTGATAGCCCATGGGAATAGCGATGCCAGGGTAAAGAACTTTGGATGGAATTTGAAATAATAATTTTTGTTTTTTGCCCCAAATGTAATATTTTTGATAATGAAAATATAAAAGTACATAATAGTTTAATCTATGTAAATATATACATATTGTAAACAGGAGCTCCTGTAAAGAAAGTTCCAAACTCGTTGTTCTTATCGTTCGGGGGAAAACAACATAGGGCCTTATAGGACCAAATATTAAGAGGATCCCACAATGCTAGTTGGAGCTCCAGTGAGTTCAATATTGAAATGAATTTTTTTTTTCTTAAATCTAGTCTTCAATCTAAGATACTAAAACTTCTTATCAGCTAGACCAACGCAATGCACGCTGACCGGCTACGTGACCCTTTGGTGTCAAGTTGCGGTGCATTGCTATATTAGGCAAAGAACCGCTCATAATTTATATTGTTTATTACTCTTTTTGTAAGAGTGAACATTTGAACCTTTATATTTTAAACTCTATTAACATTATGTTCAATCCTTGAGCATTTTAATTAAAGATTTTATATTTGATATTACCATCTTCTTATTTCATTTTTTCCTTCGATAATTACAATGTGCAGTGGACTGTATATATGTGTATTTTTTTTTCTAAATTGTTAATACATTTTTCTTTAATAGTTTTAATTATTTAATATTAACATTCTTTAATTACACAGGCCGACAATTTCCAACTTTTTTTTTCCTCCACGCATAATTTTACCAGCTCCATAACCTTTAGGCTCCCCTGAACCAAAGTCCAGAACAAACATAGGTTCTATCACCCACAGTTTCCGCGGTACACCTAAGAGAAGAAATTGATCAAATTTTACCATATATTGAATTATGTAGGCCGTGTAATGGCGATGACCATCATTGTTTCTAGTACATATCATTTTTGAAATATATGTGTACCAACTAAAATTAAAAAATGGTATCTAGCAGTTACCATATCTTTGGAATACGCATCCAAAGTTGAAATCTCCGATTTTCTACATTAAATTTTGGTCTTCTATGATTTTTTCCCAAACATTTTTCTATGGAAGATTTTTATTTTCTTATTGAAATCAGTAGATCATACCATGTTTTAATTTTGGATTTAAGGAAAAACTCGAAATAATTTTGTATAATTTATTATAGGTGGTTAAACAATATTTTCGTCAATTAAATTGGAGTTTTTAATCTCATATTTTCAAAAAGTCATGGCTGTCTACAATTTCTGTAAGCTTTTACAAAACAAGTTGAACAATACATACGTTTTGAACATAGAAACAGTTTTAGATAGCCATGACTTTTCAAGCCTCACTTGTCTTTTGCATTTTTATTGCGAGCAATAAAGTTCCTTTTTATTGTGTAAAAAGAAGAAAGAACGACTTTAGTCGAGTTTTCCAACCCGGTACTCAACTTTCCACAGAATCTTTATTTATTCTTTCAAAGAATAGATTTCACTAAACAGTTTAGTGGAATAAATTTGCTATAACTCTATCTCAAATAGTTAGCAAAGAAGACCGGCAAATAAGAATTAAAGAACAGACAGGCGCTTTATGAAAAAAACAAAGGGTTCTGAAAAAGCGTCCAATAGACTCTCCTTTCCAGGTCCAAAAAAGGGTACTTTGTCGCACTTTTTAATCTTAAGTCAAACATTTTTTTATTTAACCAGACTTACAGGTATTTGATGGCATAATCGGCGTTAACCTTTTAACACAGGCAGGTGTGACACTGTGCCTAGCATCTTATCAACTTAAATAGGGAATTGAACCGAAAAAGTTTCGCTTCACACCTGCGTTGACGTCAATTTCACAAGTACAGAAGCTCTACTTTAAGTAAGGGAAGAATTTATGTATAGTTAAACGCAACCGAAAGAGGGCCTTCTAAAAACCCAAACGAAACCCTACCATACAATACTTCGGTGGTAAAAAATTTAAAATGGCGGCTACAAGATGCACATTTCCATGGCCCCTGCGCGCGAAACATGGTGTCCAAATCTCAATCTCAAATCTCAATATCCATTACTGAGCCTGACCCCGAAGTACTGAAAAATCTCGATACGTCACCAAGTGTATTTTATCCTTTTTAAATCTTACTCTCATTAAGTGCGCCGTGGAAATATCCGTCCGCTACAAATATTCCTCCTTGGTTTACAAGGTGCCTAACAAAATTAAAAACAGACAAAGACAGGCTTTTAAATAAATATAAAAGAACCTGTAACAGCATAGATTTCTCAAGATACTTAATAGCTCGGCTAAATTTTACCGTGCATAACGCCGAATGTTATAAAAATTATATTCGCCGGTGTAAGATTCAGTTCACTCAGGATCCAAAGCAGTTTTATAACTTTGTAAACACGAAGCATAAACATGCATCTTTTCCTTCCCTACTTACGTATAAAAATTTATCAGCGACTTCAGATCAGGCCAATGCTGATTTAGTTGCAAAATTTTTCCAAACATCGTATTCACCTACTTAAACTTCAGATCAGCCATACGCTTACAACATTCAACCAACTAATCGTATATTTGTTCCATTTCTTTCTGAAAACAATATATTATTGGATCTTCAAAAGGTAAAGCCAGTTTATTCGCCAGGCCCCGACGGAATACCAGGCTGTGTGCTAAAATACTGTGCTAGGGCTCTGTGCAAACCTCTTCAAAAACTTTTCAACTTATCTTTGGAATCTTCGATTTTTCCATTTAAATGGAAGGAATCTTTCATAATTCCTCTGCATAAAAAGGGGAAAAAATCCGATGCTGCCAACTACAGAGGCATCTCAAAATTGTCAGCGATTCCAAAGTTATTCGAAAAATTAATAACTCCTCATTTGCAACACCTATGCTCATCACTAATTTCTCCATGTCAGCATGGTTTCATTAAGCGTCGCTCAACCACCACTAATTTATTGGAGTTGACATCCTTTGATTTAGATGGCTTCAAAATGGACTTCAAACTGATGTTATTTACACAGACTTTAGTAAAGCATTTGATTCAGTTAATCACTCACTCTTGTTGAGTAAACTAAATCTTTTGGGATTCTCAACCGACCTCATTACGTGGATCTCCAGCTATTTAAATGGAAGAACACTGAGAGTCTTATTTAAAATTCAATACTCCCGCTTAGTTCGTGCCACATCTGGAGTCCCTCAAGGAAGCCATCTTGGCCCATTACTATTCACTCTTTTTATAAATGACTTGTCCCCATCCTTAACGAACTGGTACTAACTGGTACTGCGCTGGTACTAATGTACGCAGACGATGTTAAGCTTTGTCTGCAATATAAGTTCCCGTCTGCCCAAAACAGACTCCAGTCCGATCTCGATAATTTTCAAAAATGGTATTTAGCTAATGACTTAACACTTAATGGATCCAAATGCAAACTTATGTCTTTTTATCGTACTAGTCCCCACCAGGCTTCCTACTATCTCTCTGGGGTTGTCTTAGAAAAATTAACTCAGGCTAATGATCTTGGTGTCCTTTTAGACATAAAATTTAAATTTTCCGACCATATTTCTTCAATGGTTAATAAGGCTAAAGGTGTTCTCGGTTTTTTTAAAAGATGGGCTAAAGAATTTAACGACCCTTATATTACTAAAAGCTTATTTATATCCTTGGTCCGTCTCGTACTGGAGTACGGTTCATGTGTTTGGTGTCCCCAATACGGTGTTCATCAAGAGCGCATAGAATCCGTACAAAAGAACTTCTTATTATGTGCTCTTAGAGACTTAACTGGGACGCAAATCTTCACCTACCTTCGTATAATAGTAGACTTCGTATAAATCGTAGAACAACCCCGCATTGTCGTTTTCCTACACAACCTTATTAATGGTGATGTAGATAGCCAGCACTTACTAACACGCTTACAGTTTAACGTTCCGAATAGAAGGACCAGAAACTTTAGTCCTTTATTCTTAAGCCATTGTTGATCGACATATTCACAGCATGATCCCCTTAGGATTTTATGTTCGAACTAAAATGGTCTGTATCATATTATTTCTATTTCATCCCTGTCAAATATGCAGTAAGAACCGTGCGAAAAAAAAAAAAAATTGACCATATCAACCAGCAATCCCAAAAAGATGTCAATACTTCGTTTTCCACAACAAATTTAGAAATTCAACAATTTATTGGCATTCTATTTTAGATGTCAGTTTTTCGCTACCCAAATGTTCATCACTGTGGACGGAAGTCCACGAGGTGACGACCTGCATGCCTAGGCGTGCGCGAGGAAACTCTATATATAGCCGAAGAATTAAAAATTTTCTGTAGGCAACCGATATAAATGAATGATATACCAATCGAAAGGTATTGTTTTAATTAGATAATTTTTCAAATAGAAAAAGAGCTGTAAAAATCAAATTTCTTGAATAACTTCTGAAGGAAATGTCGAAATGGTCGGTTGAGGTACCAATCTTGAGGTACCAAAGAAAAACAAGAAAGGAAAGCTTACTTCGGGCGAAGCCTATGTTGATATACCCATGCAGTTGTGCCATTTCCGATCGTTCAGTTATATGGCGGCTATTGGATAAAGACATCCGATTCTTATGAAATTTGGCAAATCAGATTATTTTGTCCAAAATAGAATCTGTACCAAGTCCCATCTTTCTAACTTAAAAAACACCGAAGTTATGCCAATTCCGATCGTTCTTATGAAATGTCGGCCGATCCTTATGAAATGTTGTACATAAGATATTTAGGTATGACATGTGTGAAAAGTCTCAACCCTCTAACTTAAAAAACACCAAAGTTATGACATTTCCGATCAATCAGTTATATGGCAGCTATAGGATATAGTCGTCCGATCCCGGCTGTTCCGACTTATATACTGCCTGCAAAGGAATGAAGGGTGTGTTCAAAGTTTCAACTTGATAGCTTTAAAACTGAGAGACTAGTTAGCATAGAAACGGACAGACGAACGTGCTCATATCGACTCAGGAGGTGATCCTGATCAAGAATATATATACTTTATAGGGTCGGAGATGTCTCCTTCACTGCGTTGCACACTTTTGACCAAAATTATAATACCCTCTGCAAGGGTATAAAAATTACAAAGAAATTACAATGACAATTTACCAATCATGTGCCATTTTCATTGTCAATTTCATGAATATCATTTCCTAATGTCGTGATAATTGGGTTATGGTAACTAAAGTGCGAGATATATACGTGAGCACTTAAATCCTTAATGAATCGTGCAAAAACTGCATCGATTGTTGTCCCGTGTCTAGTCGTGCTAGTGTTCCTATCATTAACAATATCCAAATTGAGTGTGTTTTTGAAAAAGTTCAATAACTCTACAGATTCTTCCCTCGCGAAATTAACATTAAAATCTCCCGAAACGATCATAGGAATTTCGTGATAATTCTTATTCAATAGCCTCGAACCACCCTCTGTATATGGCAGAAGCACATGGTGGATAAAATCTTTGATATCAGTAATCGATTTACCTGGTGAGATATAAATCGACACCATAATAATTGTTTTCCCATTAGCCAGAGAGCATTATGAGGCGTGGCGCAGTTCGCTGGTGTCTGAGAGAGAGGAAAGAAGAGAAGAGAGACAACGTTCGTGAGCGGCTCCCCCACCTCAACAAGCGCATATGGTGAGAGAGGGACAGTGAACGGTGAGCGGTGGTGGGGGTACTCGCATTTTCGTGTCGATCCTGACTCGGTTTTACTCCGTCCCCGAAAATCCATTACGCGCCTAAAGAAGTTTCACTTCAATAAAGAAAAAATCAATAAAAAAGATTCGCTAGGTCTGTAGTGACTACATTATTAAAACAAAAAAAAAGAAAGAGAAAATATTTAAATTTCTTTTTTTTCTCCGTTTCCAAAAAATTTTTTTTAAACTTGTTAAACATATCGTTCAAGTGAAATAAAAAATTAATACAATAAAGAAATACAAGATTTAAAGAAATATATTTTTCCTTTTTTTATGAAACCTGAGTGTGCAAAAATAAATTTTTCTCCGAAATTCGAGTACGAATAAAAACATTTGCGCAGCCAACTCATTTTTATGATTCATAAAAAGTACACTGGGAATTATTTTTCTTAGTAAAAAACTACATAATAGATAAATACATTAAATTTTTTGTTTTTATGAAACAAAATATTACAAATTATATGAAAACCCGCAGCAGTTTTTATTGTTGATTTTGACCCATGTCCACGGGAAATTACGTGTCGTCAGACGAAGAAATTTTGGAAGAGAATAGGAAATCTCGGGGGTCAGGAGCTCCCCAAGAGGACTATTATCAATCGACCAGTAGGACCAACACCCTTGTTCGAAAGAGTGCCTTTGAAACTGGAACCTCTGAATTTTCCAGTCAGAAAATAGAAATGTCTCAAGAGCAGCTTCTAGCCATCGAGAACGCCATGAAAGGCGCACTTGAAAGGCAACAGCAAGAATTTGATGAGAAGGTAGCCACATTGATGGCAGAAATAAACTCATTAAAAATTAAACCTCCAGATATCAAAACGTATCAGGAGATTAGAATTGTACCGGGGGTAGAATGTACCGAACCGCTGGATATAGTAAAATCCGTCCCGGAATTCGAAGGGAAACAGGAGAATTACGTCTCCTGGAGGCAGGCTGCCACAGCAGCATTCAGGGTATTCGAGCCTTACGAAGGCAGCAGTCGATTCTATCAAGCAGTCGCAATCCTCAGAAACAAAATAAGAGGACCAGCGTCCGCTGCATTGTCTTCATATAATACAGTGTTAAATTTCCACGCCATATTGGCACGTTTAGATTTCACGTATGCGGACAAAACTCCGACACACGTAATTCAACAAAAATTAAGTTTGTTAAGGCAAGGTGATTTACCCTTACTTAAATACTATGATGAAGTAGAACGGAAGCTAACGCTTTTGACAAATAAAATTATTATGACCCATGACGCTAACGCAGCAGCCGTTTTGAACCAAAAATTCAGGAACGACGCCCTGCATGCGTTCATATCCGGCCTAAAAAAATCATTAAAAATGGCCGTATTTCCCGCGCAACCACAAGATTTGCCATCGGCATTGGCTTTGGCCCAAGAAGCCGAATCGAGCAACGAAAGAAGTATTTTTGCGGCTAGTTTTGCTCGCCACAGCGAGGAAAAAGTGGGTAAACCAAACAACCAGCGACAAGCGAGCTGGAAGAATTGGCCCGCAGACCAGGAACAAAGTCGAAATTTGGGGGCAATACAAAAAACCCCTTACTTTGCCAGACCTCAAAAAGGAGGCAATAACCAACCCGGTTCTTTTAAACAAAAACCATACAGTAATACGGGAAACGCCCAGAAATAGCCAAGAGCGGAGCCCATGGAGGTAGATTCCTTATCCCGTTTTAGACAGCCTTCGGCATGGGTAGCAAACAGGGCAATCGACAAGGACCCAACAGAAAATCAACTTCATGCCCGAGGAGCAGTCCGGTGAAGAAGACTATGATTCCGTTGCGCAGGCATGCGCCACAGAAATAGAAGATGACCTGGACGCCGAAGACTCTATTAATTTTTTAGGGTAAAGTCCCTGCTCCCGTAAATTACACGTACGCTAGCAGGAAGAGAAATAAAGCTTTTAATCGATACAGGTACCTCAAAAAATTATATTACTCCACTCCCGGGGCTGAAAGGCGTCGTGGCTGTGGACACCCCTTTTAACGTAAAGTCAATCCACGGCTATACAAAAATAGAGAAGAAATGTTTTGCTTCCATATTTAATGTTAAATCCCCATTTTTTATTCTCAAAGTCCTAAAGGATTTTGACGGTATTATCGGTCTCGACTTGCTTAAACAAGTGAATGCGAAACTCGATTTTACTGCAAATACTTTCCACACTAATAATGAATCCGAAAAGATCCAGTTCGCTAAGGCAGAAAATGTCAACTTTTTCAAAATAGATGACGAGGACGTTCCCCTCGCAGTAAAAACCGCTTTTGACAAAATGATAAGGGAAAATTACAACGCCTTCGCTGATCCAGACGAAGCACTTCCTTTCAATATAAATGCTTTTGCTACAATCAAAACAGATGGGGAACCGGTGTACTCAAAGTCGTACCTGCACCCCATGGGTGTAACCAAGTTCGTCAACGCAGAGGTTAAACAACTTCTAGCGGACAGCGTAATAAGGCCATCCAAGTCTCCTTATAATAATCCAACGTGGGTTGTTGACAAAAAAGGAACTGACCAGAACGGGGCCAAGAAGAAGCGACTCGTTATCGATTTTAGGAAACTAAATGAAAAAACCGTAGACGATAGATACCCTATCCCTGCGATTACGACAATATTGTCGAACCTGGGCGAGTCAAAGTTTTTCACAACACTCGACCTTAAATCCGGCTTCCACCAAATAAAGCTGGCAGAGAAAGACCGACAAAAAACAGCTTTCTCAATAAACAATGGTAAATTCGAATTCTGTAGATTGCCATTCGGACTAAAGAATGCTCCGAGTATCTTCCAAAGAGCTATCGATGATGTCCTACGAGATGGAATTTCAAAGATATGCTATGTTTATGTAGACGATGTCATAATATACTCAAAGACGAAAGAGGACCATCTTAATGACATAAGATGGGTTCTAGGAAAACTTTCCGAAGCATACCTGCTTGAGAGTATCTCAAAAAAAAATCAAAGTTCTTCAAAAAGAGCGCTGAATACTTGGGATTCATAGTGACACAAGGGGGCTTGCGGACATCACCCGAAAAGGTCAAGGCCATCAAGGAATTTCCCCAACCAAAGACCCTTTTCGAGCTGAGATCTTTTATTGGGTTAGCAAGCTACTATAGATGTTTTATTAAGAATTTTGCAACAATTGCTAGGCCTCTTACTAACATTCTTAAGGGCGAAAACGGTAAGACAAGTAAATACCAATCAAGAAAAATAAACATTGAAATGAACAAGGAACAGATGGAAATATTCTGCAGACTAAGGGAAATCTTAGCATCAGAAGATGTTTTACTTTCCTACCCAGACTATAAGAAACCGTTCGATCTAACAACGGACGCGTCAGGTTTTGGTCTAGGGGCGGTTCTATCGCAGGCTGGTCGCCCAATTACAATGATATCACGCACTCTGCGTGATAACGAAAAGAACTATGCAACCAACGAACGAGAACTCCTCGCCATAGTCTGGGCACTACAAAAACTCCGCAATTATTTGTATGGAGTAAAAAACTTACAGATCTTTACCGACCACCAGCCACTCACTTACGCCGTCTCTGATAAAAATCCTAACGCTAAACTAAAGCGCTGGAAAGAAATCATTGACGACCACGGGGCAAAGGTGATTTATACACCCGGCAAAGAAAACTTTGTCGCTGACGCGTTGTCCCGTTGCCAAAACATTAACGTTTTAGAGGAAGAACAGGACTTCGATATGGCTACCATACATAGCGAGGAATCGCTAACTTACACCATAGCCACAACGGACACCCCGGTTAACTGTTTCAGGAATCAAATAATAATTGAAGAAAGCAACAGCTCATCCGTAGACACGTTCATTCTGTTTAAAAGCAAAGTTAGACACATAGTTAAAATAAATGACCGCGGTAACCTACTAAATACCTTGCAAGAGGTGGTTAACGCCGAAGTGGTAAACGCAATATATTGCTCCCTACCAATCCTGGCATTTATTCAACACGAACTCGTGGAGCTATTCCTGAACACTACGTTCAGACATTCAAAATGCTTTGTACAGGACATAACGGACGGAACCGAACAGAGAGAGATCATGGTAACTGAACACAATAGAGCGCATCGAGCAGCCCAGGAGAATGTGAAACAAGTCCTAAGGGACTATTTTTTTCCAAAAATGTTCCGGCTGGCAACAGATGTGGCATCAAACTGCAAAATCTGTTCCATGGCAAAGTACAAACGCCACCCATCCAAACAGGCAATAGCACAAACACCTATAGGTGGTAGGGTAGGTAGAAGTAGGTCTATAGGGGAAATCCTCCACATTGACATTTTTTCCACAGACGGAATTATTTTCCTTACGTGTGTGGACAAATTCTCGAAATTCGCCACAGTACAGGTGATCGCGTCAAGAGCTATTGTGGACGTAAAAACTCCAATAATGCAAATAGCGAATTTTTTTCCAAAAGCGAAAACGATCTACTGCGATAACGAGAAATCCTTAAATTCCGAGACCATAAAATCCATTCTCCTGAACAACTATAACATTACCATTTCTAACGCCCCACCTCTACACAGCACCTCAAACGGCCAGGTAGAGAGATTCCATAGCACCCTAGCTGAAATAGCACGATGTTTGAAGCTAGAAAAAAATCTAATTGACACCACTGAGATAATTCTTCTTGCAACCAATAAATATAATAAATCCATTCACTCGGTGACTAACGAAAAACCCATAGACGTTTTACACCCAAAACCCGCAGAATTCGAGGCTGAAATTAGCAAAAAAGTTCAACAAGCTCAGGAGAAAACCCTCGAACACGTAAACAAAGATACGACCCATAAAACTTACCAAGTGGGCGATAAGGTTTTCCTGAAAGCAAACAAACGCCTGGGGAATAAGCTTACACCACTGTGCTCGGAAGAGGTTATTGATGCAGACCTGGGGACCACGGTCCATATTAAAGAGAGGGTGGTCCACAAGGATAATCTACGTTAATCGTCCTCACAAATTTTTGACCTACCCCCTTGTTCTTTCTTTATTCTTTCTAGGTTACAGAAATATTTCTTAATTTTCATACTAACGTCTGTTAAGACGGACGCGACATTAAAACTAAACGATTACACGAACGCGGACTATATCCCGATAGAAGACAATGACATTGTAATCTGGGAGAATTACGGATACCTACAGCACGCAACGAACATGACGACCTACGAAGACTACGCAGACCAGACAGAAGCAATGACGAAGACATTCACAGATGACCACAGAATACCGGTTATAGCAACGGACCTTTGACATATTCGCAAGTTGGTGACCACCCTTAAGTTCCATCATGGGGCTTCTAGAAGTATCAATCTAATTGGTACAGCTCTCAAGGTTATTGCAGGTACGCCTGACTTTAATGATTGGGAGCAGGTAAGATTTAATCAGGACAGGTTAATGAGGGCAGATGAAGGTCAGACAGAATTAAATATAAAATTTCAAGAACGTCTAAATGAGCTCGCTAACGCAATGAATCAGATTCAGAAATACGAAACAAATAAAGAAACACTCTTGTTGGAAATCATTTTAGCCAAGAATAGAATCATCATTACAGACCTAGAAAACATCCTTATGGGCCTAACCCTAGCAAAATAATATTTAATTTAAGCCCAGCTATTCTAGATGGTGCCGATGTAAGCGAATTCAGAGACAAACAGCCTATTAATATTTATATTACTTTGGTAGAAATATTAGAAGTATCTAGCATAAGTGTTTTTCAAAATTTTGACATTCTGCACTTTCTCATTAAATTTCCTAATCCTAAGCTCGTATGTAAGAAAATAACAATCTACCCGGTTCAACGCCATAATAGAATCCTGAACTTCGAGAGCGGGAATTTAGTTGCCAAATGCCCAACGCGAAACCTCAATATCGGCGACTGCAAGACAACGGTAGGTGCCGCCTTCTGCAAGGAACTAAAGAACGGCACATGTGCCCAACAGATAGTCTCTGGGGCCACCGCGCACTGCTCCACGCTCCCAGGTCATCTAGATCCAATCACCATTGTGGACCACGGAACCCTCATCATCAACGATGCGAACGTAACGGTGACCGATGACCAAGGCCGGGAACAAAAGGTGTCCGGAACCTACCTGTTAGCGTACTCCAACAAGGTGGCGCTCAACGGAACCTGGTTCATAAACCAGCTGGGCAGCTCACTGAAAAAACCTGCCGTATCGGCTATGACAATAGTAAACGTCACTGCTCACTACAACCGGCTCAGCCTCCCATTTCTTCATGAGCTTAGCCTAAGTAACCTACACCACATCGGGGCCCTCAGAGAAAGACTGTCATCGGGAACCCGTCTCAACATTTGCCTTTTTCTTCTGGCTGCCCTTTCCCTATGCTCAATCCTGTGGACCGCAAAATATCACCTGAAGGCCAATCGCCGCAGGAAATCGAGGGCCGACGACGTTGTAGAACGAGTAGATCCTCGGGACGACGACCATTTAAAGGAGGGAGGAGTTAACACGCGCAGGCAGAATTTAGGAAAAGTGCCAAATTGCACACCGGATACGGTGGCCCGCACGCGTAACGAGAGAGGTGCTGACCACGCATTCCAAGGGCAACTGTCCGCGGACCGGCTCGGGCACTTGCGCAACAAGTGATCGTTGCTGGCCGGATACGGAATGCTGACACTGCAACTGGGCAACTGCGCCGCAGCCCAACGAAGGCTTCGAAGTACAGCCCGGGTAGTATTCTAATTTAGTCTTAAGCAGAACTCCGCAGCCTTAGCTCGCGTTATATTTTATATTATATTTGTCAGTAGCATAACCCTAACGGGCTTGAGCGAAACAAAATAATCAATAAATAAATAATATTAAAAACTACAGCACAACCATTTATTACTAACTTATACAAAAAAACAACTGATATCATATAAAATAAAAGGGTGTGTCAAGCCTACGCAAGACAGAAGTGAAACTTCTAGTATTCCTTTCTCTCTATTTTCATTTCATCATCTCTATTTTCTCTCTTAGGTTAGTTTGAAAATTAGAGGTTAAATAATTCAACGACGAAGCATGAATTTGCTTTTTCTAATATTTTCTTATAGATGAATGACGTTCGATTAATGTATAGTTCCAAAAATTTTCAATTTATTCACAAGTATACAATATTACATAAATAACAATATTACAATTAACAAGAAAGGAAAGCTAACTTCGGGCGGAGCCGAAGTTTATATACCCTTGCAGTTCAGTCGCAGTCCGCTAGGTGGAGCCACGCATCTTATATTATTAGATATGTAGCGGATCGTATATAGTCGGCCGATCCTTATGAAATTTGGCAAATGAGATTGTTTTTGCCAAAATAGAATCTGTACCAAATCCCATCTTTCTAACTTAAAAAACTCCAAAGTTCTGCCAATTTCGATCGTTCTATGACAGCTATAGGTTATAGTCGGCCGATCCTTATGAAATTTGGTACACAAGATATTTTGGTCAAATATAACATGTGTGGAAAGTCCCAACCCTCTAACTTAAAAAACACCAAGGTTATGGCATTTCCGATCAATCAGTTATATGGCAGCTATAGGATATAGTCGACCGATCCCGGCCGTTCCGACTTATATACTGCCTGCAAAGGAAAGAAGGGTGTGTGCAAAGTTTCAACTCGATAGCTTTGAAACTGAGAGACTAGTTTGCGTAGAAACGGACAGACGGACAGACGGACATGCTCATATCGACTCAGGAGCTGATCCTGATCAAGAATATGTATACTTTATAGGGTCGGAGATGTCTCCTTCACTGCGTTGCACACTTTTGACCGAAATTATAATACCCTCTGCAAGGGTATAAAAATTACAAAGAAATTACAATGACAATTTACCAATCATGTGCCATTTTCATTGTCAATTTCATGAATATCATTTCCTAATGTCGTGATAATTGGGTTATGGTAACTAAAGTGCGAGATATATACGTGAGCACTTAAATCCTTAATGAATCGTGCAAAAACTGCATCGATTGTTGTCCCGTGTCTAGTCGTGCTAGTGTTCCTATCATTAACAATATCCAAATTGAGTGTGTTTTTGAAAAAGTTCAATCACGCAGTTCGCTGGTGTCTGAGAGAGAGGAAAGAAGAGAAGAGAGACAACGTTCGTGAGCGGCTCCCCCACCTCAACAAGCGCATATGGTGAGAGAGGGACAGTGAACGGTGAGCGGTGGTGGGGGTACTCGCATTTTCGTGTCGATCCTGACTCGGTTTTACTCCGTCCCCGAAAATCCATTACGCGCCTAAAGAAGTTTCACTTCAAAAACCTCTTGACGAGGTAAAGTACCGGTGACGAACCTGCATGCGAAACCCAAAATACCTGATATAAATTTTAGTGACGAAAATACGCTATATATGTAGGTGTACAAAATTGCATATAAAATATATTCTTGTTCGGCACGTACAAGAAAAACAAACAAAAAATCAGTCACGTGCCGAACAAGAATATTTTTTATATACAATTTTGTACATCTACATATATAGCGTATTTTCGTCAATAAAATTGATATCAGATATTTTGGGTTTCGCACCTACATATTGTAACGGCGCCTGAAGCGACTTAGGCATAAAGAAAAACAAAAAATAAAATTTGAACTTAGCCCGCGAAAAAATAAACAAAACAAAAATATCCCATTTTTGGCAAGAGTTACCACCTAGGCAAATCATCGGCCAGCTGATCAAAAGTGGATCAAGACTGGTCTGTCTAAAAGGGACAGGAAATGGCGCGGGCGAGGGCAGACCTTCTTTTGAAGTTTGGACCTACCGCAAGTCGGACGTGTTAAGGCCCGTGCCTGGAGCCAAAGTGCAACACGTGGAACACGTGATCAGCGCCGGAGGAGAGGGCGCTAGGAATTCGGAGAAAAGAAGAACCCGACGAACGGGGCCACGTTTTCCCGCAACCCCGAAGAGAACCTCTCGAGGGAAACTTTGGAAAAACGAGCCCCATCACTGGAAAGCCTCCCGGAGTCCCGCACGTGTAGAGCGGGAGAGCGAGAGAGAGAAACGACAACGTGGGACCGCTGAGCCCAGACGTAGAAGGTGGAACAACGGAGGGAAGAGAATCGGAAAACACCGTTGGGAAGCTCGGACTAAGGAACAGCAGAATTACCACGTGTTCGCGCAAAAGAGAATCGAAAAGTTGAAAGCAAATGGAGTTTTGGTGAAAAAACCAAAGAAGAAACAGAAAAATGAAAAGAGACCACGTGTTGAAGAGGCGAAAAAGCTGAAATCAAAATGGTGAAGAAGAACTTTGAAGAAATCACACTGAGGAAAAAATGAAAGTTGAAAAATGTGAAGTTTAAAGCAAAGAAGCGAAAATGTAGAAAAATGAAAGAAAGAGAAATCAAACAGATTTAATAAAATTTAAGCCATGATCATTAATGAGGGAAATGTATTATTTTCTATTTTTTTATTTTTATTTTTATTTTTAATTTTGAATAATTGAGATCAAGTGCTCCAATGAAGAAGAGAAGGAGGAAAGAAAAGGAAAAGAAGTGCAGAAATGACCAGAAGGAAGTGTGTGTCGGAAAAGAAGAGAGGAAAGAAGGGCGAAAGCAATAAGTGAAGTTTTGTTTGCCATTGATTGAAGTGAAAGGGAAAGCAAAGAGAAGCACAGTGGTACTAATCAGAGTTTTGAGTATAAAAAAAAAAAAAATGAAATGTGATTAAATTTTTGCTTTTTATTATTTATCTTGATTAAAGCAAAGAAGAAGAAGAAAGTGAATAAAACTTAGAATAAAAAATAAAATAAAAATACTAATGGAAAATTTCTAAAAAAAATACATAAACAAAATCTTAAACCCTAATCCACGCCAACAGCCACCAACGCCAAGGGGTCGACCTTTTCGCCGAGGAAAGCATGTAAGTCGGAAATTTTCCATTGTGAATTAAAAAACGAAGTTATTAAATTGAAAATTTATTAGCCATGCGCAAAATTTTATTTATTATGAATTTATATGTCTGGTTTTCCCCCTTTTTTCCCACTGTACACACAACCTTAGACAGAAAACAAAGAAAAATTTGAAAGAAAAGAAAAATTTGAATAAATGAATTTCCCTAAACTATAAATACACATGCAGCACAAAATTATTAGAAAAAGTAAAATTATATTAATAATCAAACTAAATAAACAAATAGGTTAGGACTTTCAATAGGATTAGTCATTTTCTCTACTACATTGTTAAAAATACTAGGATTAATTTAACTATGTCAATTAAGAACTATAAATAAAAGATTATGAATAAAATGTCTCTGTAAATTTAAACGACTAACTTCGCAAATGAATCCTCGGGTGTAGCGGGGGAAAAAGGGGCCTCGAGAGTCACACTCTTCTGCCTGTGGCCAAGGTAGGGTTGGGGAAATGGAAAAAGGACACACCACCAGCAGTGATCCTTCATAGATTTTCTCGAATCAAACTTCTGTCCTTAAGACAGGACGTTTTAAATTTTGAATTTTAGTTTAATTTGACGATCGTAAATACCGGCTCTGATCTCTAGCGGAGATTTACACTTCTCTCTGTCGCAGCACGCAACCTTTCTTATACCGCTAAATTACTATTATCCTACGTTGCAACTGCTGAAGGACCTGTCCCAGCAAGACCACCACCCCCCAAGCCAACGAGCTAGAGCCGGACCCTTTCAGCGTGCCCGCGAGCGTAGGTCCTTCCACTGTCCCTACAAACGTTGCACGTTACAGTAATAATACTATATTATTAGATAATAATAATTTAGAAAATAAGTGGCGCCCAACGTGGGGCCTTCTTAAGGAAAAAAATAAGGATAACTTCCACAGAAACTCAACGGTCATTAAGTTCAAAATCTTCATTACTTTTCTATTTTAATTTTCAACAAACTTTCTCAATTCACAAATTTGCATCTCTTGACTTTGAATTGTTCGACAAACCGATGTCAGAAGACTCTGGAGCTCTGAAGGTCCGAACTTCATTTCAGGAGCAGAGATTTGCCCCTCTGTCATCTGTCATGGAACTCAGTGCAAGGATCACAGGGTACTACAAACTTCGGGTTTGTCTCTGACCTGTTGCTGAGGTACCATCCTAATCAAGTTAGAAATTTGCTAGTGGCTCACATTAATGGAAAATAGAGACGTTCTAACAGAGAGACGTCCTAACCGCGTGTGACTACTGGGAAAGTCTAATTTCCCTTCTTTTCTGAGAAGTTAAACATTTTGCTTGTGATGCATCAGGAAAACTTCATAGATCGGTTCTACATCGTATTGAGGCCGATGCAACATAAATGAAGGATTTACTACTCTCCCTAAACAGCTCAGCCGCCTAGAAACCTTAAGTTTTCTGGGCCTATGTCTTAAAAAAAATCTTTTGAGAGATTCGATTAAATTAAATTTCTCCCGATATCAGAAGCGAAGTTCAGTTAGTTTGTCGTATCATTTTGCATTTTTTTTTGCGGATTTAACATAGGTTTAGGATAGATCAATAGGTAATAGGGAAGAAAATAACATTTTTACAAATAATAAACATCACTTAGTCATGATGGGATTAGATCGATCGCCCGACTGTGGCTCTCAAGAAGCACAAAAACTAATTTGCCAACTTTGCAAAACAGAAATCAAATCCGCAGTCGAAATTTTTGAAACAACTTGTCAACACGAGTTCCACAAAAAATGCATCAATGTGCATTTTAAGAAAAGCGACAACTGTCCTGTATGTAAGAGTATCTGTAGGCCACCAGTCGAAGGTCTTCAAACGCGATCTCAATCAAGAGTCCGTCAGACGGAGGGTAGTCAAGAAAGGACACCTTCTGACGACATCCCTAGCACTTCCCGAAACACCGAGACAGCTAACCTGAGGAGCAACGATCCGAACAGCATGGAAAGTGCCATAACACTTCTAGCTATGGAAAGGAGGCTGCTCACCATATTGATGGAGAAGATGGCCGAACTGGTGCAAACGTCCGTGTTAGACAGTATGGAAAGATTAATAGCAACGCCTGAGATTGATAGCAACCGAACATAGAGGAAACAACGGCTCCTACCACAATACCGACGATGCCAGCGGGATGCGCAATGTCACCCCAACGAAGAACAATATCCGATCTAGGGATACGACCAGACAAAGTTGGACATATCCTAAATGGGTGGAAGCTCAAGTTCTCCGGAACCGGCGTACCGATAGACGACTTTATCTACCGTGTGGAGGCACTGACTCATCAGACGCTGGATGGGAATTTCGCGGTGCTGTGCCGCAACGTCAGTGTGTTATTTGAAGGAAAGGCCACGGAATTCTATTGGCGATATCACAAGTCCGTAGCTGAAGTCCGATGGGTTCGGTTATGTTCAGCACTCCGTTTACAATTCCGTCAGAATCGGAACGACGTCGATGTAGAGGAGTTGATAAGAAATAGGAAGCAGAAGCCAAACGAATCTTTTGACGCATTCTACGAAAGTGTAAACGTAATGATTGATCAATTACAAACGCCTTGGTCCACTCGCAAGTTAGTTCGTATTCTTAAAAATAATTTGCGACCAGAAATACGTCACGAAATCCTGAATGTCGAGGCGGTAACGGTCCAGCAGCTTAGAGAGATCTTTCGACGCCGAGAGGCTTTCCTGGAAGATGTCAAACGATCACATGGTTATAGTAGAGTGACTCCATTCCGGCGGGAAGTCGCGGAATTAATCGACGAACCTGGTGCGGAAAGCAGCTCTGAAGTTGGAATTGAGGCAGATATCGAAGCACTCGCCCTGGTATGCTGGAATTGCCACCTCGAAGGACACCGATATCAAGACTGTCTGGAAGAAAACCAGTGTTTTGTTACGGCTGTGGAGCAGCCAACACCTACAAACCCAACTGCACGAGGTGCTCAAAAAACTCGGCGTACAGACCGAGGACATCGAATGCCGCCCACAACCAGTCGACAATGACAGAGTAAATAGGAAAGAGCCAAGAGCTTTTCCTAAACCCACACCAGAGAAGACAAAATTTACCCAAGATGACAAAGCTAGAGAGGTTACCTGAGCCTCCCATTCATTTGAGAAAGGATCGTAGTTCGAGAAGGATTAAAACATATTGGGAGAACATCCAAAAGTGTAAGAGCGGATTGAGACACATATGCTCCGCTCCTTCTAGTACAAGAGATCTTCGTCCGTTTTTGCCAATCCAACTATTAGATCGCACCATTTATGGACTTCTTGATTCAGGAGCTTCGATAAGCTGTATCGGGGATAAGCTAGCAGCGGAAGTAATGGAGATGAAGAACACCTACAAGTCGGTGAACGTCAATGCCAAAACCGCAGATGGAAGATCACAACGGATAACTGGCAAACTGGCAACCATCGTTGATTACAACAACATCCGCAAACCGATAGAGTTGTACATAGTCCCGTCGCTCAAGCAAGATCTATACATAGGGATCGATTTTTGGAAGGGATACGATCTTTTGCCTAGGAGTTTGCAAGTAGGCGAGGTTGACACAAAAGAGGATCACCATGACTTGACTGAAGACCAAAATTTACAACTCAACATTGCTATTAACTGTTTCCCCTCGTTTACACAAGAAGGTTTAGGGAAGACTCACTTATTAAAGCACACCATCGATGTAGGGGATGCCAAGCCTATTAAGCAAAGGCACTTCCCTGTTTCTCCGGCCGTGGAGAAAAATATGTATGTGGAGATCGATCGCATGCTACGGCTAGGAGTGATCGAAGAGTCAGAGAGCGCCTGGTCTTCACCGATAGTTATGGTCACAAAGCCAGGTAAAGTGAGACTTTGTTTAGACTGTCGTAAGGTCAACAGTCACACACTAAAGGATGCTTACCCACTTCCTCAAATCAGTGGGATATTGAGTAGGCTACCAAAAGCCAAATACATCACAAGTTTGGATTTGAAGGATGCTTATTGGCAGGTCCCGCTCGATGTCGAATCCCGTGACAAGACTGCTTTCACCGTCCCAGGACGACCATTGTATCAGTTCACGGTTATGCCTTTCGGATTATGCAACGCAACAAGCACCATGTCCCGACTTATGGACAAGGTGGTCCCTGCGCATCTGAAGGATAGAGTATTTATTTACTTGGATGACTTGTTAGTGGTCTCACCGAGTTTTGAGAGTCACTTAGAAGTATTAAAGGAGATAGCACATCATTTAAAACGAGCAGGGTTGACAATCAATGTATCTAAGAGTCATTTTTGCAAGAGAAGAGTCAAATACCTGGGGCACATCATTGGGGATGGGGGAATACGAACAGATCCCGAGAAAGTCAAAGCCATCACAGACTTTCCTATTCCCAAAACCTTGCGCGCTTTGCGAAGTTTTATGGGCCTATGTAGCTGGTACAGGAAGTTTGTGTCAAACTTTGCAGCGCTGACTGCTCCCCTAACCGATTTAATGACAACGAAGCGAAGATTCAGCCTGACTAAGGAAGCACTAAAAGCTTTCGAAGTACTAAAACGACGGCTTTGCGAGGCGCCTGTATTATGCAACCCGGATTTCAACAAGCCGTTCGCCATTCATTGCGACGCTAGCAAAACTGGCGTTGGAGCGGTGCTAGTTCAGGAGACGGACGAGGGGGATGAAAGACCAGTGGCATTCGTTTCGAAAAAGTTGAATAAAGCCCAACGAAACTACACAGTGACTGAGCAGGAGTGCCTGGCCGCTATCGTAGCTCTCAAACAGTACAGAGCATATGTCGAGGGACACCCCTTCAAAATAGTCACCGACCACGCCTCCCTCAAATGGCTGATGTCGAATAGGGACTTAAGTTCGCGGCTAGGGAGATGGGCTATAGCTTCACAACGGTTTCAGTTTAGCATCGAACATAGAAAAGGGTCGTTACACATTGTTCCAGACTCTCTGTCACGCGTGAATGAAGATGAGGTCGCAGCTATAGATTTACAAGAAGGTTTGTTAGTCGATCTGAAATCGGAACACTTTTCGTCAACTGAATACAAGGATCTTGTAGCCAGGGTGTCGGCCAATAAAAGAAACTTTCCCGATCTTAAAATACAAGATGGATACGTGTATAGAAAGATGTGTCATCTGACTGGAGAACAGGTTCACGATACCTACGCTTGGAAACTGTGGATACCACGAGAGATGGTACCAGAAGTTCTTGCCCAAGCACATCACAGTCCTTTAGCTTCCCACTGCGGAATACATAAGACGTTGGAACGTTTGAGAAGATGTCTGGCCTTGCTTAGTGCCTGACGTGAAAGCCTATATCAATGCTTGTGAGATGTGCAAAGTTATTAAAGCCCCTAACCATGTGATGAGGCCACCACTAGGAAAAGCAGTTGAAACGACCAGATTCTTCCAGCGACTTTTTATCGATTTCCTTGGTCCGTACCCCCGCTCGAGAGATGGAAACATCGGGATATTTATC
Source organism: Drosophila pandora (assembly GCA_021223865.1). Lineage (NCBI taxonomy): Eukaryota > Metazoa > Arthropoda > Insecta > Diptera > Drosophilidae > Drosophila > Drosophila pandora. The sequence continues at coordinate 54,891 of JAJJHT010023778.1, read as the reverse complement.
GTCTTGGATCATTTTTCTAAATTCGTCTTCTTAAAACCCGTGAAAAAGATAAACGCAGATATCGTGATTAAATATTTAGAAGGTGAACTCTTTATCACCTTCGGCGTCCCCGAAACTATTGTGTCGGATAATGGTTCCCAATTCCGATCGGTAGCGTTCCAGAAACTCCTTCGCCAATTCGGAAATTCTCACACCCTAACAGCCGTTCATTCGCCTCAAGCCAACGCCTCCGAGCGAGTGAATCGATCCATGATTGTAGGAATAAGGGCTTACGTGCGTCCCGATCAAAAGAACTGGGACGAGGATTTGAGCAAAATTTGCTGTGCGCTACGCTCTTCTATTCATTCTAGCATTGGAACTACACCATATTATATGGCATTCGGCCAACAGATGGTGACTTCCGGCAGTATGTATTCCCTGCTAAGAAAGCTAAACATGCTGGACGACCGGTCTGTGGTGTATAACCGACAGGATTCGTTCGACCTTATCCGAGAAGAAGCCACCAAACAGATGCAGAAGGCGCACGAGCGCAACGAAAATCGCTACAACTTGCGCTCCCGAGAATTAGCTTTCAGCGAAGGGCAGGAAGTCTTTCGTCGCAACTTCAAACAAAGCTGTTTCAAAACTGGGTTCAATGCAAAGTTAGGTCCGGCGTTTATCAAAGCACGAGTAAGAAAGAAGATCGGAAAGTCCTACTACGAGCTAGAGGATTGACAAGGCCAAAGGATAGGAGTCTACCATGCCAAGGACATACGTCAATAGCGTCCCTTCAGTCGGGATCAGCCTAGGGTCTAAATACCCTAGTCTGATTGTGGGAGGGGGAATTTGTAACGGCGCCTGAAGCGACTTAGGCATAAAGAAAAAAAAACAAAGAATAAAATTTGAACTTAGCCCGCGAAAAAATAAACAAAACACAAATATACATTTTTGGCAAGAGTTACCACTTTTGGCAAGAGTTACCACTTAGGCAAATCATCGGACAGCTGATCAAAAGTGGATCAAGACTGGTCAGTCTAAAAGGAACAGGAAATGGCGCGGGCGAGGGCAGACCTTCTATTGAAGTTTGGACCTACCGCAAGTCGGACGTGTTAATAGAGCTGGAAAAACATCGATGTTCGGTGACATCGATGTATTCGATGTTTTAAGGGGAAAAAATCGATTATAATCGATTATCGAAGTTTAAAGACAATTTTTTTTTTGTTAATTTCTAAATTTATTTACAGGAGATCACTCATTCAGAATTCATATAGAAGATCATTTCAGCATTTTTGTTCAAAAAAAAAGCTTATCCAGCATTTAGACAGCATTTGCATTTTTGTAATACTGGAGTCAGCATTGGAAGTTTCAGCGTATCTTGGATCAGAGATTTCTTTGTTTTCTTCGTTTTCCACGTCGCCCAACACATTCGAAGTTCCTGTAATGCAAAATAATATTAATTTATGAACTTATAACAAATGTTCTAATAGGTGTATGTATGTATAAATATGTAAAGCATTAAACATATATGTATAAATATATATATATACATATATATGGGTCTAACGCAAATAAAGATGTATAGATGAATGCATTGTAGAATTAGAGTAGAATTAAACACATTTCTACCCATACATGCATACATGCATACATACAAATATTCATTTTACAACAGTTTCATCAAAGTTACTTTTTAAAAATTTGTCCCTAATTCTCCCACGATGACTGCCAACACCACCAATTACTCTATTAAAATGAAAGATAACAATGGATTATTTTTGTTAATAATATTCATTTTAATTTTCACTTACCTTACCACGCGTTGATGCTTCCTCTTTTATTCGGCTGCAAGTGACGATAATCGATGTTGAAAACTAAAATATCGATGTTGCTAAATTTTCGGCAACATCGATATATCGATGTTACATCGAGGTTTTTTCCAGCTCTACGTGTTAAGGCCCGTGCCTGGAGCCAAAGTGCAACACGTGGAACACGTGATCAGCGCCGGAGGAGAGGGCGCTAGGAATTCGGAGAAAAGAAGAACCCGACGAACGGGGCCACGTTTTCCCGCAACCCCAAAGAGAACCTCTCGAGGGAAACTTTGGAAAAACGAGCCCCATCACTGGAAAGCCGGAGTCCCGCACGTGTAGAGCGGGAGAGCGAGAGAGAGAAACGACAACGTGGGACCGCCGAGCCCAGACGTAGAAGGAGGAACAACGGAGGGAAGAGAATCGGAAAACACCGTTGGGAAGCTCGGCAAGATGTTTTTTTATATGATTCATATTGGGGGCAGTACGCATTTTGAACAATTCGAAACACAATGTCAAGAAATAGCTTTGAAAAAATACGAAGAAATTTCCATTTTATGGATAACAGTAATTTGCCCTCCAAGGATTCTGCCGACCACTATTATTTATACTAAATACGACCGCTCGTGAATCATTTCAGTGACAAGTTTCAATTAGTTCCGATGCGCCAACGCTTATCTGTGGATGAACAAATGTGTGCAACGAAGAAGAAGACCTTTCTTAGACAATACTTACCAGACAAACGATAAAAATGGGGAGCGAAATTCTAAAATGTGTGTGACCCTTCTGGCTTTTTCTATAATTTCGAGATATATTGTAGAGCAGGTGACAACGTTGTTCAAACTGGCTCACCAGACCTTGGTGCGGCAGCAAATATAGTTGTTCGATTGTCATGCAATGTTCCGGGTTTCAAAAATCAGATTATCTACTTTGACAATTATTAAACTACGCAGCCGCTTCTTATATATCACAAGTCCCGGGGAATATTTTCTTTGGGAACTATTCGCTGGAATTGCATTCCAAATTGTGAGATGCCAACTGACAGCGACCTTAAAAAACAAGTGCGTGGATATTCTACAGAATTTTGTGAATCTGTATCAGGAGTCGAACTGTCTTTGAAGATTTCGTTCCGAAAAAAAGTACGTTATCCACTAATACAACAGCCACATGGGCGGTGTCGACTTAATAAACGGACCTTAAGGTCAATACAAAATTCCCGTAAAGAGCAACAATTATACAAGTCGACTTTTTACATTTTGTTCCACCGAATAAACCAGCCCGACGCTAATAACGCAAAATACCAATTGCCAAACTTCCGATCATAGGTCACATATGTGGTTTGCATGCTACAAACTCCTAATCTGCCAAAAGGACCCGGGCGCCCGTGACAAGTTGATGGAAAGGAAAATAAATTCACAGGGAGGAAAACTTTTCTACCGGTTAATAATGTACGTTATGATACCGTCGAGCAATGTTTTTATCACGCGCTATCCTATAAAACTCGATCCTTACAAAAGTAAATGTTTTTCTAGAACAAACATTAACTATTGACACATACTGAATCCAAAAATAATTTTTTTCTTTGAAAAGATAATTTGGGCAATAAAGGTTTTTATCCGAGTTTTGTTTTGAATACAATCAGTTTGGAACAAGAAAGGAAAGCTAACTTCGGACGGAGCCGAAGTTGATAGGTAGCTGTTTATATTACTATATAAATATCAGACCGTATATAGTTGGCCGATCCTTACCAAAATTTCGCCATCAACTCATTTTTATAATTAAAATGTTTACAACAGACCCAAGCATCTTTAAAAATAGCAAGGTTGTGCCATTTCCGATCGAAGAGTTATATGCCAGCTATAGGATATAGTCGGCCGATCCCTTTTAAATTTTGCAAACCAATAATAATTCCTTCCTTTATTTCGGCTGTATTCTATTTTTTTAAATTTCGTAATTGAATATTTGACAGCGTCAACATCTTTTTTAAGGGATTTGATGAAATTGTTCACTATGCCCAATTTAATATGACGCGCTGGCAGTATAATTAATGTTACATCAACTATATCAACATCAACTGAAGATCTTTTTATTGGACTTGCGTGCGAGTTCACATTGCCATATTTTATATATTTTTTGAACTTTTGATTGTGCCCGATAATCCTTGATAATCAGACAAAAATAACAATTCTCTTGGTGATTTGTTGGCTGCCTTTAGATGGTACCAAAAACGCAATTTGATGTGCGGTACCCATGTTCTGTCTAGATCTTAAAATCCTTCATTAATTGCTTCTTTATACAACTCTATTATGTTTTTATTCGTCATACATCGGCATAGATCGTCAGCAAATACATATAGCAAAATCAGCTTGGGCTGTTCACATAATTAAGAACTCGTGAAGTATTTAACTCATTTTATTGTAGTACTAATCAGTATTGCCAATATTTTTTCGAAAAAAAGACAGATGAGAAAAATACAGCAAAAATAGGATGAAAATATTAAAAAAATATTGAAAACAGAACAAAAAGATTTTTTACAGTTCCACTTCAGACCTCACAGAGTAAAAACGTGCAACTTTATTCGTTTATCCAAACCACCAGCTTCAAGTGCTTATTAGCAATATTTTGCACAAACAAACAAGTCTTCAAAAGAGATACAAAAACCAACAACAAATAACGATCACGCGATCATAAAACTAACAACAGGGGCTCGCCCCACCAAACCAAAATGCTGCCACCAGCCAAAAACAAGCTTTTTTCCAAAAACACAACCATAGAACAAAAATATATAATTATCAAAAGAAAAGACAATATATCCATAGAACACACAAACCCTTTCATTATTAAAAAATCAATTGACTACACCTGCGGAAGTCAATAAATGTAAAACAACAAAAGCTGGCACACTCCTAGTCCTAACAAAAAATACTCAACAAGCCGAAAAATTATTAAAAATTACAAAAATTGGCACAATAGACGTAGAAGCAAAGGAATACAAATCCATTAATGAAACCAAAGAAATAATCTATTGCAATCTACTCAGGTATGTTACAGAAGAAGAAATATTAGCCGAATTAAAATCCCAAAAAGTCACACACGTATGTATATGTATATATATTATAAATGGATAAAAATGGTAGACCAAACTAGAGTACCAACAGGACCCATCACCCTTACTTTTGCCACTACAAATCTTCCCGAAAAAGTAATGATAGGCTATGAGGTAGTGTTTACTCTCCCGTACATACCACGGCCAATACAATGCAAAAAATGCCTCCGCTTTAACCACCCACAAACTTTCTGCAAGCAAGAAAACCCTACATGCAAAAACTGCTCTGATAACACACACACAAAGGACAGCATTGAATGCAGGCAGGAACCTAAGTGCATTAATTGCAGGACCACTCCTCTTTAGACTAAAAATGCCCAGTCTTCCTTAAAGAACAGGAACTAGTAGCTATCAAAATCACTAAAAGGGTGGACCATAAAACGGCTCTCTCAATATACCTAGCTCGTCACAATCCCAGTCATGAATCCTTCTATTCCCAAACCTTAAGGAATACAACACACCTATATTACGTAATACTACTACGTAGTATATACTACGTAATACTAACAAACATCCCATCTAACAGATTTGGAGGAGTAGCCCTACTGATCCACAAATCTATCCAACACTCACAAATTAATATCAACGACGACATAGAAGCAATAGCAGTGGATATTAAGTCAAAACAAAACTTTAAACTATATTCTATCTACATTTCACCCAGCAAATCCTTCTCACGCCACAGCCTGAACAACGTAGTTAGCATCAACAACGAGCCTGTCATGATAACTGGGAACTTCAATAACTGGCACCAAAATTGGGGATTTACACACTCTAATTCAAGAGGTAACATAGTTGCTAAATTTATAGAACAATTCCAACTAACCCTTCTAAATGACAAGTCACCAACCCACTTCACTACACACAACACATTCATAAACATTGATCTTAGCTTCTGTTCCCCCTCACTCACCCCATGCACAAACTGGACTATTACAGACAACCTCCATGGAAGTAATCACTTCCCAATTCTAATCACCCTTTTCCTGATCGACACCAGCACTAACAAAAATACAACAAATTTTCAAATAAACCAAGCAAACTGGGACAAATTTGCAACCCACACCAACAACAAAAATAACCTATATCCCCCCTCAACCAACATAAACAAAAAAACTGCCCAAATCAACAAAATTATTATGAAAAGTGCACACCTTGCAATACCACAAACCTTACCCCACAGACACGCACACACAGTTCCTTGGTGGAACAAAGACCTAGCAGACCTGCAGGAAAAGAAAAAACAAACCTGGAAGGCATTGAAAAGAGACACAACCCAAGAAAATATCATTAAACACCGGAAAACAAACGCACTTTTTAAAAGATCAGTTAAAATAAGAAAAAAAGAAGCTACGTCAAAATTTACATCAACCATTCAACCTAACACACCAACAACTAAAATATGGAACAATATTCGACGATTCTGCGGGCTAAACCCTGTAAAACAAATGCACTGCATAACCAATAATAACGTTACAACTAACGACAAACATAAAATAGCCAACCTACTCGCCCAGCACTGGTCTCAACTGTCCAAGTTCCAATTTCAGTCAAGAATTCACATACCACAAATACAACACAACAACACTAAACCACATCCCGTCCAAATCAGCTATGGAAATTGATAAACCTATAACCAAATTAGAACTAACGATTGCTCTCCGATCCCTTAAAGGGATAACCCCAGGTATCAATAGAATCTCATACCGTTAAAGAATAGCCCACTAGCAATACAAAATAGAATACTTTCCCATTTTAACCATATCTTTAAAAACTATATACCTCAATCCTATAAAACCAGCCTAATCATACCTATATTAAAAGCACAGACGGATAAAACCAACATCGCATCGTACATATAACTCAACTGCTGCGTGGGGAAAACGCTGGACAAAATAATTGCAAACAGACTATTGTGGTACCTAAACAGCAATAAACTCCTGCACCCAAACCAATATGGGTTCAAATAAGGTAAATCAACCTCAGATGCTCTATGCAGATCACATCATTACGAAGTCGCTTAATATCAGCAAACATACCTCACTCATCTCTCTTGACTTTGCAATAGTTTTTGACCGAGTAGGTAACCACTCAATAGTCGACCAACTAATCGAATGGAAATGTAGCCACAAAATAATAAACTACATCATAAATTTCACCAAAAATAGAGAGATAACTTTTCGAATAGGGTCAAGTATCTCAAACTTCTACCCCTTGGAAAATGGAGTTCCACAAGGATCGCCAATCTCGGTAGTCCTATTCTTAATAGTATTTAAAAAACTTGCCAATATCCTAACAATATACAAAGAAATTAAATTCAGCGCATATGCCGACGACTTTTTTTTATTAGTCAATCTAAAAAATCAAAAAAACACTACCATAAATCTTACCCATATTTTTAGGTAAATATATGATTGGGGGAGCTACTCAGGCGCATCTCTATCTCAAACAAAATGCCAACACCTACACATTTGTAGAAAACACAGATGCAATCACAACACAAAACTCTAGCATAAAAAACGTAACATCACTCAAAATACTTGGACTAACCATAAACAATAGGTACATCTGGAGCTCACGCATAAATTCTCTCATACCATCTCTGTCCAATAAACATAACATTATTAAATGCCTATCCAGACACAAATTTAACTGAAACACAAGCACCCTATTTAACATTACTAAATCAATACTCATATCTAAAATCGACTAGTTCTTCACATATATGGATACACCCCGAAAAACTTTCTAAAAATTGAAAACCACATTGAACGCAGCACCCAGAACAGTCCTAGGCGCCTTACGAACCACACCAACACACAACCTTTTTTATGAGGCCAACATCCCAACAATCGAGCAACAACGCGACCACCTCACAACCAAACTGTTCACAAACCTTACCCGCTCCAAAGATACACCATTACACAAGCACATCCAACCAAAAACCAACAACAAACAAGAAAGGAAAGCTAACTTCGGGCGGAGCCGAAGTTTATATACCCTTGCAGTTGAGTTACAGTCCGCTGGGTGGGGCCACATATCTATGTAGCGGATCCTATATATTCGACCGATCGTTATGAAATTTGGCATATCGAATTATTTTGTCCAAAGAGGAACCCATTGAAAATCACATCCTTCTAACTTGAAAAACAACGAAGTTATGGCATTTCCGATCAATCAGTTATATGGCAGCTATAGGATATAGTCGACCGATCGCAGCCGTTCCGACTTATGTACTGCCTGCAAAGGAAAGAAGGGAATGTTCAAAGTTCCAACCCGATAGCTTTAAAACTGAGAGACTAGTTTGCGTAGAAACGGACAGACGGACAGACTGACCGACGGACAGACGGACATGCTCATATCGACTCAGGAGGTGATCCTGATCAAGAATATAGGGTCTTTATACTTTATGGGGTCGGAGATGTCTCCTTCACTGCGTTGCACACTTTTGACCAAAATTATAATACCCTCTGCAAGGGTATAAAAATGGACCTCAACACTAGAACCAACTATAGAGAACTGTCAACTCCATAACATCCCATTCAAATCTACGAAACTATACAAGACCAAACCACCATGGCAACTACCCCAAAACATAATCAACACCTCTCTGCACAACTAAAAAAAAACAAAAACATCATCTGATACATTCCAGAAACTTTTCTTTGAAATCAAAGAAACCTACAAAAACCACACATTTATCTACACGGACGGATCTAAAATAAATTTAAACACTGCCTTCGCTGTAACCACTGAAACAGAAGTTTTGCGGTACGGAATTCTATCGCCCTGCTCATCCATCCTAACAGGAGAAATGATCGGAATCCTCGAAGCCATCAAGATCTCAACCACCAAAAGAGGGAAATCGGTAATCTGCTCTGACTCCTTGGAGCGATCGAAGCCATTCAAAACCCACTAAACTTAAACAAATATCCTACATATATTCGATCACTACTACAAACTAAACAACCAAAAATAAAAATATTATGGGTCCCAGGACACTCCAATATTAAGAGAAATGATCTTGCAGATAGAACTGCAAGAGAGGCAACAAAAATGCCACTTATATACACACCTAATGAAAACATAACGGACATTAATAAATTGCTAAAAAATATACTTATACAAGAAAAAGAAGCTTTAATAAATAAATGCAACACATGGAACAAAAACATTAACAATAACAACACTCACATATCAGCAATTTCTAAAATACAAGAAATCAGCAGAATTGACCAAATTAAATTTATAAGACCTCGGCTAGGACATACAATCATAACACACAAGCACATCCTCGACCCCAACACCCCACGCAACTGCTATCGCTGTCAATCATCAACCCCCACAAACGTTGAACACATATTAGATTCCTGCCCAGCAATCTCTCAGAACAAGCAAAATCTACTAAAAAATCGGCCAGCCACTGAGTATCTTAAGAACCCAACAGCAGAAAATATTAAAGTAATCATCAAATTCCTTAAAGAAACCAATTTATACAACGAAATTTAAAATTAAAATAAATATACTGTTAACTTAGCTAATTATAAACATAACTAAATAGTTAAAACACGTAGTCGAAGGCCTCGTAGCTAGTACTACACCCCTAAACTGTTAGTCATAGTTTTGTAAACTGTACTATCATATCCAATAAATAAATAAACAGTTTATTTTTTATTATTAAGAAAATAGTTTTAATGCATCTTTGATTATTTTTCTTTTGTCATTATTGCTGTCCTCATACGTAGCCATGGAGCCAATTAATGGAGATACTTTTTAGGCAAGTTATAATTATGACCTGATTGCCAAAATTGCATTTAATGTATCTACCTCTAAACGGTTCCTAGTTTTGGTTTTTATCAAGCTTACTTGGCTAAAAACTCTCTCTACCTCAGCATGTGATCATGGCAATGAAAGCAAAATTCACCAGGTCCTCATTCACTTCTGACCAAAAATTTGAAGTATTTTTAATATTTTCAATAAAAAGTTTCCCAACTTATTAGGTTAATATTGGAATGTTGTTAAATTATTTTGCTTTTAATCTCAGAATTTGTTGAAAATATATTTAAAATAGGCAGAATTGAGTCCTTTTTGGAGAAATTAATATTAGATTTTAAAAAAAGTACAGATTTCCGGGTGAAAAATCTAAAAAAAGGACAGATTTCAGGTATGCGGATGATTTTACATTTTATCCGGATGAAGCGTTAACAGGACAGATCTGTCTGACGTTGAAATAAAGGTTTCTTAGCTATGTAAATATTTTATGTCAAAGTTGTGAATGGGGTTTAGGTAGCCATTAAAAAAAAATGAGATTGAAAACTCTAATTTACGAAAATATTGTTCAACCACCTATAATAAATTCAATTAAATTATGTCCTGCTTTTTCTTAAATCGAAAATTAAATCATGGTATAATCTACTGATTTCAATAAGAAAAAAAATCTTCGATAGAAAAATAATTGGAGAAATATCATAGAAGCTCGAAAATAAATTTAAAAAATCTGAGATTTCAACTTTGAATGAGTATTCCGAAGACATGGTAACTGCTACAAATAATTTTTTTTTTTTAATTGGTACACATACATTTTAAATATTATATGTATTAAAAACAATGATGGTCAACGCAATCACATGGCCTACATAATTGAATATATAGAAAAATTTTATTAATTCTTTCTCTTAGGTGTACCTTGGAAACTGTTTGTGATGGAACCTATGTTTGTTCTGGACTTTGGTTCAGGGGAGTATAAAGGTTATTTAGCAGGTGAAATCATGCGTGCAGATTTTTTGTTATAATCAGTTATAATCAGTATAGGGGCTGTCAGTAAGTCTTGACAAACTTATTTGAATTATTTCATATTTTTTCGAAGTGTACGCAACGCTGGCGCATCGCTCGGCAAACGGACGAATGTAACATAATTCAGGATTTGTGTCACTATTATACTTTCTAATAATAAGGAAACATAACAATTCAATGACATTTTTTTAATTAAAACTGGGAATAATTAAATTCAATGGATATCACGATTTCAAGTCATGATAAACATCAAAACACTACCTGCATTGGATTTTTTGGTCTGATAAATCGTTTGCGAGTGGCAAAATTTTTCCTCGTATGGCGATTCGGTAGTTGGAGACAGCATTATCATGTAAATCTACTCCTCCCTTGTTTTTGTTGTATTCGCATATTATTGAGGGATGATAATTACTTTTTTTCTTTATGAAGTTTGAAGCGACTGTGGCTTCGGAATTTTCCTGCCAGCGGCAAACAAATATAATATATCGTTGGTTTTTTCAAAACACGTATTGTATGAATATTTCTTGAAACTTTTTCCTGTTACAAGAACACTGCTTGCTCCTCTCAGCATGTTTGATCGCCCAGTGCCAATTGCCCAGGTTTTTCTGTCATTAAGCAAACAGAGTAAATAATATGAGGTAAAAATTTGTCGAAGTAAAACGCATAAACCTCTGCATCTTTGATAGATTGGATCAGTAGTTCCCAAAGTGGTCCAGTTGGACCCCCAGGGGTCCACGGGAGACTCGACGGGGGTCTACGTAGGGTGTAACAAAAAATGGGGGTCTACACTTTGTAAGCGGGGGTGCATGAAAATTAATTTGGTTTCGATAGTGAAGAACTAAGATATTGGCTTGACTTCTCCTATCAATATAGGCAGATAATATTTTGAGAAGCTCAGCGACTGTAACTTGTAAAACCCTCTAAAATTGTAAAAATTTGTCCCATATTCAGTTCAACGCGTCGAGACTTGTCGTCGACGCGCCGCTGCCGACAACCGTCCCGTCCGCAATACTTGTTCAAAGGTGCAAGTGAATTCGCGGGGTAGAAGCTGCAGAGTGCCACCACTGCTACCTCAAGTTGGGGAGGCCGACAAAATATTTAATGCACATGAAAAGTTGTCTTAGCGACCCTAAAATCAAACAATGCATATGGTGCCCATTCGCAAGCAATGTAAGTATTGGCTCCCACCACCGAGCTTGCGAGGGCATGGGGACACGCTATATTCCCATTGGGGAACAATTGGTGCTGAGGAATAAGTGGAAAGCAATGATGAATAGATCAAATACCGGAAGCCAAAATGGAGGATCCCACCCCATGGCGCAGTATCCGACGCCATACAGTCAAAATCTTAATTTAATAGGACTTGGCCGTACCCTTTCTGGTAAGTTTTATTTACAAATTAATTAATAATAATTAATTATTTTCAACAATTTCAGATTTAGATTAAGAGGGGGAGACAGAAAGAAAATTTTTATTTTGTAAATTTTGTTAAAGGTGAGTAACATTTTAATTAAAAAATTAAAGTGTTACTCACCTTTAACAAAGTAAAAGGGGGTAGTAGCTGCAGGGGGTCCACCGGATCCAGCAAAGTCTTGAAAGTGGTCTATGAGAGAAAAAAGTTTGGGAACCACTGGATTGGATCATAGAGAGTGATTAGAAATTAGATCGCCGTAAGTTAGATCGATATTTATTTGGGTTCTCTGAAAATTTATTAAAATTATATTCCCGATGGGCTTGTGTTAGCCAAAAATGTGACTGACTTACAATTACGTCGCTTTAGCATAGGAACAAGCTTCGCATAAGAAAAGCTTAAGATAAGATAAAATAAACATAAACACCCAAGTGGCGTGATTAGGAATACCTTACAACAGAAAGCTCGAATCGTATGCGCTTTGTGTAAGGTGTACTTATCCTGAAACTGATAAGAGCTGGGCTTCAAATACATAGGAAATTATATCAAATGAGAAAAATAAAATGTTAGCTTAAATACAGGGTGTCTCGTTCCCAAACAGTCCTGATGGTTGCAACTCGAACCTTGAATAAGGGTGTAGGCTCTGCACTCGTCCAAGAATCCTTTTTGATGGGGATAGATTAGGCTCCATGAGTACGACGAGAGTGTCAACCTTCAAGTTCTCCATCTCCTTTGTCCTTTTTGTGCGTGCCTGCAGGGATGTTAGGTACTACATATGCCACCTTTTCCAAAGCCCTTGTACTATGGCTTGTAATTGGTTCCATAGTTCCAAACGATTCAATGGAACATCCAACATACTTGGTTCGGGGAGTGATGTGTAGGGCGTTCCGGTCAAAAAATGGGCTGAAGTAAGTGGATCCAAAGACTGATCCCCAGCTGAGCAGAGTGGGCGAGAATTGAGTATCACCTCTATCTGTGTAAGCACCGTGGTTCAAATGTTAAAGCTGTAAATCCTATGCATGCGTCGCATGTGGAGTTTATTGAACGTACTTCAGTTTCCCATATTCCTCCAAAGTGCGGCGCAGATGGAGGGATTAAATGCTAATTGATTGTCTCACTGCACAGGAAATTGGCCAAGTCCTGGTCGTTGGCTTGGTCCAACATTAGGCGTTGCATGTCGTCCATGATGCGTTACCTTCTTGAAAGGACTGTCGGCTTTGAGCGTCGGGATATAAAACGCTGAAAAGCCACGATGAATGTCGTCAGATCGCTAACCACCTCGATGTGGAGTGCCTTTGTGGATAGGCAGACAAAAATAGCCAGGCTTTTCCTATCCTGGAAGTTCGTCTTTTTGATTCTTTTATTGATATGGGCCCTGCGTAATCAAGTCCTGTCTGCATGAAGCATCTTGTCGGTTGGACCCGTGGAACTGAAAGCTGTCCCATGATCTGTGTAGTAGTAGCCTTCCGCAATGGAAAACAAGGCTTGCCTCGAAATATAGTTTTCCGAATATTATTTCTTGCTCCAAAGACCCAGTATTGTTGTCGAAGAATGTTGAATGTTCAATATTTAACGTAAACTAGGTCCGCTAGCGGTGAGCGTTTTGGGATCAAGATAGGATGATTGATATTGTAGCTGACGGAGGCTCGTTCAATTCCAGCTCGGAAGGCGGGAGTCCTCGGGAAACCGGATTGTCTTCTGAACGAAAGTGATTCCAGAGCTCCAAGTGACAAATAGGCAGGCTCTCGTCCTTACGCCAAATGATGCGTTGAGAATTCGTGTTTCCCAGCGACTTCTATTCCACGGAATATTTTCTTAAGGTTCGCACAGAACACATACCCATGTTGTCTAAATCGCAGGCAAACTCCAATAAGATCCCGCTGAATAGGAGGCCCAACGTGGAGGCGATCGTTGAGCGAAGATCCAAAACTGTCCCTTCCGGAACCATCAAACACAACTCGACACTACCACAACTGGTGCGGTAAACAGAAGCCAGTATCGTCTATCTCAGCTGCTCCACGCTCGAGGTGGCCTTCCATAAAATTCACATATTGCTTCTTGAGGCCAACCGGTTTATGGTCTGGGGTAGGCTGATAAGAGCTGGGCTTTAAATACATAGGAAAGTATAACAAAAGAGAATGATATAATTTAAACATAAATAAAGGGTGTCTCGTTCCCAAACAGCTAAAATCACCGACGCTCCAAATCCCACGTTTTTATGGAAATAATTTCCTTTACCTGCGTATCATGAAAAAGAAATCCTTTATCAGAACAGAGGCACCACTGTTTGAAACAAAAGCGAATTGGTTTTCCTCTTATGAAAATTTGCAGTTATGACGACTAAACTATTAAATCATATATTTATCAAACGATAAATGCATAGTAAAAATTCCAACATGCGTATTTCTTTTTCAAAAGAACTATCTGGGGTCGAACGTGTGGGGGTCGCTAGTTGGATCAAACCCAAAACAAAAAAAATAAATTAAAAAAATTATTTGAAAATTAAAAAAAAAAGAGAGAAAATAAAAAAATAGTAAACAAAAAAATATGGTAATAATAATTTACCCCTTCAACCAAATGCAGCTAATTAAAAATATCGATAGGCTCACCTGACCCCAACTGACATTTCCCCCCACAGCTGGTCCCCTTTGGGAATTCACCCACCCACGTAGGGGATTTCCTGTCTGCCACCTGATTTCACTTTTCTTCTGAATCTCGGTGCGGGCAGATCATTTAATTTGTGCATAAAAATTATTAGACCAGTGACCCAACCTCGTGGAAAAAAAAATGTGTGATTTTTTTTGTTATCAGAATAGATGTGAGAAAATATTAAGCTCCATGCCATTCCCTGCATTGGTTTAGTATTTATTTTTCCGTTTAGCGAATTTTTGTAACTGGATGACCCTCGATGCCAGTGGATTTGGAGATACCACCTGACCTAACCCCGGCATCCATCCAACGTAAGCACCAGCACCACCACCAAGCTTCAGGGATTATATTTACGACCCGTCGCTAAAATTCCGCCGGTAACATCAACCCCTCTGCCTGTAGAGTCTTGGATTTTTTTTATATAAAAAAAAATTAATTACAAATAACACGTAAATACATTATTAAATATCCCATCGAGAGAGGACAAAAAATCCAACAATTTAAAATACCCTAACGTATAGCTTACCAAATGAAAAAGAGAAAAAAAACCTAAAAATCCATAATTATCCGTTTTTTATATCATTTTTGAATACGTCTTGAATTATTATTCCTAAGAAATCCAATAAAAAAAAATTACTTTTTGTTAAGCACCAAATCAGAATTATTGTCTTTAATTATCTTTAATTACACAGGCCAACAGCAAAAAATCTCCACGCATAATTTTACCTGCTCCATAATCTTAAGGCTCCCCTGAACCAAAGTCCAGAACAAACATAGGTTCTATCACCCACAGTTTCCGCGGTAAACCTAAGAGAAGAAATTGATCAAATTTTACCATATATTGAATTATGTAGGCCGTGTAATGGCGATGACCATCATTGTTTCTAGTACATATCATTTTTGAAATGTATGTGTACCAACTAAAATTAAAAAATGGTATCTAGCAGTTACCATATCTTTGGAATACGCATCCAAAGTTGAAATCTCCGATTTTCTACATTAAATTTTGGTCTTCTATGATTTTTTCCCAAACATTTTTCTGTGGAAGATTTTTATTTTCTTATTGAAATCAGTAGATCATACCATGTTTTAATTTTGGATTTAAGGAAAAACTCGAAATAATTTTGTATAATTTATTATAGGTGGTTAAACAATATTTTCGTCAATTAAATTGGAGTTTTTAATCTCATATTTTCAAAAAGTCATGGCTATCTAAAACTGTTTCTATGTTCAAAACGTATCTATTGTTCAACTTGTTTTGTAAAAGCTTACAGAAATTGTAGACAGCCATGACTTTTTGAAAATATGAGATTAAAAACTCCAATTTAATTGACGAAAATATTGTTTAACCACCTATAATAAATTATACAAAATTATTTCGAGTTTTTCCTTAAATCCAAAATTAAAACATGGTATGATCTACTGATTTCAATAAGAAAATAAAAATCTTCCACAGAAAAATGTTTGGGAAAAAATCATAGAAGACCAAAATTTAATGTACAAAATCGGAGATTTCAACTTTGGATGCGTATTCCAAAGATATGGTAACTGCTAGATACCATTTTTTAATTTTAGTTGGTACACATACATTTAAAAAATGATATGTACTAGAAACAATGATGGTCATCGCCATTACTCGGCCTACATAATTCAATATATGCTAAAATTTGATCAATTTCTTCTCTTAGGTGTACCGCGGAAACTGTGGGTGATAGAACCTATGTTTGTTCTGGACTTTGGTTCAGGGGAGCCTAAAGGTTATGGAGCAGGTAAAATTATGCGTGGAGGAAAAAAAAAGTTGGAAATTGTCGGCCTGTGTTATTATTATCTTTACTATTGAATTGTTATAATTACGGCCATATTAATATAAATTATCATCGAAGATATCTTTTTTTTATTCTTATGGTTAATGCATACCACCTTATGTTAATTCATTTTATAAGAGATTTACCTGAATTATAACGTTACCTAAAATGAATTTGTACTAGTTCTTTGGTTGGGCACCGGAAGGAATCTCGCCACCTATGTAGTTTAACAACATTTAGCCACATCGAACATTGATCTTTGCCAAGGAATTTTTTTTTTCTTTTTTTCTTCCCCCTCTCACAATGCTATTTAGAAATCCTTCTCCCAGTCCCTTTCCTATTTGATCAACGACGATTCGGTCGTCACGCGTCCCTACTGAAGGTACAAGAACCACTCCCACTTTCCCTGAGCACGGCTGGAGCCTGTTAGTAGATCTAAGTACCTTCAGGACATGTGCCAAACCGTTACAAACTTTGGTAAATCTGTCTGACTTGTCTATGCTGTTGTTATCCATAAGATGAAATACTCATTTTAATGTTTGAAAAATGTGTCGAGTCATTGTTTGTCTCACGATAAACAGCCCAAGATCTGGCTGAACCGACCAATAGTGCTCGATCTAAGGAAGTGGTAGCCAGAAACGAAGAGGAAAAGAATTAGAGGTGGATAAAGATCGATGTTCGGTGACATCAATGTTTTCATTGCTTGAAAAAAAAACCATCGATGTCCTAAAAAAAATTATTCAAATTAAAATTACTGACTTGCAAGTAGTGTATCAAAAACACTTAATGTATCTGCAAATACCCTAGATAACGAATCCTCCATAAAACCAGTATACCCTGCCATACCTATCAAATCATATATAAGGTTGTCAAATATCTCCCTTCCGCCTTTTTGTCTTTTGAATTTCGCGGCTATGTACAAAGCGCTACAGAGCTCGTATCTGGCAATACTATACATAATTTGAAAGGTCTTGACATAACCTACAAAACGACGGATATTGCGTTCAACAGTTATAGACGTGTAAACATGGAGTTCACTAACGCCGAAATTCGCGCTATTTTAAAGTTTTCCTTCGTTAAAGGCAAATCCGCTAGAGAAACGTTCCGTGAGATTAATGGTGTTTTGGGGGATGGTACTCTATCACTTCGAACCGCGGAGGAATAGTTTCGACGATTCAGAGCCGGTGAAAACGACACCATGGATAAGTCAGCCGGCGGAAGACCTGTGACGACAAATACCGATCAAATCATGGAATACATCGAGTTAGACCGGCATTTGGCATCTCGTGACATCGCCCAGGAGATGGGAGTTAGTCACCAAACCATTTTAAACCATCTTCAGAAGGCTGGATACAAAAAAAAGCTTGATGTTTGGGTGCTGCATGATTTGACGCAAAAAAACCTTCTGGACCGAATCAACGCCTGCGATATGCTGCTGAAACGGAACGAACTCGACCCATTCTTGAAGCGGATGGTGACTGGCGACGAAAAATGGATCACATACGACAATATCAAGCGAAAACGGTCGTGGCCGGTGAATCGTCCCAAACAGTGGCCAAGCCGGGATTGACGGCCAGGAAGGTTTCGCTGTGTGTTTGGTGGGATTGGAAGGGAATCATCCACTATGAGCTGCTCCCATATGGCCAGACGCTTAATTCTACCATCTACTGCGAACAACTGGACCGCTTGAAGCAGGCGATCGACCAGAAGCGTCCAGAATTGGCCAACAGGAAGGGTGTAGTGTTCCACCAGGACAACGCCAGACCACACACTTCGTTGATGACTCGTCAGAAGCTACGGGAGCTCGGATGGGAGGTTTTATCGCATCCACCATATAGCCCGGACATAGCGCCAAGTGATTACCACCTGTTCCTGTCCATGGCGAACGCCCTTGGTGGTGTAAAGTTGAACTCAAAAAAGGCTTGTGAAAAGTGGCTGTCCGAGTTCTTCGCAAATAAGGAGGGGGGCTTCTAGTTGCCGTCTAGATGGAAACAGATTATCGAACAAAACGGCGCATATTTGAACTAAATCCGATCACTGTAACACTTTTTATAAAGCATTGAATGAAGAGCAAAAAAGCGGAAGGGAGATATTTTACAACCTTATATAAACAACATTCCAGAGCCTACTGTGGGAATAATTACTAGACACAAACCCTTTCCCATAGCATTATCATTGGCATCCAGACATAAACATAGACATAAACCATTCACACGCCTTTATCGACGACAGTAGACGTAAACATCAAACCCCTTTTGCTCCAAATTCATAAACAAGTGCCCATCCTGGGAACCTACATGTCAGCATAAAACTCTGACCAATTAAAACTATTCAACCAAAGTCCATCTATGCTGCCAGCGTCGCTGTCACCGATAAAAGCTATAGTAGGCTATAAGAAAATTGAATTTTTAAAATCAGTTTATAATCAACGATCAATCCAATAGGATATCTTTATAACTCATTCTTGATATTTATAAATAAAATTTATAAAATAAAAATATTAATTTTTATTTTTTTTATTTTAAATCGGGAATTAAAACATATAATTGGCGCAGTCGGTAGGATATAATTATCCTCGCGTGTTTTAAGTATCGAACTAAATACACCGCGAATTTATTGTATCCGCAAAACTATAAACATTTCTAAACATTAGTGAAATCACGAATGAGGATTTCTAGTGTGAAGTGCAACAAACATTACATAAAAAATTTTAATACCAGTGAACCTAGCATTAGTCAAATCACGAATGAGGATTTCTAATGTCTATTTGAAATAAACAAATAAAATAAAATTATCAATGTAATCAAGACTATTAAAAAAAAAAATATATATATATACCAAATTAAATAAAAAACAAGAAAGGAAAGCTAACTTCGGGCGGAGCCGAAGTTTATATACCCTTGCAGTTGAGCCGCAGTCCGCTAGGGGGCGACACGCATCTTATATTATTAAATATGTAGCGGATCGTATATAGTCGGCCGATCCTTATGAAATTTGGCATATCAAATTATTTTGCCCCATTGAAACTCCCATCCTTCTAACTTGAAAAACAACGAATTTATGGCAGTTCCGATCCTTATGAAATTTGGCAGATCGTATACGTTTGCCCAAATTATCCATAGAAACTCCCATCCTTCTAACTTGAAAAACAACGAAGTTATGGCATTTCCGATCAATCAGTTATATGGCAGCTATAGGATATAGATGGCCGATCCTTATGAAATTTGGCAAAACGTATACGTTTGCCCAAATTAGAATCCAGCTATATGGCAGCTATAGGATATAGTTGACCGATCCCGGCCGTTCCGACTTATGTACTGCCTGCAAAGGAAAGAAGGATGTGTGAAGTTTCAAAGTTCAAAGTTTCAACTCGATAGCTTTAAAACTGAGAGACTAGTTTGCCTAGAAACAGACAGACAGACAGACAGACAGACGGCCAGACGGACAGACGGACAGACGAACATGCTCATATCGACTCAGGAGGTGATCCTGATCAAGAATATATATACTTTATAGGGTCGGAAATGTCTCCTTTACTGCGTTGCACACTTTTGACCAAAATTATAATACCCTCTGCAAGGGTATAAAAAAACTTTAAAATGCAATCTGAACAAGCATCCACATCAGCTGCAGCAAGGCACATCCTGTCTGACAGCAATATGAATTATTTCTTCATGCAACTAAAACAAATTGACAAATTTGATGGTGATACAATGTATTAAGCACTATTTATAAAAAGTGTTGATAACTTGATTACCCAATACAAAACAACATCGTCAACTCAGAATGAAATCATTCAAGGAGCTATCCTAAACCTCATCGTTGAACCTGCACGTAAAATTCTTCTAAGGAATTCAACCCAGGACTGGAATGAATTAAGAACCTTACTCATCAGTGAATTCAACTCATCAAAACCCCCACATCTCATGATCATGGATTTACATAAAATTAAATATCAAAATAGTTTACGTAAGTTTATTGATGAATTAGATAAACAGACAAGCAAAATTTGTTATAAGTTAAGTCTGGATAATAATGCAGCAAACACTGTTATATTTTCGAGAGTATTAGGTGATCATATAGCAGAAGTAATTCGTGAAAAATTACCATTACGAGTGTACATATCTATATGCAGAGACGATATATCAACTCCAACTAAATTAAAACAAGCTGCTCAAGCTGTAGGTCTTTATAATGATGATGATATATATAATTTATCCCGAAGTGTTGAAAATCGATATAATATACCAATGGTCTTCACATCTAATACTCCTAATACTAATAATTCTAATAATAATCAAAGGGACAGAAACCAAAATTCCAATCAGAATGTAAGAAACAATAGGAGTCAAAATTATAATAATCGTGGGACATATAATTATCAACAAAGACAAAATACTTTTGATTCAAATAGAAATTTTATTTCAAACTATAATAATAATTATAGATACTCTCAAAATCCTTCAGGTCAACACTCTCCAAATTATAATCGATCTGTTAATGTTCCTCAAAAACTATAAGACCAATAGAATAGACCAGAACCAATGGAAATATTGGTTTGAATAAATTTGTTGTCAATGAATTTTCCAATCATTACGATTTTCTTTTAGGACGTAATATTTTAAACCTTACATCAGCCAAAATAGATTTTGGAAAGAATATTGTTAAACTAAATAATTACGAATTTCCAATGATCAATATATAAAGGAACATAACAAAAATTATACTAACATGTTAGAAGATGAAGAACACATTTACGCATTGGAAACGGAATTAAAAACTAGTTATATTCGAGATGATCATCTCAACAGTGAGGAAAAATCGGCACTACATTCTCTAATGTCCAAATTCTTTGATATTAAGTATCATGAGGGTGATAATTTGACCATCACAAATGAAATCAAACATAAAATAAAAACTAAACATGAAGATCCCATTTGGTAGAAGACCATATACTTAACCCTATATTTGTGACAATGAAGTAGAAAACCAAATAGCAGATATGATTAAACAAGGTATTGTCCGCAAATCTAAATCTCCTTATTGTAGTCCTATAGTAATAGTACCCAAAAAATGGATGCATCGGGCATTCCAAAATTTCGTATGGCTATTGATTACAGAGGACTTAACGATTTGATTACAGAGGACTATTGACGATAAATTCCCCATCCCCAATATGGATGAAATACTAGATAAGTTGGGAAAATGCCAATATTTTACAACGTTAGATCTGGCAAAGGGATTCCATCAAATTGAAATGGACCCAAGATCAATTCAAAAAACAGCATTTTCATCCAAGAAAGGACACTATGAATATACTAGAATGCCTTTTGGTCTAAAAAATGCCCTGCTACATTCCAGCGATGTGTGAATAATATTCTTCATGATATAATAGGAACTCATTGCCTAGTATATTTACATGATATTATTATATTTTCAACCTCCATACAAGAACATATTCAGTCCCTTCAAAAAGTCTTCGTCCGATTAAGAAAATCCAATCTTAAACTTCAATTAGATAAATGCGAATTCATAAAAAGAGAAACAGAATTTTTAGGCCATATAATTACTACTGACGGAATTAAAACAAACCCAAATAAATTCAAGCTATTAAACAAATACAAATTAAATCATTTATTGGTCTTTGTGGATTTTACCGAAAGTTTTTTAGAGAATTTGCAAAAATTGCTAAACCAATGACCCAGTGCCTTAAGAAGGGTTCAAAAATAAATGTCAAAGATAATAATTACGTTGAAGCTTTTGAAAAATTAAAAACACTAATAACAAATGATCCAATCCTTAGATATCCAGATTTTGAAAAAACTTTTGAATTAACTGCTGGTGCTAGTAATTATGCTTTAGGAGCTGTCTTAGCTCAAAAAGGTAGACCCGTTTGCTATGCAAGTAGAACATTAAATGATTGTTGAGCGATCAGCGTTTTGATAGCGACCGAATTAACGACGAGATTCAATTGTTTATATTCAGATTATTGAACTAATTCCGCACAGTAAAACAAATAGCGGCCCGTCAATAAACACTCCCAAAATACAACAAGAAGAAGAACCGCTTTGGCGCAGAAGCTCTTCCAAAGCTCCCAAAAGCGCATGCGCTACAAAATGACAACAAAGTGCATGCGAATCTGGGAGACAAAAGAGAAGATTAAATGCCGCTGCAGATAAACAAATTACCAATATTCCAATTAGCCTATCCGGTGGCTGCTTAGCCCAACATCTTCCCCCCTATTGAAGGGTGGGCCTTCAATAACAATTTTGGAAGGGCAGCAGACACATCTTTTAAGGGATATTCCACGAGTTGCGTAATTTCATTAAGAAGATTAAGAACTCTCAGGGCGAAAAAGGCACTTCTTCCAAACTCTGACCATGCATTGCTCCCCCCAATAGACCAATGCGGGAATCGAGTTCTCCTAACGAGTGCAGGGGGTCCGGAACGTTGATTCTTCTCCTCTTCTCCTTCTGCATAGGGCAATCCATTGCGTCCAGAAAGCACCCATCCAAATATGTAGTGTACTTTGGGCAACTGGGAGGCAGTGACCTAATTGGATTTGACCAACTGATAATAGGTTAAAGAACAGGCTGGCTCCAATTAGCAGGTCCACACCCTGCCGTCTGTGAAAGTTGGGATCAGCCAGCGCTATGCCGTGAGGAATCTTCCATTTCGAAATATCAATTTTAAGGCTGGGCTGACAGTCCGCAATATGAGACATTATAACCGCCTCTAGGTTCGCACAATATGTGGTTAGTTGAGACTGCACACACACATTAACGGAGGATCCATCCGTAGCAAACTCAGTGCCGCCGAGACCGGCGACCGCTACACAGCTTTTGGTGCGACGAAGCTGAAGTTGACTTGCCAGCCGCGATGAGATAAGGTGAACTTGTGAACCAGAGTCCAAGAACACTCTGCAAGGCAGGAGGCACCTTATCGATCACGGATGAGGATATTGGCGGTTGGCAGAAGCACTTCAGCAGGGCGATCCTGCGTCAAGACCGTGTTGATTGACTGGGATGGTGGTGTAGCAACGGCAACACCAGCGGCGGAAACCAAGCCTCGTAGTGGTGGGGAATCGTTAGAGCTGGGCAGCTGCCCGCAATGGTGCAACAAAGCATGATGTCGGCGATTGCACTTTGGGCAACGGGCAGCTGAACATCCGCGGCAAAATGACCATCCTCCAAACATACAAAGCGGGGGTCAGCCGTCGCACTTCGTCGTACCGTTGACTAAGTGGCAAGGCAATGAAGCTTGGACATGTAGGAAGCGCGTGCGCCAAAACACCACACAGGGCGCATAGAGCTGGACGGGCGTTAATAACCATGCACGACGATAGGTTATTCGAAGATCTCCCTCGGCCCACTTGGTTAGCTGGTGGATACGCAGCCAAAGAAAAGTCGACGGATTCAAGAGTCCGGCACCTTTGCTCCAAGAATCGTGCCATGGACTCCCAAGACGGAAGGCTGTCGTTGTTTCCGGCGAGAGTGTCTTCCCACTTGGCTTTTGTGGCAGGATCCAACTTCTGAAGGACAATCTGGATGAGCAAGCATCCTTGGATCACGGCAGCTGATCCGGAACTCATGAGAGCCCGCATATGCCCATTGAACCGATCCGACAGCTCCCGCAACGTAGCAACAGAACCTGGCTCGACTACACGAAGCTGCAGGATCTCATTGATGTGAGACTGGAAAATTAATCGCCGATTACTAAACCGATGGCGCAATAGGTCAAGAGCCACATCTTAGTTCGCGTCAGTAATTTTCAGTGCTCTCACCGTCTCCAAGGCTGACTCGCGCAGGCATGAAATGAGCAACCGGAGCTTTTCCATTTTTGTTAGGTGAGGATGGCTGTCAATCGTGGTCTTAAAAAGGGCGAAGAAATCTGGCCAGTCAACATAGCCGCCGCTAAATGTTGGCATCGGCAACGGTGGTAAGGAGGCGGCTGGCTTGTATGGCATGGGTGAGACACCGGCACCGTCGAGAAGTGTGGAGTGGGCAGCGATTCTCATGGAGTGCTTGGCAACCTCCAACTGAATGTCCACCTGCACATCAGTCGCCAGCTGCGAGAATCTCCAATAAAGCTCACTCCCGATCGCGCGGTGAACCGCTCACGCAAACGCTTCTCCACTGACTCCAGCGCCATTATGGTGCCATCCTCATTCCGCGCTGCAGCCTTCACCTTATAATGCAGCGCCTTCATCTCATGGCAAGTCACCTCTGCTCTTCTCGGCAGCATCCTTTCCCGGCTTGCGGCAGCAGATCCAATAGTTCCACATCCAGACTCCATCCCGCAAATCTCCAGAGAAAACCAAGAGATGTTTGCTTTTTTTTTTGTGTTTTTCGTACCGCAGTTTTTTCAGTTGCCCGAGAAATTAAACTGATTGAACATCGGGCGCGATCACGTCGGGGTCACCAATGTTGAGCGGTCAGCGTTTTGATAGCGACCGAATTAAAGACGAGATTCAATTGTTTATATTCAATTTATTGAACTAATTCCGCACAGTAAAACAAATAGCGGCCCGTCAATAACATCTCCCAAAATAAAACAAGAAGAAGAACCGCTTTGGCGCAGAAGCTCTTCCAAAGCTCCCAAAAGCGCATGCGCTACAAAATGACAACAAAGTGCATGCGAATCTGGGAGACAGAAGAGAAGATTAAATGCCGCTGCAGATAAACAAATTTCCAATATTCTAATTAGCCTATCCGGTGGCTGCTTAGCCCAACAATGATCATGAAATAAATTATTCAACTATCGAAAAAGAGTTATTAGCCGTACTCTGGGCCACTAAGTACTTCCGACCCTATCTATTTGGAAAAAAATTAAAAATTACATCCGATCATAAACCACTAGTTTGGTTACACAATATTAAAGAACCTAATATAAAATTACAAAAATGGAAAATATATTTTAGTCAATATGATTGTGGTATGAATACATTAAAGGAAAGGAAAATTATGTAGCAGACGCCTTATCTAGGCTACCTAAAAAAGAATCAAATAATGAACAACTAGAAGAAACATTTAAAAACGAATATAATTTACAAAGCACAGGAGATACTATACATAGCGCCCAAGAAGACAATGGCAATTGTATTCAGACTAATATTTTCAGTCACCAATTAATATTTGAAAAGGGAAATGAAGATAGTAATGAATTAGTCCGGTATTTTTATAAAGCAATTAATACAACAAAATATAGTAACATGACGGAACGTACAGCAAAAGACATTATTCTTAAATTTGTATGTGGACAAAATTTTGTAATGTATATAAATAATGACGAGGATTTCGCAATATTTCAAAGGGCTTTCATGGAATTAATTAAACCAAATTTGGGAACAAAATTAATGAAAACATATGTAATACTTCGTAATATATCTACCTACGCAGATTAGCACGAGAAAGTAATTAATATTCATGAGAAAACTCTTCATCAAGGTATTAAAAAAACATATGACGATTTTAAAGCTAAATACTAATTTCCAGATGCACAACAATTAATCCAAAATATAATTAATAAATGCGATATTTGAAATTCATGCAAGGCAGAACATAGAAAAGTAGCATTAACATTTTAAAAAACCCCTGAAAGTAAAAATATCCGTGAGAAATATGTAATTGACTATTATATTATTGATCAAAGAAAATTTTTAACTTGTATTGATATCAATTGAAAATTTGTTTCAAATATAGAAACTCATACCACAGATTGGATCGAAAGTAAAAAAGCATTACTTAAAATATTTAATATGTTAGGTAAGTCAAAAATAATATAAATTAATCAAGATCCCAGATTAGTATGCAAATCATTACAAAATTGGTTAGAAAAAAAAAAAAATATTGAGATCGAAATTACTAGTAGCAAGAATGGTATAGCTGATATAGAAAGAGTTCACAAAACAATTAATGAAAAATTACGAATCATAAATACATTTAATGATGCTGAAGATAAGCTCATGAATATCGAAAAAGCTACATATGTTTATAATCATTAAATAACACATGACACTACAGGTAGAACCCCTGCTGAAATATTTATTTTCGGTATGGAACCTAATAAAAATGTCTAAAAAATAAAATAATCAAATATTGATAAAATTAATGAAAAACGGGAAGAATATGAAGTAGATTTAAATTATGCAAAAGTTGGAAAAGATATGAAACGTAAGCCGAAACTTGTTAATCCATTTAAGAAAACAGGAAAAATTATACAAAAAGATGAAAAACACTGGCAGGAAATAAATAGGGGTCATAAAGTAACAAAACCCAAAAGTAAATTTAAAAAACTTAAAAAACGCAATTTTTCTCGTTATTCCAGAAATGTTGAAAATTCTGACTCTGATATTGAAAGTGATAATAATATTACCATGGACAACGTTACCATTAATAACGGCTCAACAAATTAGTATTGTCCCAATTACTTCAAAAAATGGCTATTTACTATTGAATACAGGAACTATAAAAATACCTCTTAATTACGAACACCACATGATAGAAATAAATCAAACAAAAATATTAAATACATACCAAGAATTTATAAAATATGAAAATTTATATAAAACAATTCCAGATATAGCATTGGCACTTAAACAATTAAAACATGAAATAAAAGGGATTATCCCATCAAATAGACAAAATCGGGGATTAATAAATATTGTAGGATCAGCTCACAAATATTTGTTTGGTACACTAACAGAAGAAGATAAAAAAGAGTTAGAAATAAAATTAAATCATATAAAAAAAAATATGATAGAAAATTCATAATTATATGAAATCATTGGTATAATAAATAAACATACAGAAGACAACAAATGGGGATTCAGTTAACAAGAATTGGAATATTTTATCCTAAAATATTAAAACATGAAGAGTTAGATGACATTAATGAAGAAAAATTATTATCAATAAAGACATCAGCTTGGATATGCAGTCAAACCAAAAATACTTTTATTTTAGCCCATATACCAACATCTTTTAATGAAACTCAAAAATACAGAATAATTAAATATCCCGATAATTTAGGCCGCCAAATTGACATAAATGATAAATTTGAATATTTTATGAATAATAATAAAAGTGTTTACTATTTGGAAAATTCTGCAAATCCTTTAGTGGATGTAATGGATCAAAAATATTTAGTAACTGACCAATGAATTTCAAAGATCCTTACAAATCAATTAGCAATTTGTCAACACACTTTTATTTCAGAAAAAAAATTTATAAAATACATTGAACCAAATTTTGTAATAACATAAAATTTAAGTAAAACGCAAATTAACCAAAATTGTGAATTATTTAATAAAACAATTGAAGGAAATAATATTATACAATTAAGCCAATGTACACTTGAAATAAGAAATATCAAATTCACTACTTCAAAGAATATAAATGAATATAAAATAATATTGTCAAGTACCAATGTAACTCTACATAAACCAACACCAATTTTAAAACTTATAGAATCATTAATCAATCAACAAAAACAAGATATTGTCTACAAATGGATTGTATTTATAAGCCTAATACCTATAGTTGTAAGCATAACAATTTATATAATATTCACTTATAAGCGTTTAGCCAACCACAAGGAAATTGTTGTCGAATTCAACAAGGATGTTGAAATTTCTAAAGGAGGGGCGAGTAGTGTATCCGCAAATACACTTAATGTATCTGCAAATACCCTAGATAACGAATCCTCCATAAAACCAGTATGCCCTGCCATACCTATCAAATCATATATAAACAACATTTCAGAGCCTACTGTGGGAATAATTCAAATAGGCTAGACACAAACCCTTTCCCATAGCATTATCATTGGCATCCAGGCATAAACATAGACATAAACCATTAACACGCCTTTGTCGACGACAGTAGACGTAAACATCAAACCCCTGTTGCTCCAAATTCATAAAAAAGTGCCCATCCTGGGAACCTACATGTCAGCATAAAACTCTGACCAATCAAAACTATTTAACCAAAGTCCATTTATGCTGCCAGCGTCGCTCAAAGAAAATTGAAATTGTTAAAATCAGTTTATAATCAACGCTCAATCCAATAGGATATCTTTATAACTCATTGTTGATATTTAAAAATAAAATTTATAAAATAAAAATCTTAATTTTTATTTTTTTATTTTAAATCGGGAATTAAAACATATAATTTGCATAATATCACCTATATAAGTCATAAACCACGCGAATTTGAGTCACGGCGTCGATCATCCGTTTTTTTTTGATGAGCAAGTTATTTTTGGCGAGGAAGTCGGACCCGATGATAGGTGGTTGAATGTCAGCGATGATGAAAGACCAGCTGTATGTGAGTTGTAGTCCAAAATCGAGTTCTATGAATTTTTCCATACGTATGGACCTTTGATTGGTTTGCTGCAAACAGGTTGAGTGTATTAATTTTTGTTTTATCTTGTATAAAAGAACGTGGAATAACTGATACTACTGATCCAGAGTCCACCAAGAAAACTATCTTTGATTTTCGAGGATGTGTAACCGCAGATCGCATAAAGAATTGGGTGTGAAGTTTGACGTTGTGCTGGTGGTCATGCAGCTGTCGAGTACCAGCGCCGGCGGCAGCTAGTTGACGAAGCTGTGAGTTTGCATCCCGGTCGACATTTGCGGGCTGCATTCCCGAACTTTTGATGATACCAGCAGTAAACGCGATCGTGATGTCGATTTGTATTTCATAATGCTTTTCACTTCCCTTTGGAGCTGTTTTATTGAGTCCAGCATTACATCTAAGATTGGATCTCTATTACCTCCTTTAGTTGCCTGGGAAATAGCGTCCACACTTGCTATGTTGCCCGCCTTACTAGCCTCCAACATTTAGATAGAATTATATCCTCAATCTCTTGCACAATATCATCCTCCAAATGCACGGCAACTGTGTTGAATTTAGCGTCGTCGGAGTTTACGTTATTAAGGCTGAATGAACATTCCAGTTGCGTGAACCAAATTCAGGGTTAGACTAATTGAACTTCGGCAAATGAACGCGTTGTATTGGCAGATTAGTGCGTTCCATGATAGCTGCAGTTGCACCTTAATGTTTTTGGCTTTCATAACGTCGCTTGAGTCGAAGAACTGGTTTTCCGTGTTAATGTCGCCTGGTCCCTTGGCGGTACGCAAGTTGGAACGTTGCATCGACCGCAATATGCGCACTTATGGTTTGAGCGTGTCACCACTTTAGCCGACATGTAACTTTAATTTTTCTTTATTATCGAGCTTACACTTATGTATCTAATTTAATACATGTTTTTTGTGCGTCGCTTCTACTTCAACCAGATTACCAACTCTCTCATTGATGGCTTTGCCACCATTCTGTGTTGCCACAAATTTTTACATACAACGCCATCTCTGATACATAATACAACTCTGTACTACAAACCAATAATTATTGGTTATATATATTACACAATTATAATTGAAGTAGATGGAGCTTGTGCGTGATACATTGTCTGACAGTTACTCATTGTTCTCTGCTTAAGTAATTTTTATGGGACAAACCGGTTGTGTTCACTGTGAAATTGTGAATAAAAATTGTAAAGTTTTAAATTGGAAACCATCAAATCAATCACGTGTATTGTGAAAATTATTATTTAATTTCAACCGCAGGATTTGTCTTTAAGGTGGTAAGTTTAACTGTTCACCACTCTATCCATAGTCCAAAATGCTTAGAGGACGACGTGTGAACATCGGCCGCCGCACAAGACATGCAAGGCATCAACAAGTGTATTCACAGAACTTACGCGAAGAAAGACAAAACCTAAGAAAAAATTCCCGATTGAGATTTTTCATTGGTATCATACAATTGCTTGGCATTCCAATTTGATCCCACTGCAAACTACAGCGATGATGAATATTCAGATATTGGACCAATGACGACTATATGCCGATATTGCAATTCGTTAAAGTTGAATAAAGTAACGGCTGGATTATGCTGCGCAAGTGGAAAAGTCAAACTGGATCCATTACTTACACCACCACAGCCAATGAATTGAGTAATATTTTTGAGCAAAAAAAATAATGAAGATTTTTTTCTTTTTCGCTTAGAAAATAATGATTATTTATTTTTTTTCGCTCAGATTATAATGAATAATTTTTATACCCTTGCAGAGGGTTTTATAATTTTGGTCAAAAGAATGCAACGCAGTGAAGGAGACATCTCCGACCCCATAAAATATATATATTCTTGATCAGGATTACCTCCAGAGTCGATATAAGCATGTCCGTCTGTCTGTCATACAGATAGAACTGCAAAAGAGGCAAAAAAATGCCACTTATATACACGCCTAATGAAAACATAACGGACCTTAATAAAATGCTAAAAAAAAAACTTATACAAGAAAATGAAACTTTAAGAAATAAATGCAACACATGGTACAAAAACATTAGCACCAAAAATACTCGCACTTTCTAAAATACTACAAGAAGAAATCAGCAGTATTGACTAAATTAAATTTATAAGATTTTGGCGAGGACATACAAGCACACACAAGCACCTCCTCGATCCCAACACCACCCGCAACTGCTATCGCTGCCAATCATCAACCCTCACAAACATGGAACACATCTTAGAGTTCCTGCCCAGCAGTCTCGCAGAACAAGCAAAATCTACTAAAAAAGGACACTAGTCCTCCACACACACACACACTCCTTCTACTAGTGAAGGAGACATCTCCGACCCTATAAAGTATATATATTCTTGATCAGGATCACCTTCTGAGTCGATATAAGCATGTCCGTCTGTCTGTCGGTTTCTACGCAAACTAGTCTCTCAGTTTTAGAGCTATCGAGTTGAAACACACATCCTTCTTTTCCTTGCAGGTAGTACATAAGTCGGAACGGCCGGGATCGGTCGACTATATCCTTTAGCTGCCATATAACTGATTGATCGGAAATGCCATAACTTAAGTGTTTTTAAGTTAGAGGGATGGGACACATGTTATATTTTACCCAAATATCTTATATACACAATTTCATAAGGATTGGCCGACTATATCTATAGCTGTCATAGAACGATCGGAATTGGCATAACTTTGTTGTTCTTTGAGTTAGAAAGATGGGACTTGGTACGGATTCTATTTTAATATTTCGAACATAATAATCTGATTTGCCAAATTTTATAGGGATCGGCCAACTATATCCATTAGCTGCCATATAACTGAACGATCGGAAATGGCACAACTGCAAGGGTATATCAACTTCGGCTCCGCCCGAAGTTAGCTTTCCTTTCTTTTTATTTATAATTTTCCTTTTATTTGCAAGTAATTTTAATAATTAAAAGAGAGAAAAACTAGAGATTCTAATTTCAAATCCAATAAATCTTGATATCCTTTATTACTTCAAAATTTTATTAAAAAGGATTACTGTAACTGTCAATACTGTAAGACTTTTATTATTTTGTATTTTCAAATACAAACAAGAACCTCCTTATAGCTCCTCCTCTTTGGGGACTCTCTCTTAATCACTACGCCCTTGTTTAGTTATAAGTTTATCTAACCTAAATTTCTCTCCGTGTATATAAATGCCCGTATGCAAGCTTAAAGCTTTTATATGCAAGAACCAGTCTCCAGAATCATCTAACGATAAGGAATCTCTACACTTTTGAGCAGACAACACATATTTTAATACCTAATTTTGGAGATATGGCCGCTTTTAGATTAATTACAGCTTCCAGCCCTCGGAAGATCGATCTTTCTACGCTGGATCAGGAGTAAATACTGTGAGTCATTTTGTGCATGCTTTTTACAATATCCTAAATTTTCCACTGATTGGAAAAATTTTCTTTTAATAATTTTTATAACAATCTGTCAAATAATGTAGCATCCCTGGTCGTCAATGAATTAAAAAAAAAAGAAATAACGTAAATTTATTGCAAAGCTTTAAGCGTGAACTGAAAGTAAATCATTTAGCATTTAAATTGCGTTTAATGAAATATTTAAGCCTCTTCAAGGTGTAACTTTCTAATGCCGAAGCAATGTTTGTGAATTTTAACCCTCTAAGACTAATTTCCAAAATTATTGAAAAAAACTATGCAAATAATTATTTTTTAAGTGAATGAATGCCTGTAAGCTCAAATATGTGCGTAAAAAGAATCTTCGGTTCACCTGTAAGGTGAGAAGAAAGGTAAGCGGGCCTGAAGGCACGCTTGGGGCTTTCAGGGAAAAAAAAAACAATTTTATGTAATGAATATTTATTTTATTTTTTGTTAAAAAAAAAATTTACCAGATCGTACTATACTTATAGCCGCAGGCTTCCGCAGCTGAAGTAAAATTTTTTATAATCTTGAAATATTAGTAAATAACGGTATATATATTTTATTTGGGGGCAACCGAAGGAAAATACTTAAAACATTGTAACACCCAATGTATGCCAACTAAAAAGAACCACTTTTTTAACAAAGATTTACACGAAAAACAGCACAAATTATTTATTTATTTATCTGTCCAAATAAATTTTATACCATTATTTACAATATCCATTCCAATTGTTTTTGGTTTAACAACGTTTTATAATATATTTAAGAATTTTTAACTTTGCGTGTGTACTCCACTGCGGACAAATTGAAAGTGCTTAAAAATGAGTTCGCTTTTGTCATTCTATTTTTAGAATGTCCCGTTAGAAATGCGAAGCAGACTATTTTGCATCGTAAATTTTGGACAATCAGCTGATAGTAAAACCGGTTTTCGCTAGAATAACTCAAAATCAATTTTTTTATTTTCGGCCTATGGCAGCGACCACAGTGCAATGGGGGAAATGGTTTAGCTGATCAAAGCGCAAGTCCGATATTGGATGTTTTGATTTATGACCATGTTTGAGCTCATGCTGAAAAGGTCGATGAGAGAGGGGAGACTGCTTTGCCCATCGCTGTGAAGATGTCTTGTTGGTATTGATTGGGCGACCCGGTAAGTTTTGGTGTTTATATGTCATCAGCCCTGCGGCTAGTGTTTCGCGAAAGTCTGGGAGTGCAAATAAATTTTTGCATTCGTTCTCTTTTTGAATACGTCTGTATAAAATATAGGCGCTGGTGGCTGCCATATCAATTAGGAGATAAAAAAAAGTGTTGCGGCATCCCTAGTTTTTGCTCTGATGTGATAGCGTCCCATTAGGCCGTCCATGAGATCTACGCCGCCCATGTGAGCATTAACTTATGCACAATTTGGGGACAATCAATTGAAATGTGTCGCTTAGCCTTTCTGTCAAAGCGAGAAGCCTTTGCAGTTCCTTCACGAGGGTTTGTCTTATCGAATGGCTTTACGCCCACATAGGTGGACAAAAAGCGAACAGGTTTGCTGTCTTTCCAGAGTACATTGGTTATATCGACACCATATGAGGACCCAACGTACTCAGTCGAAAAACCCCGTGGCAATTTGTTGATGGCAATATCGTTTGGTAGCTTGCAATTGGGGATACTGTTTCCTCGAACCGTGCCAAGGCTAAATACCTATCGCCCTTAGATAAACCATCAAAGGCAGAGATGTATAAAAATTATCTAAGTAAATGATGTGATTCTTAAATCTTTCTACGGTTTGTGTAAAGCGCACTACAATGTTGACTGAAGCACCAAGATCTGGGTGACCAGGTAAGACCACATTATCACCTGCACCGCTGTAGATCTTAAAGCGGTATGCGTATCCAAATGAATCACACAACACAAATAGTTTAATGCCCCACTTGTGCGGCTTATTTGGCATGTACTGACGCAAGTGGTGCTTCATTTTTGTGCTGCACATTTGCTCGTCAACACAAAGGCGAGCATACTTTGGCACCGAAACAAACCGTTTGTTGAGACAGTCAACAAACTTTCGCGTACGGAACAAAGGATCGTAGCCTGGTTCACCCTTTTTGATCCGTTCGCTCTCATCACGTAGCGACAAGTACTTTTCGATTGTCTCGAATCGGCTTCGGGACAAGCCGGTTTGTATAGGTCTGAGCGCATTTTATCCCCAGTAGCTCTTCAGATTTGGGTAGCGATAAATGGACATAAACATCAAAATACCTATGTATGTAATGATGCATATCATCAGTGTTAATTTTGAACTTATTGTTTATATTATCATTTAAAGCTGCGCGCATGGTTTCGTCGACGATCATATTAATGATTTCTGCATTAAAAAAATAGCAAAAGAACTCTAGAGGAGTTTCGAGCTCCTTTATTTCAGCTGGGAGCGAAAAGTCGCCTCGAAATGCTACATTGTTAACATGTAACTGCATACATTTCTCTCGCCACATCCCTGGTGATTCTCCACTGCGTGTTATCGCCTTTTCGCTTTTTTTTCGCAAAACCGAAACGGCTCCCTCGCTTCCTCTGCCTGTCTCCCTTACTTCTTCACTTAATCGTGGATCATTACATGAGACATTTGGAGCTTTTTCACTTCTCTTATATTACCTCAGCCTATTACCTATAACCCCCGCCCGCTTACCTGCCGAGACTGCGCCAACCACACAAATTACTATTACTTTGCACTAGGTAATATAATTTTACTTTTATAATTTGTCTTCCTTTTTTTTTTGAAGTGAAACTTCTTTAGGCGCGTAATGGATTTTCGGGGACGGAGTAAAACCGAGTCAGGATCGACACGAAAATGCGGGACCCCCACCACCGCTCACCGTTCACTGTCCCTCTCTCACCATATGCGCTTGTTGAGGTGGGGGAGCCGCTCACGAACGTTGTCTCTCTTCTCTTCTTTCCTCTCTCTCAGACACCAGCGAACTGCGCCACGCCTCATAATGCTCTCTGGCTAATGGGAAAACAATTATTATGGTGTCGATTTATTCTCACCAGGTAAATCGATTACTGATATCAAAGATTTTATCCACCATGTGCTTCTGCCATATACAGAGGGTGGTTCGAGGCTATTGAATAAGAATTATCACGAAATTCCTATGATCGTTTCGGGAGATTTTAATGTTAATTTCGCGAGGGAAGAATCTGTAGAGTTATTGAACTTTTTTAAAAACACACTCAATTTGGATATTGTTAATGATAGGAACACTAGCACGACTAGACACGGGACAACAATCGATGCAGTTTTTGCACGATTCATTAAGGATTTAAGTGCTCACGTATATATCTCGCACTTTAGTTACCATAACCCAATTATCACGACATTAGGAAATGATATTCATGAAATTGACAATGAAAATGGCACATGATTGGTAAATTGTCATTGTAATTTCTTTGTAATTTTTAATTGTAATATTGTTATTTATGTAATATTGTATACTTGTGAATAAATTGAAAATTTTTGGAACTATACATTTATCGAACGTCATTCATCTATAAGAAAATATTAGAAAAAGCAAATTCATGCTTCGTCGTTGAATTATTTAACCTCTAATTTTCAAACTAACCTAAGAGAGAAAATAGAGATGATGAAATGAAAATAGAGAGAGAGGAATACTAGAAGTTTCACTTCTGTCTTGCGTAGGCTTGACACACCCTTTTTTTTTTAATTGCAACTGTTTCACAACTTGTCTTAGTACTCACTAGACCCTTTTTTCCCTTTTTCCTGGGTTTAGGTCAAGGTACCTCTCTGGACGGTTTCCCGATGGGAAAAGAAAGGGCTTTCAGCCGAGAGCTACTAGGAACCCAGTGCCCGCTATTTGAGAGATTCTAACGAGTTTACCTGGTTCTAAATTTCTCTATTTCTCGCGCTGGAGACCAGCGCTGCCACTAAAAACTAGCCCGTTTCTTTGCGACAGTTTGACAATAAGTCGCTCCAAAACCTCCTAAGCAAAACTATTTGCTACAAGCCTTTTACAAAATCCCCCCCGACCAAAATCAGACTTGGGGTTGCATTTAAACTTTTCAACCCACAAGGATGACCGCTTGTAGCTAAGCCTGACGAATATCTTTGCCATGGTACCGACAAACAAGCTTTACATTCAAATCTTCTAGGTCGTAAATTGAGCCCCCTATTTTCCTTCTCACTCTAGCCTTTACAAATAAGGGAGCCAGCTTAGCATTGTAACCTGCTTGGAAACAGCTCTGTTTAAAATTCCTCCGATATACTTCCTGGCCAACCTTGTAAGGTTGCAATGTCGTTCAATCCTCTCATACTGTTTTCCCAATGTTTCAGCTGCTTTCTTCCTGATTACTTCTAGAGAGTCCTCACGGCTAAAAGTAGCTGCTTTGTCCTCTAGCATAGCCAACTTCCTCAATAAGGAGTATGTTGCCCCAGATGTAATCATCTGCTGTCCAAAAACCATATAGTAAGGTGTGGATCCCAGACCGGAATGAGTTGCTGACCTCAGCGCACAGCTGATTTTACTAAGATTTTCATCCCAGTTATTTTGGTCGCTGCGAATATAAGCACGAATGCCAGCAATCACCGAGCGATTTACCCGCTCCGAAACATTAGCCTGGGGAGCGTGCACTGCCGTTAAGGTATGCGTGATGCGATGACTCCTAAGCATTCCTTGAAACTTCTCGGATCTGAACTGCGACCCATTATCGGAAAAAATGCTCTCAGGAAAACCAAATGTGTAAAAAAGATCCTCTTCTAAATACTTTAGTACAACATCCGCTGTAAGTTTTTTCACGGCTCTATATGGAATTATGGAATAATGGTCAAGCACAATAAAAATTCCTATATTCTCACTACGAGACCTAGGATAAGGGCCTAAAATATCAATGTAGAGACGCTGGAAAAACCTCTGCGACTCGACTGCCTTTCCCATAGGTGGCCTCAACGCCCTATTCGGTGCTTTAGTCATCCCAAAACTTTCACAGGCTGAAATGTAGTCCTTCACGTCATTCACCATTCCTGGCCAGAAATAATAACGTCGAATTCTCTCCAACGTTTTGTCAACACCCCCGTGAGACGCTAATGAATCGTCATGCGATTTCTTTAGCACCTCCTGAATCATAGACTTCGGTATCCACAATTTCCACGCGTACGCATCATTGAGCAGTTCGCCTTTCGAATGTTCGGTGCGTAGATATACCAAGGAATCCACGATTCTCAGATCCGGAAAATTATCCAAATTACTTTTAATTCCCTCCATTAACTGTATATACTCAGCGGACTTTAAATGTTCTGAGTCGATATCCACCAGCAATCCGTTCTTAAAATCTATTTCCGCTATCTGTTCATACTCAACTCTAGACAAAGCATCGGGAACAACATTTAGCGTGCCCTTTCGATGCTAAATTGCAAATCGAAACCCTTGTAAGTTTAAAGCCCACCGTATTCTAGTATTTAGATCGTTCTGCGACATCAGCCACTTCAAGGACGCGTGATCCGTGATGACGGTAAATTCTAGTCCTTCGACATAAGCTCGGAATTTTTAAATGCTTACTAAAGCCGCAAGGCACTCCTGCTCCGTAACTGTGTAATTCCTTTGCGCTTTATTTAATTTCTTTGATACAAAGGCTATAGGTAATTCGTCCCCAGTAATAGACTTCTGCGCTAGGACCCCTCCTACTCCAGTCTTACTAGCATCGCAATGTATGAAAAAGGGTCTCTCAAAGTCTGGGGTCTGTAATACCGGCGCACTTCCTAACATAGCCTTCAACTTCTCAAATGCCTCTTTACCTTCTTGGGTCATCACAAATTTACGTTTGTTTTGTAAAAGATCGGTCAAAGGAGCCGATACTGACGCAAAATTGTTTATACATTTCCTGTACCACCCGGCTAATCTCAAAAAGCTTCTTAACGCCTTGAGTGATGTTGGTAACGGAAAATTTGTAATGGCCGAGACTTTGTCAGGGTCCGTTCGAATACCACCCTCACCTATTATGTGGCCCAAATATTTTATCTCTTCTCTACATTTAAGGTTAAGTTAGCTTCTTGGATCCGTTTAGCTACAGTCTCCAAAACAACCAAATGCTTATTAAACGTATCGGAGATAACCAATAAATCGTCCAGGTATATAAAAACTTCGTTTCTGAGTGATGCAGGTATTACCTCGTCCATTAACCTCGTCATGATTTGTGGAGCGTTGCAGAGGCCAAAAGGCATAACTTTATAATGATACAAAGGCCGCCCTGGTATAGTAAATGCAGTTTTCGCTTTCAATAGAGGATCCAAAGGGATTTGCCAAAACGCGTCTTTTAAGTCAAGGCTACTTATAAAATTTGCCTTAGGTAACCGGCTAAGTATGCCATCGATCTGAGGAAGAGGATATGCATCCTTTTCCGTCACTGCGTTAACCTTTCTGCTATCGAGACATACTCCTACTTTGCTAGGCTTTTGGACCAGTACGACTGGCGAAGACCACGGACTGTCGGACTCTTCAATAACCCCAAGTCTTAGCATCCTATCAACCTCGGCATATAGCAATTTTTCAATGGCCGGCGATACTGGGAAATGCCGTTGCTGTCCCCGTGTCTATTGTATGGCTTAAAACGGAGGTCCTACCCAGTCCCGATAACGCAAATGATGGGAAGCTTTTAATAACTTTTTCTAATTTAAGTTGCTGCCATCTCGATATCGAGTGCTGCTCCGCATCTCCTGAGATTTCTGAGATAGCTAGGGTCGGCGGCAACAGCTCATAAGCTGTCCAAAAATCTATTCCTAAATAAATATCTTGCCTTAGAGAGGGGCTTATATGAAATTCTAATTCCCTTATAATTCCTTTATATTCTATCTCTGTCTTAAATTTACCTATTATTTGTTGCTTGTTTCCATCGGCAGTACATGCACCAGCTAAAACCTTTTTAAAAGGCTTTCTATTGCATATATACTCCTCAGCCAGCTGCCCACCTATACACGATATAGCAGCGCCTGTATCTAGCAACCCTCTTCTTTTCTTTTCTAGCAACGTAACTTCTGCGTAAGGCCTATTGTCGCCAACATTTTTCCTAATACTAACAATTTCTTTTATTGTCTTCCAGTAATTTTTTTGACGCCGACTGTTCCCCAAATTCTACTGCATCGTCGCCTTCCGCCTCTTCGCAAAGTTCACTAATAGGTTTTCTTAACGGGAGTGGTTTTTGGTAACCGTGGTGCTTACGCATCTCTTCTATAAAGAATTCCCTCTTCTTAACCGTATCCCTCAAATTCTCAATGGACTCGAAGTTTAAATTCAGAATCTCATGCTAGATTTCTGGACGTAAATTACGCCGCACTATTTCCACTAGAGTTTCATCGGATATGGGCTTGCTAAGTCTGTCAGTAAGCTTTAAAATGGAATCATAAAAGCTTTCAAATGATTCCTTATCCCTCTGTTTTCTGTCCCTTATCATTTGACGAATATCTACATCGGTTCTTGAATCCCGGAATTGCTTCCTTAAGGCTGTACAAAGCTCCTGCCATCGCACCACTTCTACGGTCTAATGATGACGCCAAAAGAAATCAGAGGCCTTTCCTTCGAATAGCATATTTGCATTCCCGCATAAGAGTGAGAAATTGCCCTCTAATGTCTGATGTGTCAGAGCCTCGAATCTGTAGATTAAACTATCTACTCCTATTGTGTCTCCCGATCCCGAAAACCTTAATTTCCAGTTCGATAATATGTGCCCCACTTTGTCGGGTCTTTGTGCCAAATCCGAGGGATCTGGAGCTAGTGTGTCTCTGTTGAACCGTATAATGCTCTGTATGTGGCACGTTAATTCCCAAAACCTGCTCTAGGGAGAAATTCCTACTTGTATTAGGATTGATCGTTGCCCTTTGTTGATCTATATTGCTCATTTGCGCTTCTACATTTGTCTGTATTAGGTTGGCCATCCTCTCAGTGAGCTGAGTTAGTAGCTTGTTTTGCATTGCCTTTACGGCTGCAGAAATTTCTGCGGTTATTTGACTCATTTCTTCTGCTGGTGTATTGTCGCCTGTCGCCTTGTGATCCTGCCTAGACCGCTCCTGGCTGGTTGAAGCTGATAAGTCCAACTCGCTTCCA
The DNA here is from genome assembly GCA_021223865.1 of Drosophila pandora. NCBI lineage: Eukaryota > Metazoa > Arthropoda > Insecta > Diptera > Drosophilidae > Drosophila > Drosophila pandora. The sequence goes on along the minus strand of JAJJHT010023778.1, from coordinate 14,486 downwards.
CTGCGCGAAATTGTTTCGAGCCTTGTACGCTGCCTAGTTTGAATTGCTGAAGTCGGAGGTTGCGAAATACGTTGGTCAATACAGATTGACTCACAAATCGGACAAGTTCTTTTGACTGCTAAATGTGACCTCAGGCACGCTTTATGGAATACATGCTGACACTTGGTTTTATAGCTATCAGCTGCCCTGATCTCAGAGTTACACAATTTACACTCAGAACTAGGAGGATGTCCCTCTTTTTGAGGCGATCGATCTGGACCCATTAATGTCTACGTTTACTTATTTTAAATTCCAACTTCTACCAATAATGAATGAGGTAATAATAAAAGGGTAAATAATAATATAAGGTAAATAAATAAAATAAATAATAATTAATTAAATAAATAAATAAAATAATATGACTTGAATATGATTACAATTTTTAATACTTGTAATTTAAACGTAATTTCCTTCAACCTACGCACTCTGAAACGCTGCCAGCTATCGACCGTCCTTACAAAAATGTAAATAAAATAAGAAAGTTGACTGGAAACAAACAATGATTTGTGGACATGAAGCCTTATGTGTAATATGACTCCTCATGTTCTCCATGCAAATCAATCGCTCGTTTATACTTAAAGAATTGGTTCTCAACAGAGCTTTTATCCGTGGTCACGAGCTCTACTTTGAAGTAAAGTCAACGTGCATTCCAAGCGTCTTATATAGCTCTTCAAGAATAACCAAAGATTAATAATGAAAAGAGGAAAAGAAAAATAAACAAAGAAATGGGAAGCTATTACTGAGACTAAGTGGTCAGTAGCCAACTGCTAGCAACTTAGCAACTGAATCCCAATCCTATGTCTCAGTTAGCTCACTACTTTTTCTCCTCCAGTCGTCATTTTTGAACCCACATGTCACTGGACAGGATATCTGCCTAAGGCTGATCATCCTGTTTTCCAAATGACGATCCAGGAACCAAAAATGACAAAAGAACGTGCAGGAAACTAGATAGTAGCCACTAAGTAAGGTGATGTCTCCCCCACCTAACTTTTGACAACTGACCCAATTTAGTCGTTGAGGAGAAATTAAAGCTAGTTAAATTTTGATTATAGCAAGAAACAGTTACGGTCTAAATTTTAGTGAGTTTCCTAGACTTAATATTCTTTAAAACTTTTCCAAAAAAAATCTAGCTTCACGATTGGGCGCCAAAATAATAATAATATCTTTTTTAATTATAATTCATTACTGTAATGGGTAACGACTAACAGGCTGGATGTTACTCTCCCGATATGACCCGCACGTTACGTGGTTCCGGCTCTGGCTCGTCGGTGGCGTGGTGTTAGGGGGTTTGGCCAATACCGGGTGCCTTGTCGGAAATTATTATTATTTAATTAAACAAACGTGCGGACAAAATAGGTCGAAATAAGCTACCGGATGAGCTAAGACCGTAAACTGAGACATACTACAAGAAGAAACAAAAAAAATCAGATGACACAAATTTCGAGTCGGTCCGAATCACTCCTTGATGTTTTAGGAGCTAACAGTGCCCTCCCTTCCGTGATCATGGCATTTCCGTATTCTTAAGGTTTTTTCCACGATCCCTTGTTTGGCAAGCGCTACTGAGGCGGATTTAGGAAATAAAAAAAATTGGGTTTTAAGCAGACATTATAAAATAATTTATTACTATTAAAATGGACATATTAAAATTTTGAGGGTATTTAAGCTTCTTCGCATGGCAAAATTTAAATAAATAAAATGGTATAAATATGCAAATGTTTAAAACTAGGTTTTCAATCCAAAGAAAAATTCGTTGTTCAAAAATTGTGGTTCATCCTCAAATATAGGGTTTAACAGGTAAAAATGGTAAAAGTGATCGCTTGCCATGAAATATTTAAAGGGTTAAGGTAATATTTAAAGGGTTCCATGGGGTTATTTCAATGTAGAATTATAAAAATGTTTGGAATTATTGTTGGTTAAACGAACTCACTCATTTTCTGCATCCACCGTCGAAAGCTTTCGCTGGCTGCTGCGCTGTGAAAAAATGTTTATCGCACAAAAATAATAATTCTATAAATTGAACATAACTTTGTATCCGCGAATTCCTGACATAGGGAATTTTTTGTTGCTTTCTGTTTTTTTTCTCACTCCACCATAATTACAATTAATCCCTAAATTCACAATATTTCTTTTCTTTTAAAAAATAACATTTTAACTTAATATAAGCTGATTACAGCTGTTTAACAAATTCGTATGGCTATCCCTTTCACCACTCTAACTAGAGTTCAATGAACCCTGGGGAGCATTGGGGAGCTATGCTCTGTCACTTCTTCTCCCCGGTGATTCTCCACCGTGTGTTATCGCCTTTTGTGTTTTTTTTTGCAAAACCGCATCGGCTCCCTCGCTACCTCTGCCTGTCTCCCTTACTCCTTCACTTAATCGTGGATCATTACATGAGACATTTGGAGCTTTTTCTTTTCTCTTTTTGGTAAGGTGCGTTTGGAACTGGATCGAGCGGAGAAGGGGGGTTAATAGACAGCGGTTACATTCTTACACTATTTGAATTACACGACTAAAACTAGAAATTCTCCACATTTATATTCTAACACTAAGTTGGGGACAGATTAGGCTGATTTAGGGTCACAAATTTCACTATTTAAAAACCAATTTTTCGGGTTTTTTTCCCCTTTTTTTAACTTAGCTTAATCCAAAACAAAATGTTTCTTTTTTTTGTCGCCGATAATCTCTCGCGGCGAGCCAGAACTCCCTGAACCCGCACCAGGGACCACTTCACTTCCGGGCTCACACCGACTCCGTTGCCTTAAAATTGCGATCTGATCCAGTCCCGGAGCTTTGCTGCTTCGCCTAGGGTTCCTGACTTTGGGAGCGGTGTTTACTCCAACCTAGCCAAAGTACGTGGAATTAAAATCCTCCCCTCTTATATTACCTCAGCTAACCCCCGCACGCTTACCTGCCGAGACTTAGCCAACCACACAAATTACTATTACTTTGCACTAGGTTATATAATTTTACCTTTATAATTTTTCTGCCTTTTTTTTTATAAATTGCAACTGTTTCACAACTTGTCTTAGTACTCACTAGACCCTTTTTTCCCTTTTTCCTGGGTTTAGGTCAAGGTACCTCTCTGGACGGTTTTCCGATGGGAAAAGAAAGGGCTTTCAGCCGAGAGCTACTAAGAACCCAGTGCCCGCTATTCGAGAGATTCTAACGAGTTTACCCGGTTCTAAATTTCTCCATTTCTCTCTCTGGGAAGCAGCGCTGCCACTAAAAACTAGCCCGTTTCTTTGCGACAGTTTGACAATAAGTCGCTCCAAAACCTCCTAAGCAAAATTATTTGCTACAAGCCTTTTACATCGGACAGCTTATACCGAGTCCTGTTAAGAGCTTCGGAGATCTTTACAGCTGACACTTATAATTGAATATGCTTTTTATCAACCGCCAAAAATTATTTAAACGATTAAAATGCCTTTAGTTTATTTGTTAGAGCCAAAAACGCAATACGTGCCTTCACAGGCTTACTTCTTAGAGGGTTAAGATAACTTTTAAACATCAGAAGAAAACTTAATCGAAGACAGTTATGAAGAATTTTCTACTTTTATATAAAAATTGTTTTGTTAAATTTATCGGAGTATTTTAGTATATCTATCATTATGTTAGTATGTAAGTTTATCTGCAAAAATTAAACCCTGTTAATCTTGAATCTGTACTGGCGACTGAAGCCAAAGAAAAATTCAAATGGAAAAGAAAGACAAATTTTGTTGTTTTATATTTGGCGCCAAAGAATCTAAGTGTAGATTACCGATTAGGTAAACTAAGAGTTGCCATCCGAGATGCAGCTTCTTATCAGCTGTATGCAGGTATGCACTGGAAAGCTGTATTTACCTAAGATGGCGTAATGTTGGACCGACATAGATTTCCGCTCTGGAATCTTAGATTCTTTTCGATCAAACCTTCAGAGCAGAAAGACCTGTGCACGTAAGTTTCCTTGCCTTGGCATGTAGGTGTTTACTCATAGAGAGGTTAAATTCTTTTGGGTTATTTATTCAGATTTACCCAAATCAACCTGCCGACTGCATTACCCCAGCCCGGCCAAGAAGGAAGGAAGGAAATAGGAACCCTTAGGGAGTTACCGGCCTTACCAAGAAGAACCCACCTACTTGTGGATCATCTATCGGCCCGGCATCCAAGTGTATCAAACCCTCAGCCTGCCCAGCGATTCTCAAGGGTCCCACGGAGCGCTTTTTTATCCCAACGAGGGATCGGCAACTCCGTGGGCCAGCAGTTTTTGGATGTGACAGTGGGCGAAAAAGCCTAGTGAGAGTGAAAAACGTGAAATTGACCTAAAAGTCCCCAAAAAAAACCACGTGTACACAGAGAAAAAAATATAAGACAAAAAAAACAAAAAAACTATAATAAAAAAATATTAAATAATAAAGATTAATGCTGGCGAGCTATAAAAAAACGTGAAAAATGTAAACGTGCAGAAACGAAAATTAAAATTTATTTTTTTTGGTTGTACCAAAATTTTTTTAGGTGAAATACACTACAAACAATGAAGTGAGAATTCCAATAAATAAACCTTAAAAATATAAGGAAGCTAAAACAGTGCTAGGAAAATATTATAAGAGAAATAAATAAAAAGGTGGAAACGAAAACCTAAAAAAACAAAATTTAAAAAAAAAAATAAATGGTTAAAAAGGTTATAAATAAAGAATAAGTTAAAAAAAAAAAAAATTATGTAAATAGAGTTAAAAATGTTAAAACGTGGAAAAAAAATTGAAAAGGCGCTTCGAAATTTAAATTGTTAATTTTTTTTATATTTTTTTTGATTTTTTTCCTTTTGTTTTTTGTTTTGGTTGGTGAGTTTGGTTTGACAGAGCAAGAAGCACTGAAAGAAAAGCTCTGATGTGATACACAAAAAAAAAAAAAAATTAATTAATTGCGTCTCAGGATTTCCCAAAAATTATGGGAAAAGCCCCCCCAAAATTCCGTTTTCAGCACGCCAGCGCGGGAGATCGATCTTTCGTCATGGAAAGTGCACGTGAGTTTGCTTTCTTAATTTATATTCACTTTTTACAACACAAAAATTAACTGCATGCAATTTTTATTTTTTTTTGTTGTAATTTAAATTCCAAACTAAAACGGATTTTGCGGAATAGACAGATGTGAAAAAGAAGAATCAAAGAACGGTTATATTTACAGCGAGCTTATCTTTTAGTCAGCGAGCTTTGACTACACTGAGAGAAATTTTGAAAGAATTTTATTTGATTTAATATTATTGAAATAAAAATGATTAGAGATTATCAGATGAGAATGAAAACATAAAAATATTTTAAATAAAAGAAAATTTTTAAATACACTGAAAAAAAAATATGTTTNTTTCAAAGGCTTAAAAAATATAAAAATTTTTTTTTCTTTTTTAAATATTAAATGAATAACGTCAAATAACAATAGAAATTAAATTTATTTTTCGAATATTGCCGCCAAGTTTATTGCCACGTTTGGGATAGGAATTTAAATTTTTGTTTATTTTCTTTTTTTTATTAATCATGCCGTTACTTTAATATTTTTAATATCTTCTAACATTAATACCTTTTTTTTTTAAATATTCCTTTATATTTAGTTTTAATTTATTGTTATAATTACTATATTTCTACACCCTAATTTTGAATATTTGAGTACAATCTTTGGTTATAATTTTCTATCGCACAAAAAAAAAAAATGTATCTTTTAATAATTACCTTTTATAACGTTTGAAGAAATAATAATATAATGAATAACTAAACTCATAACTGAACCATGCTGTTGTTTCTCAGATCCTAGGATATGAAGGGATCCTCAGAGCCATGCTCGAGCGGAGAGGGTCGTAGGTTGGGTAGGGCATAAAGCGTACACATTCCAGCTGTGTATCGCAACTTTTCTTTTTATTTCTCACCTCTTTCTCTGTCCCTTTCTTCGGGTTTCTCTGAAATTGTCCGTCTGTTCTTCCGGTTATCATTTAGCTCTAGATATTTTCACAGTTTTCCTGTTTGAGTATTTTTTTTGTCGCAGCACTCTAATTTCGATTTCTAATTAATAATAATGTGTAGTTGGTGTGGGATTCTGTACGGAGCAAGACCACCACCCCCCAAGCCGACGAGCCCGAGCCGGAAAAGTAAAGCGTGCCCCGCAAGTACAGAATCCCGGATTGATCACTGCTACCGTTGCACGTTACAAATCATGAAAATTAACTAAACCTTATTCATCTGAACTCAGATAATGACCTAGCGGTCGTAGGATAAAGGAGTCATCAGAGCCAGTCTCAAGGATGATGATCATAGGGTGGAAGGGCAATTGGTGGCCACATCTACACCAGTGGTTCCGCCTAGTTTACATCTTTGCGCTCTCGCCCTTCTCTATCCACCTCTATAAAATTTGATCTTCTATATACTTTACCGGTTCTATCTTGCAATTCCTCTGTCGCTAGCACGCTCAATTCTCGACTTTATAGTATTAATATGTAACCTGTGCGATCCGTCCGAAACAAGACCTCCACCCCCAAGCCGACGAGCTAGAGCCGAACTCTATAGCGTGCCCCAGTGAAGACGGGTCCCTTCCATTACGCACACCGTTACACGTTACATCTTAAGAACCCAACAGCAGAAAACATTAAAGCAATTATGCAATTCCTAAAAAAAAAAACAATTTATACAACAAAATTTAAAATTAAAATAAATATACTGTTATCTTAGCTAATGTAACGAACAACGTTGAGCTGGTGGTCATGAAAACTGGTTATCCCGCATGCGTAGAAATACGGCTATATCTCATCGGCAAATGTCGTCGTGTTATTTAGAGGATTCAGATTACGGGCGCTCATTTGTATCTTTAATAATTATAATGTATCGCGTGCGAATAGGTAACGAGCCTAAATCGGCCGGAAAAGAGATGAAATGAAAATGAAAATCGGACAGACAGTTAAAAAAAAGAAACGGTACTTTTCACTTGACATGCCACGCCCCTAGATGCGAACGGGGTGTTATCAGCCCTCCCTACCATCGCCAATGCACAGTGCACTGTGCAAGTGCAGTGCAATGCATTGCTTGGGGAGCTGCATACGGTTGCGAAATTTGGTGAAATAGAAAGAGAAATTATATTAATAGTGGCAAACGTGGAAAATTCGAACAATCTTTTTGGTTTGAATTTATTCAAGACATTCGGTTTTGATATAATGCCGGTATCGAACATTAACGAGGTGCACAGTGTCAATGTGACTGACATACACAACAAATATTTTTTTTTTTTTTATTAAACTTTGCTTTTATTTATTGGATCTTTACTCTAAGCTCACTTAATTTTGAGACTAAAAATAAGTTTTCAAATCTTAACATTAACATTTAACTAACAGTAGACTAAGACTGCATGGTTGCTCAACCTTGTTAAACCTCTCGCCAGGTGGTTAGGGTGCGACAATAGCTTGCTAAAGTACTTTTCCTTCTGTTCTGCGATCACATCTTTGACTGGAAGAATGTTTAAGTCGCGATGTATGTTTTCGTTGCGAACGTACCACGGTGCCCCGGTGATTGCTCTCAAGATCTTCGACTGAGCTCGCTGGACTATGTCAATATTGCTATTGCTGGCATTCCCCCATAACTGGGAGCCGTACATCCATATAGGTTTAAGTACCGAGTTATACAGCAGGACTTTATATTCAAGGCAAAGGGGAGACCGAGCGTTGATAAGCCAATGAAGGCTGCTGGCTTTTAGCTTTAGGTGGGTTCTTTTAGCTTCAATGTGCCGACGCCATGTGAGTCTTCTATCGAGGTGTACTCCTAGATATGTTACCTCGTTTGCTTGCGGGAGTAGGGTGTTGTTTAGCGTAAGGGGCGGGCAGTTTTGCCTATTCAAGGTGAACGTAACGTGCTTCCATTTTTGTTCGTTTACTTTAATTCGCCAGTCTGATAGCCATTTTTCAACATCCACCAGATGAAGAGCTAGCAGCGCAGTTGCTTGCATCGGGCATTTTGAGCGGCTAAGAATAGCTGTATCATCAGCAAACGTAGATGTTGTTAGTCGTGTGCTTGTCGGGATGTCTGCTGTGTAGAGAACATATAATGTTGGTCCGAGTACACTTCCTTGAGGAACTCCAGCTCCAACAGTGAATTCGTCAGATATATCAGTGTTGCACCTTACAGCAAATTTTCTGTCGTAAAGGTAAGACTCTAAAAGCTTGTGGGTATTACAAGGGAGCATTGTCTTGATCTTGTACATTAGACATTCTAGCCAGACTCTATCAAATGCTTGAGAGACATCTAGAAATATTGCGGTACAGTACTCGCGTTTTTCGAATGCATTCCGAATTTCTGCTGTTATCCGGTTGACCTGCTCAATTGTTCCGTGCTTTTCACGAAACCCAAACTGATGTGACGGGATCCCTTCCTGGATCCTTAGGTATGTGTTTATTCGAGTCAGAATGCATTTCTCAAAGAGTTTAGATTGTTGGCCAAGTTTTGCGATGGCATTGAAGAGCTGGGTGATAGTACAGACGGCGCAATATGGAAGCTCAATGATCATTTTGGGAGTTATGAGGTCGCAGCCTGGTGATTTTTTCGGATTTAGTTGGTTTTTGATGATATTAGCGATTTCGTTTGGGCGAAACTCGATTGGTTCATGTTGAAGCTGAGGCTCATATGGTAAAGTCGGCAAAGTAAAGGCACTAGTGGCCGGATTTGGTTGGAAGATATTTTTAAGGTGATTGGCAAACGTGCTGGCTCTGTCTGCATCGCTGCGCGCCCAGCTGCCTGTGGGATTTCTAATAGACATCACGGTTTCTTTCGGTGAGCTTAGAGTTGGGTGAGCTCTCCATAGTGAGTGTTTTGTACTAGAAGTTGACAATTGCTCTATATAGCGGCGGTGGACATAAGCTTCGTTTTGCTGTAGGGCTTTAGTAAGTTGATGTGAGGCATGTCTAAAGCTTTGCTTAGCAGATGGCGATCTGTGGAATTGCCACTCGCGACGTAAACGCCGCTTTTCGAGGACGAGCTCTTCGATTTATAGATTTGTCTTTTTATTGCTTTGTGTATTTATAGTTTGCGATGTTGAGGCTCGAGTACAGACTCAAGTGAATTAACAAAGCTGTCTACGTTGACTTCATCGTGGAGATGAGGACTTAGCTCAATGTGTGAGCTGATGTATTTTCTGTACTTAACCCAATTGGTTTTCTGTGAGGTTGTTCCAATGTTCCTGGATGTCGCAGTAGAATAAACATGACAGGCGAGTGATCAGATGAAAGATCCGATAGGCAATTGGCGCTTATCAGATTTTTAGGGATGTTTTTGGTAATCGCAAAGTCTATTAAATCTGGTAGTTTCCTTGGGTCTGCCGGCCAGTATGTTGGTGTGCCAGAAGAAACATAGTCGAGCTTGTTCTTGGCTTTGATAATTTTATTATAGAGCTGCTTCCCTTTTGGAGTCACGAGACGGGATCCCCAGTGTGTGTGCTTGGCATTGTAGTCTCCTGCTGCTATGAAGTGGTCTCCAAGTGTGTTGAAAAACTGCATAAACTCATCTTCAGCTATATTGAAGCGAGGGGGGCAGTATACGGCGGCTAGTGTAAGTTGGTTGCCAGTATTTAGTTGTATATTTATAGATGTGGCCTGTAGGTAGTTTTTAGCAAATTTGTTTTGATAATGGTGCTTTATGCGGCTTCTGATTAGAATTCCAGTCCCACCATGTGCTTTACCATCTGGATGATTTGTTCCGTAGAATGAATATCCTCGTAGTTGAAAATTGTATTTGTTTGTAAGGTTTCCGAAAGCAGCATTACATCGATATGATTGTCGAATAGGAATTGAGCTAACTCAAGTTTATGTTGCGAAACGCCGTTAGCGTTCCACGTAGATATCCGTAGGAAAGCCATTATTTGGATTGTTGTGAAACCAGCATTTGAATCAATAGATTTTGGTTTCGCATTAAATCTTGCATAGTTGTGCGCATAAACGACATAAATTCCGTTAGGCTTTGTTGTATGCTGCATATCATAGCTTCAAAGTTGCTTTTTGGCTGCTCTGCTGGTTGATGTTGCTGAGCCGTGTTCGGTTCTTGGTATGCTGATTGCAGAAATGAGCTTCTTGGTGTCGCCAGTCCTGATTTTAAGGCGCTTGCGTATGTCACATTTTTGTCAGAGTTAATGGGTCCTAGTGAGGATCTGGCTGCAGTCGAGAAGAAGACTTCAGGGTTCACCTCAGGTTTCAACAAATATAAAAACGTTTTTGAGCCCGCAATGGGAGAGATAAAAGACTTCAAAGCCAGTGTGATTTTAAAATCGACAGCAACACCAAAGTTTTATAAAAGCCGCCAAATTCCTTTTGCACAAATAGAAAAATTTAAGACAGCGGCAGACAGATTAGTCCAAGGAGGGATTTGGAAACCGGTGAAGTTTAGCAACTGGGCATCCCCAATTGTTCTCGTACCTAAGCCAGGTGGAGCAATTCGAATTTGTGGTGACTTTAAGCAAGCAGTCAACGCACAAATTGACATCGAGCAGTACCCGTTGCCCATAAAAGAGGCTCTATTTCACATCATCCGTCATGGCAAGCACTTCAGCAAAATAGACCTTAAAGAGGCCTATCTACAAATGGAATTGGATGAAGCGTCCAAACAGATTATGGTCGTGAACACACTGCTGGGCCTTTTTCAATATCAACGTCTTTCATATGGAATAGCCAGCGCTCCGGCGATCTTTCAAAGATACCTAGGACAACTCCTGAAAGGAATAGAAGGTTGCGGAAACTATTTTGATGTCGTCATCATCTCAGCACCGACTAGGGCAGAACATTTGAAAAGACTCGATCAAGTTCTTAGTATTCTTCAGGACAACGGTATTAGATGCAAAATGGAGAAATGGTTTTTCCTCAAGGATGAAATTGAATGTTTGGGAAGAAGAATATCCGCAAACGAAGTTCTTCCAGATACTTCAGGACTAGAAGCTGTAAAACAACTAAAGCCTCCTGAGAATTTGCAACAATTGGAAGCGTTTATGGGTAAAGTAAACTATTATTGCAATTTTATTCTAAATTATTCGCAGTTGGCAGCACCCTTGAACCAACTTCGTAGAAAAAATGTAGCATACATATTTGGGCCGCAACAGCATCAAGCATTCACAGACTTGAAGTATCACATTATAAACGCAACTGAACTAGCTCATTTCGATGAAAAATTACCACTGATACTAGCCACTGATGCTTCATCCTTTGGTATCGGAGTAGTGCTTTCTCATTTTCAGAACGATGGAACCGAAAGACCAATAGTTTTCGCTTCAAAAACTTTAGATAAGCACCAAGTAAAGTACAGCCAGATCGAAAAAGAAGGACTTTCCATAATATTCGGAGTGAAACGATTTCACCAATATCTATATGGAAGAAGATTTATTTTGATTACAGATCACAAGCCGCTGGTAACAATTTTTAATCCAGGCAAGCATCTTCCTCTGATGACATCAAACAGACTGCAACGCTGGGCCATCATTCTCATGGCCTACATCTTCGACATAAGGTATCGTTCCACAGCAGCGCATGGCAACGCCGATGCTTTATCACGTCTTCCAGTAGGTATGGATCCAGATTTTGGCAAAGAAGAAGAAGCCTGCAACACTATACTGGAATGGACACCGCCTATTAATGCTGACACAATTGACACCGACGAAATTCTCAGACAAGTCATGCATTTCGTTACAGTAGGATGGCCTGAAAAACTTCAACCGAGCCAGGAAGCTTTATTGCCATTTTTCAATCGAAGGTTTGCGATTACCACTGTAGTATGCATGGGTCATTATAGGAAGCATCCACTGTAGCAATACAATATTGTGCTACAGTGTTGTTATATAATCATAATGCCCCGGCCAAATAGCCAGCTATATACATATGCCTTAAAGCCTCACTCCTGGGAAGTGCATTGGTCAGCAAATTCCCATGAGTTGACAACGTATACAAATGAGCCATGCATACTTACACCCTTACGCTCGGGCCGCTACCAGCCTTATATACGAGCATAGAAATATATATATATATGAACATAGCCGCGACTGATCGCTGCCGAGCTTTTGTAGGCAGCGCAGCCGCGAGCAACTGGATATCAAATCACTCTGGATTTGACTTTTAAACAATAAAGAACAATATGGATTGGACTTTTAAACAACAAAGAACAATATGTGTAATGTTTTGTACTTAAAGTTTACACCACTAACCAACAACTTCTTTGCTTACACACAGATTTGAATCGTGTAATAATTCCATCTGAACTTCGCGGCCATATTCTGAAACTTCAGCATGAAGGGCATTGGGGCATCGTCCGCATGAAACAATTAGCAAGGCAACATGTTTGGTGGCCTACCATTGATCAAGATATAACAAATCTTGTAAACTCTTGCGTTAACTGCAAATTCAATAATTCAGCACCGCCGAAAGAGTACCACAGTTGGTCTGTAGCAACATCAGCTTGGGAGCGTATTCACATTGATTTCGATGGCCCCATATTTGACGCCATGTGGCTAATCTGCGTAGACGCCTTTTCTCAATTTCCATTTGCTGTTCAAATGTCGTCTACAACAACCAGCAATACAGTTGCTGCACTATCATCAATTTTCGCAATTGAAGGATATCCAAAGACAATGGTTAGTGACAATGGGCCCCAATTTACTGCCGACGTATATCTATTTTCGAATTTACAGAGATGCCCATAATGTTGGTGATTACAATGTCTGGTAACGTTAGTATAAGAGAAGAGAGTGTAGGTTTTATTTTAAGTATACATATAAGTTAAGGTGTCCCATGGTCGGTCACCTGATTAAGAACACTCCGTTCATGGTTCGATGTGCGAGATTACAATTTATTGTTGGTTTCTTAAGTTTAACAATTGTTCGAAAGTGAGTTAAGAATGGGTTCTTAGTGTAGAATTCTTAGATTGGGTTAAAGATGTCCAAGTTCGGCTTAGATGCTCAGCGGTCCGGAGAAGACTGCCCACGCAGAGTTGAGGCCCTCCGGTCGTCGGTTCGGAATTGGCTGATTTCCCACTCCAATTCTATACGCGGTGTCAGCGTATCGGCGTGTGTGGGGTCGGCGGATGTGGAGTCAGCTATCCGGTGTCAAGAGTCAGCGTAACACTTATAGTTTTGTGTCAGCTCTCCCGCAACATTTTAGTCAGCGTACATAGTTGCACACTTGTGACTTAGTTGCACTCTTGCGACATAGCCGGATGTACTTGAACCCACAGCACTTGAATATTGGGAATTGTGCTTATGTCGTGGATTCGGGTTTAAGAGTCTGGGTCGAGTTCAGGGCGTAATGGTAGGGGGCGAATAGTGCTGAGTAGAGGGAGGGGCTCGAATGTGCCGAGTGATAACTCCTCCCCCTCTAAAAGTCTGCGTCCCGCAGATCAATTAGCAGAATGGTGGGCCGTCGTCGATGTCTTCTTTGGGTTCTCCAGATCCTCGGTGATAACCCTCGTGGTTGGTATTCCTTTGGTGGAGGTCAGCTTCCTCCAGATGATGAACAGGATCAAGAAGACTATTAGTGTGAGTGAGACGGGAGATCGTTGACTTCCATGAGTATAGTCTCAATTTCCTCGTGATCCAGAAGGTTCGAATTTGTTACTCCAGTCTTGGCTAGTTGGCAGGCCCTCGTGATTTCCGCCACTTGGTCAGCCAGGATGATTGCTTTATGCAGTGTCGCTGTAACTGCGTGGAGATCTCCGTCAATCGCATTGACTCTCGCTACCACATCATTTAGTTGTTGAATTGATTTGTGGCTTGCGTCGAAGAGTCGAGCGTTGATCCGAATTTGCTGGGCAATGTTTTCGGTGATCATCTTCTCCGAGTTGAGTACCGCATTCCAGTCCTCTGCATCCGGTGATCCTGCTATCCATTTCCAGGCTGAACCCAGCCAGTTTAC